>NW_024121099.1:17780169-18380169 GCF_016745375.1 Pimephales promelas | reverse complement strand
CCCATAATCATAGTTAGTAGCCATACTCGCATTCAACTTTTCCGATTTTAATTACTATAAACAGGCATTCAAACACCTTAATTGCATTATTACACGCGTGTGCTCGAACGTGTGAAAATTGCTCGTAAACTGGAGTGAAACATCTTACTATGATCAAGTCCTTACTTTGATTATTGTAAAAAAAAGGAAAAGAAAAAGAATAAAACAGTCATTGTTGAATGTCTTTCAGGTCATTGGCAGTTCGCTTCTCTTCATTCATGATCACAAAGAGAGAGCTGAGGTCTGGCTCATTGATTTTGGTAAAACCACCCCTCTCCCAGAAGGACAGAAGCTGGATCACTACAGACCCTGGGAGGAAGGCAACCGAGAAGACGGATACTTATGGGGCCTTGACAACCTGAAGCAAACCCTTTCCTTTTTAGCCAGGGAGTGACCTTCTTACTCTGAACTTTTCACTTACTGTCCGAGTGACAGCTACGGCATGCTGATAGACACTTATAAACCTTCTGCAGTGCATTATGGGGAGACTACCAGTGAGCAAGTCCATTACAGTATTAAGCTGTAAAAAGCATTTCGCCATGATCATGGTTTCAAAAACCCAAATTTGTTTGTTGTCATTGCGCATCACACAATTACTCTTCCCCAATGTCAAAAAAAGAGTTCAAAACAAATACAATTCTAATTACAAATGTTGTTTGTAAAAAAAGAAAAAGAAAAAAAAAAATCACATGAACAGGTACAATGTATATTTGTCTACAAAACACTTAAGCATAAACCTTTCGATGATACGGGACAAATTCAGTAATTTTTTTAGGCTGGTAGTTTTGCATGCTGGAATCTATCAAAATCAGTTTCTTCACACATTGTTGCAACATTGTTCCATGTCTAGGCCCAACAAACACTAGTCAAACAATTGACATTGCACAACCAACACAGTCTCATGAAAGTGTGTATCTATACCACGATTGTCATTTCTCGTGGCATTTATATGCCAAAAATGGTTTTTGCGTGCATATGCTATGCACTTAAAACCCCCTGGGTAGGTTTAGGGGGAAGGGGGGTGGGCAGTTCATAGAGCCAGACCGATATATCGGCAGGCCGATATTATCGGCCGATATTAGGCATTTTCCAAACTATCGGTATCTGGAGTTATAATGGCCGATAAATGAATATTTCAAAAATAAAATAAAAACGGACGAAACACGCTTCAACCATGTCATGTTGGAGTTGTATAGTTTGTCCACCAGAGGGCACTCTACAGCGTCCCTGTTGGCATTCTAGCTAACCACAAAGCTAGCTAATGCCACTATCATCAGTGGAATTTAATGAGCTTTGTTAATTAATTAATGAGCCTCTGTTCTGTTGCGTCAATAAAAGAAACAAGTTTCTTTTTAAAATGCTTTATTATTATTTTAATTAAAACTCATACATAACTAAAAATAACTAATGTTAGGGAAATCTGTTAATGTTTTGTTGTGCGTTCCTGAAAAAAATAAAATATATCGGCCGATATATCGGAATATCGGATTTTAAAACCAACAAATATTTGTATCGGTATCGTCCTTCAAAATCCTTTATCGGTCAGCCTCTAGTTCGCACTTATTATACGCCAAAAAGTGCGAAAAACGCGTACCCTATACATGCAAAAACTAGTTTTGGCGTATAAATGGCACGAGAAATGACATTCGTGCTATAGATACGAACTTTCATGAGATCGGGCTCGCACAACTGACTGTTTTTTTAAAGTACCATCAAACTAACATACAGTAGAACAGATTTGTGGAACGCAATAGTTCACAGATACAGGGAACGCATACAGTGATGCAATGTGAATAATGCACAATAGTGCATTTATATACAATATGATATTAATCGTTTTGACTTCAGTGATCAATCAAGGGTGGTGTAATAGATTATTTGGATGATTGCGTGGATATATAGTATTGGTTTTATGTTTAAGAACCTGGGTTGTGATTTTCTATACCTGCACACCACTGAAAGTGTTTCATTATCAGACAAACTTAACGTTGTGACACTATTTTGTTTAGGGGGGCAGGTGAGTTTCATCACAGTGTTCCCTGTGCAGCATGTTTATGACAAATAAAACATCTGCTCAAAATTCATTCTGTATTTCCCAAATTCATTTAAGGATGGTCCTTCATAGCAGGATTATAGACAAAAACAATTTATTTAAAGTTTGCTATTATGCAGCAACGTCCATATTTGGAAGAAAAAAATACAGGTAGTACATGTACGTTAAAATTCACTTCATGTGATGGTACATTTCTAATCTGGCTAGTTAGAAATGAGCCACTGCAAAGACAAATGCAGAAGATTGGCAGTGATAACCTCAACATAATCCAACAAAAATTATAATAAAGAAAACAACAATAAAACTGAGATTAAATATTACAGCTACATAATATAAGGGTTAGTTTAGTGTGAAATGAATATTAATTCAATTATACAGCACTCATTTTTCTGGCTAATGTATAACTTTTCTACCCTTCTATCTGGTTATATTCCAACTAAAGAGTAAGAACTTTAAGATCCTTAAATCACAGTCAAATTATGGAACTTTTAAATGGATAAATAAGACAAAAATAAATGTAAGATTGTGCTAATTCATTTTTAGCCTCATCTAAGGATCCTCTCAGCAGTCCCTGACTAAAATGACAAAAAAAAAGTACACACAAATGAATCTTTCCATATTAAAACATTATTCACCAACAAACTACAATATCTAATAAAACATTTAAAAAAAATTAGGAATAAGACTTAACAAGACTCAAAAATCAAACTTCTCATGCATCACATTATGCACACTGAGGTGTTATGTGGTTCGTGATTGTGTTAGTTGTCATTTGTCTGCATGTATACAAAGTCACAGTTAACACAGGGTAGCTTTACATCTAGTACAAGGACATTTGGAGATAAAAAGCACTTCTATTTACTTATTTATTTTTGAGGGAAAAGTACTAAGAAAATAAATTGCAAAAGTGGTTGTCTTTCAACAGTGCATTGACATGGAAATCAATACAATCTCCAAAGCAATTTCCCGCCACGTCACATGCCAACACATTCAGGTGCAACACCTTTGTAAAAATCTCACAATTATCTAAGTGTTTCTCACACAAAAACACCCTCAATATAAAGGCAACATACTGTTTGCAAACGTGTTGGTTTTTCAAAACTAACAGCAGACAAAAAAAAAAAAAAAAAGTCTCTAATGCTACTTTCCAGTCAAAAAACCCTGTAAAGTCCACCTGATCTGAGATTAAAGTTAAAGGTGCTTTCTGTCAGCATTTCTGCAACACTGACATTAAAGTGTACCTCTGAGTTATTGGTGATAGTACTTAAAAAGCTTTAATGAGACAGCTCACCCCAAAAGATTACAATTATTATTCATCTTCATGTCATTCCAAATCTGTATGACTGACTTTTGAACACAAAAAAAGATTTAAGCCCTTATTTAATTGACCCTTTTCACATTTCAGAGGCTTTCAGAAGTAAACTTCGCCATTGTTGGATAAATTTCAATAGTGGCGAGGCAAATATGATTTTTGCACTCCCATTCGGTCCAATAACAAAAGAATTTTAGTCGATAGATAGAAAGATGTCAAATTTACCATCACTTCCTCTGCCATTGTAATAGAAAACACCCTCATAGCTGTTAATTTATTTATTTTATTTAATGCCAAGGTTGCATAACATATCACAGTCGGCAAAATGGTGTATTGTTTTTGTACACACAATGAGAGTCAATTCCATTAACACTTTGGACCATATTGACTTTCACTGTCTAAAAAAAAAAAAAAAAAACTGACGCTGTTTGAAATCGAATACTTCCCTACTATATAATATGCGAAAAACAGTACACCAAAAGAAAAGAGTAGTATGTTCAAATACATAAACAGTAGGCGAAACGTCTGAAGTGATATACTGAAGTGAATACACTAAAAAAAGTTATGACAACATGTTTTTACATTGCTTAACTTATTATACTGAAGTTATACAAGTTTCAACTCATTTTAAGTCAAATTAATGTAATTTAAGTTCTAATGACTTAAACATCCAAGTTGATTGTACTTCATTTTAGACAGCAACCTTTTTTACAGTATACCATAAGGCCAGAGGTTTTGTGAATGGAAGTGAAGTGATGCTGGTAGGTCACATGACCTTAACAACATGGATGATGTAGTACGTCAGAATTTTCACTACCACCCATATTCACTACTATTATAGAGTAATTTTTTTTAGCAGTCGCAAAGTAAATTCAAATTCAAACCTAGTACCCTCAGACAGAACGCGATTCCAGACGCAGCCTGAGACATCTTTTAAAACATCTTAGAAAAAATTCATACAAGTTTAGAAAAACTACAAGATGAGTAAATAATGACAGAATTTTCATTTTTGGGTGAACTATCCCTTTAAAATTTTTAAAGCTCTTATGTTTATTTTAAAGTCATTCAAACTATTTCTTTTAACAACCCAGTTAAATGTTACTAGTTTTTGTGACTGGTCGTTATGTGTCAAAGTATTCTGTTTGTGTGAGGTCTGAACATGTTTTGGTTCTTCCTCCACTCCTAAAACCAGCTAAAAATGTGAATTCATCTAGGACATCAAACCTCCATATATATGCATTGCTAATTATGACGAATCAGTAAATTTCACGTGAACATCATGTGTTTTCACAGTTTTGACAGAAGATGAGAATCCAGTGTAAAAGGGCTGCTATTAGCCAAGTGGAAGTTTCCATAGAAACCATCAGCCATTTGTAGGAGAGCCACCACTTAATGACAAATTAGGTACAACTCCTCATGTCCTTAGTGTTTTTGGCACCGCAATACAATAATGTAGTCTCTCGCACCAACATTTATCTACTGGCAGTAACTAAAGGCTGGAATACACTACACAAATTTCGCTTTTTAGCGTTGGTTTACTGTCTGGACGATTCAACACTAGTAGCCAAAATCGAGAGCCAGTCTGCAAATTTGAGCTGACATATTTCACAGAAAAATCTGTGCATAATGATGACTAGATTTAACTTCCGTCCCAATTCAGATACTATCCGTCCTAAAAAATTAGAATTAGTTTGTCCCAAATTGTAGCAACTGTGCACACTTTAACAGCTAATATTAACCCCAACCCATAGAGTGCAACAGTCTGGTTCCAGAAGTAAAAACTCCAGTCATTTTCCCCATAGGGAAATTGATTTTAAACAATAACTTATAATCCTTTAAAAACAGCCTTACTGTGAGCTAAGAGGTTGTTCATCGATAGCATTTGCTTCTGTTGAAGCCGTCAGCCCCCATTATTTTAACTTGGTTTTAAAATAAGAAAACTTTTGAAATTGTGGTGAAAACTACATTACCCATAATGCTGTACAGAAAATTCGGTTACACTATTATATTACACTATATTTATAGAAAATACCACCAATCGGAGAATAGAAAGAAAGTAAAAAGCGCCAAAAGATCTCTTTACATTTCCCTACACTCAAAATATTTAAATATTTTGATATATATATATATATGCATATTTCTATAAAACTTTTTAATGCATAGTTTTATATTTCTCTATTAAATTGATTATTCTGTCCACAAGGCATCATGGGACTGTGTTTTTTTTCCCTTACTAAAGCCGTTAAGTACACAGTCTTGTTGTACCTTTGCATTTTTGCCCGATTTTCAATTACGTTTTTGCTTCAAATCAAAGTTTGTAATGTTATGATTCACCTCATAGCTGGTTGACTTGGTTCATGGCTTATAATACTTTACAAAGACCTTTTTGAAATGCCTATGGGAGAAATAAATGGTAAAAATACTTCCGGAACCAACGCCACTAAAAGAGCGGGCGAGCACTGTTTTATTAAATTCATTATTTATGGAGTTATTTCATTTTGAGTAATTTGGTCCTCCATAGAAAACTACAAACATGGCAGATGTGCAAGACCTACGGTTAAGGGGCTTGAGTGAATAATATTCAGTATCTAACCTGACGACAAAAATATTTATTCAATGTCATCCACGTTATATTTATCAACCGTGACAGGATGCGCGTAACTAAGCGCGAGAGTGGTTCCTTAAAGACGCCACGAAGTATATCTGCGTTCATGCCATGTTGCAATTACAGGAATTTCGAGATGACTACACATGACGTTCTACTTGAAGCTGTTCACGTCCTCGTACTGGGAATAATGCGTTTCAGTTTGAACACAATCAATCCCTAAATTACAGCGGGTCATGTGGTAGAAGCAGAAGCTCTCCGAAAATTCCCAGCATACAAATTGTAATTACGAGCTCTACAAGGACAATATGAAATCTCAATTACAGTAACTACGACATGGTGTGTGAACACATCTTGCGTCCCAAAAGCTAGCTTACTATTCTGTTAAAAATAAAATATTACTACTTTATTTTATGTAGGTGAATTGAGATTGAGGTGAATAGCATATAATTCCATCCAGTTTGTGGATATCAAACTCGTTTTATATTTTGAGCTCATTGTTTTAATTTGTCATGAGTTTCCTAGCAAGCAGGAGCATGTTTCTACATGAGTTTGTTGCGTTCGGTATGACTTGAAAGTCTGGTCCTCAAGGTGCGGCCACAAAGTAGGCCAAAATCCACTCCTTTCAACAGGAATCCAAGCAACAGTGAATTTTGTGTGCGGCTGAAAGATTTCCCCATGCAGAGCAGATTTTACAACATATTCAAGCTGATCACACAGATTTTCTGCGTTGACCAAAAGAAAAATGGTTGGTTTGGAAGAGACTTATTACGAGCGGTGATTCATTCAGCGCTACACTATGTATTCCAGTGCAGTGTATTCCAGCCTTAAACTGCCATTCTCCCTCTAGCTAATCCACTGCCATTATCAAATAAAAATTAGAAAAAGAACAGAAAAAAGGTGTTTCCTCAGAAGAATCGTTCTTCAGTGCTAAACCGGGGTGACACTGAGGTCTTCAGACAAGGAAAAGCCAGAATCCCGGTCTCTCGTTGGCTTCTCAGACTGGGTGTAACTCCTTACATCCTCGTGTCCGTAGCTAGCATGGCGCTTCACCTGAGGTTTGTGGGTAGGGGTTGTGGCCAGGCCAAGGGCAGCAAGTGAAGACGTTGCTCCAGAGCTGGTGCTGGGTTCCACAGATTTGGGCACAACTACAGGCAAACTCTCAGTCTCGTAGCTCTGCTCATCATACGCATAGTTTACATTGCCACATGGGAAGCTTTGGAGTTTGGCCAAGTCCATAACAGCAGTGAGCGAGCCACCCGTAGCCCCTGTTGGACCCTTCCGAGAGGGAGGCCCTGTGGGACTGGGTGTGGTCTGGGAGGAGACGACAGTTGGAGGTGGAGACGTTGAGACATTTGCGTTAAACACCACCCCAGGGTCCACGCGCTCTGAGGTAGAGGACGGGGCAGACGTGGATGTGGGGTTGCAAGACAGAGGCATGGACTGGGTATGGCACAGGGCCGTCTTCCCTCGTCCAAAGCTCTCCAGGACCCAAGAACCGTAGGTGGGGTTCCAAAGGTTTTTAGTCTTGTTCTTTAGCTTCTGGCTGCCTGACGACGAACTGCTCCTGGAGCATGGCTGGTGATCTGGGACTTGAAGCCATTGTCCTGGACAGACTCCAGAAGCAGGAACAGGCTCAGCCCAACACGGCTCCAATGTTTCTCGGTATGTGCCCACCTCCTGTGCAATATGGAGGGGTCTTTGTAGCTGCAAACAGGGTTTGAGGGCCTGTGGGGATGCACCGGTGATGCCCGGTCGAGGGGAAGCATCCTGGGACATGGAGTGGGCCACTAGAAGAGGGGTCATACTGCCTGATCCTTCAGGATGGATCACAGTGCCGCCTTCTTCGACAGCAGGACCGTACTCCACTGGGAGAGGGGTGTTAATGACATCGGGGTCCTGACGAATCAAAGGATGTGTGCCAGAAAAGGGTCAACACTATTAATTTTATTAAGTCAGGGGTTTTTGTTTTTTAATATAATAATCATGATTATTATTTTACTCTTAATCTCAAGTTTATAAGATTAAGAAATACAATAACAAATCTGCATGTAGTTTTGTGAAGAAAAACATTTCTACTGTAAGTGTTTTATTACAGTTTCTTCTTTCCACTGGTTGTAAGAAGTGTCGTTAGTTAACTAAAACTTTAAACAATTATTTTCATTCATTAAAACAGAGCTGAACTAAAATCTAAATATTTGATGAAAATGTAAACGAAAATTTGAAATGTTGATAACTAAAATAAGTTTAAGTTAAAGTACTATAAGTTAAATAAAATTGTTTTTAAAAAACAAAAATAAAAACAACTAAAACATATTGCAAAATTACTAAAACTAAAATAAAAATAAATAAAAGCTAATATAAATTACAAAATGTTAATAAATCCTATAATAGTATATAACCAGTGAGTGTTATTTTAGTATTATTTATATACTATTAAGGTACTTATTAATATATTGTAATTAATTTATATTAGCTTTTAGTTATTTATTTATTTAATATAAATTGCCTAATAATACTAATAGAACACTCACTGGTTATAAGGCAATTTATATTTAAAATGTATAATTAAAGGCAATTTACTCTGTAAAACTGCTTAGAAAATATATTTCCTGAAAAAAGATTCAACACACATTTTTTTTTATCAATTTAAAAGGATATTTAATATTTTTAATTTTGCATGTTTGTAACAACATGCTTAATGTTTTTTCAAACAGTCTAAATGATTCCTTATCTATTCTCCAGATCTCCAGATCTATTAAATTCCAACTCTGTTTTACCTGTGTACAGTAGTTGATCCTCTCTAAAATAGTAGTAAAGTTGGGTCGATGTTCTGGGCAGTGTTGCCAACACTGAGTCATGATCCGATAACTAAAAGAGAACAAAATATAATTATTAAAACAGATTAGGCACATTTCACTGATGCTATACAGCTTCTAACAGTATATTTTCATTTACATTTTGTTACATTTACACTTATTTAAAGATTCACTACGTAACTTCATCATGAATCAATCTTCCAAACCGCTCGCGCTCGAGTGTCAAAAGTTACACAGTGTAGGCTACCTTCCAGGTTAGGGCTGAGATCCATTTTCAATTTGAGTAACAACTCTGCTATTGTTACTTACACAGGTCCTGGGCAGCTCTTAGGAGGATCCATACGACCTCCACCTGTTACAAACTCCAGTACTTCCTGATTGGTCTTGCAGGGATAAGGCATGTATCCAAGAGAGAAAATCTCCCACAGTAGTACCCCGAAAGACCTACAGATGGAGACAAATTGTATGCAATTACTGGCCTTGGTCTCTGCAGCCGAGTCCGGCCAAAACAAAAGTCACTGTTTGGATTTAATAGGCAAATGTTTAACAGTATTGGATCATTGCAGTGATTATAATATTTATAGCATGTTATATGTTTGGCAACATTTTTAAACAACCATGTAGGAAGACATCATGGCTCAAATGGTGAAAGAATGGTTGGGAGGTTGCATGAAGAAGAATCACCATCACACAAGAATTGGCACCTCTGAATCCAGGCCTTAAATTCATTGAAAGTCTTTGGGATGTGCTGTGGGACACTTTACAGGGTGCTCGACTCTTGCATTGCCAATAAAAAATCTTGACCAAAAATGTATTCACCTCTATATGGAAATAAATGCTGTAATATTATTTTTGGTCAAGATCTTGTATTGACAATGCAAGAGTAAAAATTATAGTTAGTTAATTAGTGTGATTAAGAGAGAGTAATAATAATTTAATAATATACATGCACAGTGTGTATATTTGTTTTACCTGAATCTTGGACGCAACAGTCCAAACCACTAAAACTACAATTCTTTCAAACCATTGCTGACAAAAGACATTTTTTTTCCCCAGTAAACTATTATTACCAGGTATCAGTCTTGCATGTAAAAATGCCTTCTAGGAAGGCTTCAGGTGGCATCCACTTCACTGGCAACATGGCACGGCCACCCTTCCTATAGTAACTCGCCCTGCAATACAAAAATACTCTTTTGTTAAAACTCAATCAATGCCTGTGTTCATTATTATCCTTAACAGGTACTAAACCACACACACAAAGTTTTTTTTTTTAAATAAATAAATATGTGAGATAGTGAAAGCACCTGTAGATATCTCGAGCCATCCCAAAATCTCCTATTTTAGCCACTCTCTCTGGACCAGGACAGGTCAAAAGACAGTTTCGTGCTGCAATGTCCCTGAAACACACAACAGACATACATTCTTGACTTATTATATGCGTGCGAGGCATCAAGGTCAAGGGCTGCAGCGAGTTAATGACGTCTACATAGCAACTGAAGAGCGATTTCCACTTAATCCAACAATGAAGGCTCCTTGAGCGCAAACTTTACTCAGGTCTGGCAGTGAGAAATCACCTGTGAATGAAATGGTTCTCTTCAAGGTAGCGACAGCCAAGTGCAATGTCTCTGGCCATCTGAAGAAGATCCAGCATACTTAGAGAAGATGGCTGGTTCTGTGGGAAGATAAGACGATAATGTTTCTGAACTAACCATATACTGTATGTTCCACACATGTGGCAAACCCACATCACAAAAGCGAAATGTGTGCTAAGTAATAAACAGAGGATAGAATAATGTCTATACACACAAACACTCACAGTTCTGGGTCGGTTTAGTCTCAAGAAGCTCTTCATGTCTCCTCCTGTCATGAGCTCCAGCAGTATGAAGCGAGGCAGGATCTGCAGACTGACTCCGATACAGCGCACAATGTTCTGATGGCTGAACTTACTGCAGACACAAAGGATGAAGAAATAGACTATTGAATGGAAGAAAAGTTACATAATGCAGGTCATTTCAAATTATGTGAAATTACATATTTTATTGTGTGCCAGTTAATACAAATGTAAAATATTTAGTTTATATTGGTTTAGAAATAATATTTAAGCACCTTGAAGACTATTAATATTATTATTATTAAGCACCTTGAAATAGATGATAACATATGTGTGACTCGAAGCCAAATGAAAATCAAAATATCCTCTGGTAGGGATTCACTGATCTAGACCATCCAATGGAAGTATGAAGGATATGATAATTAACTACAGCACAGTTGCTCAGAAAACTATGAATCACTGAAAAACATCTGTTGCCTGACTAAAGACAATGCCATACGCTCAAAAACAAACAACAAATGTGAACGTGATATGCGTAAAAAATATTAAAAAAAGAGAAAAGATTTCATAACTTAAAGCGAGTTTGACTAAAAGCAGAGGATTGAAATGACAAATTTCTGTCTGTCACACACATGTGCGGCCATTACAATGCTGTGTGTGTGTGTGTTACAGCCAAGCATACCTCATGATCAAAGCTTCCATTAGGAAATCCATCTCATCCTGCTCAGAACAGATTTCTGGAAGAGTCTATAAGACGGATGAAGAGAGAAAAAACACAGAATCAATTAAGAGAAACCAGAAACTGCTTTCAAAGGCCAAGGCAGATCTGGGAAAACTCACCTTTATAGCAACCTGCATGGCTGTGTTTTCTCCATTCATACCCAAAACCTGTCCTTCATACACTTCCCCAAAGGCACCGTGTCCCAACGCCCTATAGTCACAGATACATATTAATCACATGTGTAAATGTGGAATTAATTTCCAGTGCTTTCACATGTCATCACAGGAATATTGAAGGAATATTCCAGGTTGAATAGGATTGTTACTGCAGACTGCCAGTGTAAATGCAGAACTGTCAGCAGTATTTTTGTTTGTTTTATGTACTGTACATAATGTCAGGCAACATTTATTATATCAGATATGCTGTCAACAGAACTCAACTTTTATTTAACCCCAGAATATTATTTTAACTAATAACTGGACAAGTGCAACCTGTGGGAAGCTGCATAAACAGCCACGATGTTAAGACTAAACTAAGATGTTTCTTATTAACTAGTCTGACCAAAAGGTTAGAAGGTTAAAAGGTTAGCCAAGGCGAGTCAGTCATCTCATTTTTTTCTTCAAGACTGGAATAGCTTTTTTTACGCCATAATTCATTTTTTTTTTTTTCCGGATACCAACCTTGAGCTTTAATCACCTTAACCTTGATAACATTAGTTAATGAATTATGTATAATGAACTAAAAATAATACTTTAACAGCATAAATGGCACGTTTACAGCATTTATTAATAGGTTATGTTAACTTCCACATGTACCATTATATATTTTTCCTTATATTTTATAAATATAAATTATATATAAATTAATATAAATAAATTAATACAAATATACATTACAATTATAACATGAACTGGCTTTTTAATTTTTTTAATATTGTTGTCTGAGGTCAACTCATGACGTTCGCTTGGTTTTTACATTAAAAAACATCAAAATGAATAAGTAATAGGCTATTTTCTACCCTAGTTTTGAGTCCAGCTCAAAAACGCTCGGTTTTTATGGGCGTCTCACACTGAAGACTTGGACGTAAACGCCCACTGCTGTGAGTGGATGACAGTTTTGCATATTATAATGAGTTTCACTCTCAACCCGGTTTGTCATCACGAGGTAGGCCTATATGTTATTTAGCTATGCGTGTGATGCGCGAATCGGTGGGCGGGGCTAACGGCCGTGTTGAAGTATCCTCTGGTGTTTTATCCTCTTTGACGTCATAGTTCCCCTCTTTGAAAAACGAGTCGTTTGCCGAGCATGGTGTCAATAAAAGCATTGGACTAACAAGGATGTTTTCAGTTCTGAAACTTATAATATGATGACCTCTTAGATGTCAGAAGCTCAAGGAAAATTTGATTTCTCAGTTCATCACCCCTTTAAAAAAAAACATATAGACCCCACACGTTTGAATGGTACTGTACATCTGCACAGCATAGATACCTGAGAAGGGTGATGTTTTTACGTGGCACCTCCTTAAGCTCACTCAGTGAGGCCGCCTTGCCAGCAAAGCAGTAGTTAGGGTTGTAGTCGGTCATTATGGTGGACGAGCGAATTTTGCTAAGCTTGTACTCTGGGCTCTGCAGACGAATTCTGACCGCATGCAGGTGGTTCTTCTTACGATAATATACTGCAAAGAGAAAAACACAACAGGAATCAGCAAAAAGTGATCAAGCTTTTAAGGTGTTTTCTTTAGAGGTAAATCCACCTGCCTAATTTGCATAATTATTGGTCTCAGAGTACGATGTGGATAAGATGATCGTGCATCCTAAAAGTGTCTTTCAAAAGGCTTTCAGCATGAAGGGTAATTTTCTCAGAGAAATAGCCATGTGCGCTTATTTGTCCCCACTGAATTCTATCAAGATGACACAATTGTGCATTTTAAATCTCCTCAGGGCAGGGGAGGGCTGAAGCTCGGGGCCTGTCTGTCAGCAAGTGATCGGGCAGGGTGGACTCACCCTCAGTGGAGGCTGCCCATGTCCCCAATGCAGGTTGGTAGTCTGCTGGGGAGGGTGCTGCGTGGAGGTGAGAGGTCCCCTTTTGCCGTCGGGCTGCTGGCGCAGTGGCGCGAAGCGAAGCCGGCAGGAAGTTGACCAGGTATTAGGGGTGCGAGAGGGAAAGCCCGAGCAAAGACTACCAACCTACATGGGGGAGAGCTCAGGGGAAGACACACAATTAGCATCCAGTGGAGCTCTGCTAACTAAGGACCCAGAGACCGTGCTCTGCTGATTGTATATTTGACTTTTGAGGTGGTTTTTGTGTGCATACCGAAATTGAATGTCCAAAATATACAAAATGAGAATGAAAAACATGCTTCAAATGTCTTTTTAGAGGTCTGTATCACTTCTCTTTAATGATTTGTGTAATGACAAGTCTTTGTTTATCTTACAAATACATATAAAACGTGTCATGGCACAGCATTGTACAGTTAGTGCACAAGTCAAACAGACAATATATGTTTTTTAAATCGAACATATGGAAGGTACTTGATATTAAGCATAGTTATTAAAAAAATAAAGCATTTATAATGATGAGTCCATTGGATATACATAAAGTTAGAGCATTGTGTGACAGACTGTTGGTTTAAGGCATATTTCAATCAAGGGTTTGGGAAATTGAGTTCACTGGGATATTAAATGAAAATTACAAGAAATAATAAGGATTTCTAGGCATGCAATTTTTTGCTAAAACGCAGGCAATTTCTTCCTATTCAAACAAATATCCTACTGTTTCTATGCCAAGTTTCTGCACATCATAATGTTGTAATGCCAGGTTTATATAATGTTAAATTGCAATGTTGGAAAAAAATAATAAATACTAATATATAATATCAGCTATCATTTATGTTATCATAGATTTTTTTTTATTGACTTTAAATAGATATGAAAACAGATGAGTGAATATGTGTAATAAATTAATGATCATCCATTGGTGAATCCCAACTTCCCAAGTCATTGCTTTTTACTTTTGATATAAATGACCATTTTTTTGTTTCCCTTTACGAGAGGTAAATTCAAAAGGTCAGTATGTTGGACTGCCACCAGCGCAATGGAAGTATTCAAAATTGTAACCAATATTTCTATTGAAGAAAAAAATCATGATATCCTCATTAATTCCAGAAGATGCTCACATTTATAGGGACAGTGCATTATGCCACCCTCAATATTCCCTCACTGTCCTGTACTGGAAAATAAACCGTTTTTTGTTGAAAGAACAAAACACACAAGTTAAATAGCAGCAAGTGTAATTAAAATACTGGTCAGCACTTATTTACAAAAAAAGCCCATCTGTGAGATTACAGTTAGTTTTGACAATAATTTGGCTTAATTGTTCATTTACCTTTAATATCAAAAGTCCGTGCTTAAAGGTTAATAGCAGTCTCTGTCTTAGTTCCCTACTCATTCCTATACGGGGTATTGTGCAACACTACATAAAGTAGTTAGTTAGTACAAAAAACAACAAAAATTTGTACAAAAAACAACAACAACTCTGTTCAAAACCCAAGATAACACAACCGGTGTTAAATTAACTAAACAGCAAAAGCAACGGACAGAAGGATGAGAAATAAGTAAGTGAAGATTTTTTAGCATGGCTTAAAGATTCTGCAATACTCATATGTGATAGTTTTTGAAAAGGGTTCATTCATATTATCCTGTGTACACTATAGGCTTCAAAAGTTTGGCGTCAGTAAGATTTTTATATATATTATATATATATACTGAGTTTTCACCTTTTCAGCATCATTACTCTAGTCCTCAGCGTCACATGATCCTTCGGAATTCATTCTGATATACTGATTTGCTGAAAACAGTTGTACCGTTTAATATTTTTGCGAAAACTGTGATGCATTTTTTTTTTTGAGGTTTCAGAAAATTCTGAAAGTTTTTAAATTCAGAAAGTTGAATTACATTACAAATGTCTTTACTGATGCTTTTGATCAATTTAATGCATCCTTGCAGAATAAAAACATTAATTTTTTACTGATGCCAAACTTATGAACAGTATTAAACAGTATTAAAAGTGCTGTATGAAATTTGGCTAAATAATTATTCGTAATTTTTTTATCATGTCACAGTTTTGTTCATGTCACATTTTTAAGCTGGTAAAACCCTTTTCTTTTAGGATTTTTAATGATGAAACGCTAATGCCCAGTGGCTCCAACAATTACAATTATTTTTTGTACTTATACTAATAATTATAGGGTATGAAAAAAAGTCACAAATTATAATTTCCGCTGCCTGTTGTTATTGCTTGTACAAGATCTAAAATAACTGATGTTGCACTTGCCTGAATGTTCTCTGTGAAATGCAATTTTATAATAAATCTGTCCTGCAATGTCACCAGGACCTAGACAAAGCATGTCAAAGACGATGGAATGTTGACGGCACAGAGTTGACGCAGAACTGGAAGAATCTCTTACTGAGCATGAGGCTGGCACATGTGAGAACGACACCCGTAACTACTGTGGACGCGATCACTGCCAGGATAAATATCAGGGATGGGGGTCCGTCTGCCAGGGAGCCCAATGGAACAACTGGAGGACGACAAATTAGAAACATTTCAAACAAATGCAAATATAAACATACTTTTGAGAGCAAATAGACACAGGCTGTTTAGGTACCTATGCAGGTGACGTTGTCTGGAGCAAGAACCTCGTCGCCGTCACAATGGCAGAGGATGAGTCTGCTATCTTCATCACGCTTACAGCTCTGGGTCTCACAATGGCTACAATTCAGATACACCTCGATCTCAGCTTCCCCATGACTCTCCATGGCTAGAACACATGAAAACGGATCAATATTGCACAGTAGCTGTACAAAACCTCAGTGTTTCTGTCTAGGGAGTCTTTTTATCTTTAATTTAGGTTGTATGTAACTGCTTTGAGCTAAATAAAAATTCTAGGGTAAAACAAGCAAGTAAAATTAGTTTAAAACCTCCATGAAGTAAAAAAGATATATTTGGTTTAGTGTATTTGCTATGATGGCATGTGTACTTACTTATATATGCCAAATAAGGTTTACAAAAACTTCTGGCAGACCTTTAAAATGTAATATAAATTGTAATATAAAATATGACTAGCCATTGTCTAATTAAAATACAGTTCATAATAAAATATTTGGTAATACATTTAATAAAATGAACAAAAAAGATCATATTATCTAATGCTAAACAAATAATTAGTGCATTAACTAGCAACTAGTTGCCTTAAATTTTTGAAAGTGCCAGTATTATGCTTTTCAGATATTACCTTTAATGTAGTGTGCTATATAGCTGTTTGTGAATGTAAACCTCGCAACCCAAATTAGGAGCCTTCAAAAAACGCATAATAAGGGCGGTTTAATATATTTGTATTTATTAATATTTTAAGCATTTTATACAGTTTGTTAATGACTTGATAATGAAAGTTATCATTAAGGATTGACATAAAAATTGTGCCTGGCCTCACAAGCGATAGTCGATCTAAATCATAGCCCTTTACTGCAAACACACTCGCAGTAATAAACAGTGGCGCCAACTTTAATAAGTCACATAAGGTCTTCCATTATCCACCACGAGTTACATTTTCTCAATTTCACGTTTATAACTCAATCAGTGTGTGTGTGTGGCCTGTGGAAAATGTCTCCACAAAGATGGCAATATCAGAAATCCTTGTGGACATTTTTTGGTCCCCATGAGGAAAACAGCTTATAAATCATACTAAGTGATGTTTTTTTTTTTTTTTTTTTTTTTTTTTTGAAAATTAGGCTTAGGGGTAGGGTTAGTGTAAGGGGATATAATATACAGTTTTTACAGTATTAAAATCATAATGTCTATGGAAAGTCCCCATAAATCATAAAACCCCCCATAAATCAAGTCCCCATAAATCATAAAAACGAGACTTTTAAATCATAAAAGTCCCCATAAGTAATAAAACACATTTTATTAAAAACTGAGGGTATGTAAATGTTTGAAAAGAGACTTTTTTATGATCATTTTTTAAGATGCTATCATTTTTTATTTAAAGCTGCAGTCCGCAGTTTTTTTTCTCTTTGTCGCCATCTCTGTTCGAAATCTGCAATTGCAGTTATTCACGGCATTATCAACTTGTACTTCGACTCAACACCGCGTGGATGAACACAAGGAGAGTGTGCGGCTGTCAGTCACCGCGCCGGTGTGGATACTGGCATTCAGAATTACAGATTTTTCTTTTTGGAAGTACTGTATGACCAACATAAAAATTTTCACCAGAAAATCTCATCTGAACAAGTAAGAAACATCCACTTTTGTTCTGGTTCTGACATTGCAGTAAATCGCGCTGATTACTTTGTTCTCAAATTGCAACGTCAGCATTGCGTGACTGCATGTTATGTCCTTCCGTTATCTATCCATGTTTTCGCATGGGTCCGGTTGCAGTTTCTTTTTTTTTCTGTAGCCACTCCAAAGTCTTTTACAATTTACAGCGGGTGAATCTGTTGTCACTGGTGATTGTCGTTTGAACCTTTCTGGATCCGCCATCAAATTGCAAAGATCAATTATACAGTACCACTGGAGTTAAAAACATTACTATAAACTTATCGCTTTGAATCGAGCGAAGGCAAGCAGATAGTTTTGAACAGGGTGTGTAAACTTAATAGCACAATGGTACATCATTATAGACAGATTATGGCCTGACCTGCCAGCGGTTGTAGAAATATCTTTCCCATGGGGTGAACAAAAGAGACACCATCTTGTCCATCTGCTGTGATGCCATCAAGAAGGGGAGCATCCCCACCTGGGCAAAAGTGACAAGGATAAATATTCATTACATCAGCTAATCGACTTCCTCAAAAAAAGTAAGTATTTAAAATAAGTAAAATACTATAATACAATATCAAGCAAAGTGTATCATATAATACATGCATATAATGCAATTTTATTATTTTTAAAATAATACACACTACTATTCACACTTGGCTTCGGTAAGTTTTTTTAAGGACAATTTTATTTAGCAAGGATGCATTAAACTGGTCAAAAGTGACAAGTATTTTTAATCTAACATTTACCTCTGTATCCTCCACCACCCCCTCCAGAGGTGCAAGCGCCCCCTCCTCCCCCAAACCCCCCAAATGTAGCCCATCTCAGCACTGACAGAGCCTCGGGACAGGATGAGCCTCCTTGACCACCTTCAACAAGAGCTTTCCCTCCCCAGGGGAGAGAGGATGAGTCACTCCATCCACCTCCTCCACCTGAATACACACATACACAATATTGAACTGCTTGTTAATTCAGTGCAAAGCATGTTAGTTAAAAGATGTTCCACAGACAAGATGGCAAATACTGTTATTCTTTGTCTGCTCGTCTACTTATTGTGCAAATTTGTCAATAACGTGAGGGCCAAGAACTGCTTTCTCATGACATTTCTGCACACAAAAAGCCTCTTCCAGATGTCAATCCCACAAAACAGCCATCATAATTTATGGGATTGTCAAAAGATAATTTGACCCCGGTGGCTAAACTGAAACTGCAGCATCATATTGAGGAGGGAAAAAAAATGGTTGGTAGCGAATAGAATTAAAGAGCCAATAAAACATTCATAAATGTGGGATTAACTGGAAATTGCTGAAATAATACTTACCATCATCCAAATATAAACCGCAGAGTAATTGTTAGCATTCGAAATAAAGCAATTGTAATATCAAATCACAGTAAACAAGCAGTGACTGAGAGAAGCCAGTCACCCTAATGCTGAACATATGGAGAAAAATATTGGGAGACACCTCACAATTATTGAAATCATGTGCTTCAATCAGATCCTATTTTCACAGGTGTAAAATGTCAAGAACCTAGCCATGCAGTCTGCATTTACAAACATTTGTGAGGGGGTGGTACTCTGACAGGATGCCACCTTGGCAATAAGTCAATTCGTGAAATTTCATCCCTGCTAGATATTCCACAGTTAACTGCAAGTGGTATTATTGGAAAGTGGAAGCATTTAGGAACATCAAAACCAAGTCTGCTAATTCCATAGCTGAAGAGTTCCCAACCTCCACTGGCATTAATATCAGCACACAAATGACAGGAGCTTCATGGAATGGGTGCATTGCAGCAGTTGTATGCAAGCCTCACATCACCAAGTACAATGCCAAGCATCGCATGGAGTGATGTAAAGAACACCATCATTAAACTCTGAAGCAGTGGAACATGTTCTGACAAATCCCGCTTCTCTGTTTGGCAGTCTGATGGGTGAGTCTGGTTTTGGCTGATGCCGAATTTAATGGGTTTGGTGTGGAAAAACTTGTTTGGCCCACACAAAGCCCTTACCTCAACGCTTTCTAACACTTTGAATTAAAATGGTGATTGCGATCCAGGCCTTCTCATCCAAAATTAGTGTCTGACCTCACAAATGCTCTACCGCATCAATTGGCAAAAATTCCCATAAAATACTTTAAAATCTTGTGGAAAGCCTTCCCGTATGCATCTCAGCCGGACTGGTTGGCAAAAGAGTATTTCGTTCAATAAATTCTGCAGAGGGCTGTGCTGTAAAAATATTGTACCTGCTGCTCCAGATTTGCCATTGACACCAGAGGCGGAGGTGTCGTTCTCATATTGTTCCAGGAAAATCTGGTCCAGGCTGCTTTCAGGGTCCTCCAGGTAGGCCTTTCCTCCCCCTCCTGCTGCAATCAGTAAAGGCACTGGTTCCCCGTTCTCCATCTGTCCCCGGGCATCCCAAAAACAACATCAGAGTTACTTTTCATCCAAGTAAAAAAGAAGGCCAGACCGACCGTCATTTACATCTGTGTTTCAATTCAGATGACTCCAAATTATTTCAGGATGTCTCAAATATGCTTGTCTAGACAGGCACTATCAGACGACGACTGCTGTCCACATGGCTCCCCTTAAGGGTACTCACAAAGCTGTGATTGATGTTTTTAAAGATGTGTTTGAGACAAGAAAATTGGAAGAAGAGAAAGATCTTACCCGATATATGTATGTGGCTCCCCCACCACCACCACCGCCTCCCGCCCACTTCAAGGCCGAACCGTCACTGTCAAAACCATCTTCAATCACAGAAGACTCGCCCAGACAGATTTTGTGTGTAAGGGGGTTCCTCTGTACATATGTGAAGACAACACTGAAATGTACAGTAGACGGAGAGCTTATACATAAATGCTTTGTAAACCAAGTTTCACTCACTCCTGGACAGGCATCTTCTCCTTGGTGACCAATCAGGATGTAGAGGATGTCCCCTTTCTCCAGTGGGAAGATAGCTGAGATGATGATGCCATGTGAGCGCTTGTTATGGTTCTTTGCTCCTTTGCCTCCAGCAGCTCCATAAGCTGAAATCCTGGAGAATGAGGATGTTTCCTTAGAATTCCCAATGCACTGAACTAACAGAGGACACAACTGCTACATCGGATTACTAATACCCATAAAGAGAAGCAGAAAATGTTTCAAACAAACCTTAAAAAGAGTAAAATCTGAAAACAGATGAACTATGGTCTAATTATACTGTATGTATATGGGAATGAATATTGATAAATGAATATTCATAATACCATGAATAAATGTATGTATGTATGTATGTATGTGTATATATATATATATATATATCCATCCCTCACAAGGGAATCTTCATTCTTAAGGGTCCATGGCATAACAACATTTGAAAATATACTATTAATATAGCAGTAGTATATTAAGCTATTAAGTCATTAGTGGGCCCAAAATAATCACCATTATCCTTTTGAATATAAACATTATCATTTTAATAACATACAACTTAATTAAGCTGAGCTAATCCTGAAATGTAAAAGCAAAGACTTTTATTTCCTCACACCACTAAAGAAGATAAAACTTCCTGTCTAGAGGCAAATATAATAGTTTGTTATTAAAACCAGTCAGTGCTTAAGGCACCAAAACAAAAGGATACAATATAAAATAATTCAGTTTACGAATGAGGGATAGCCGGTGCTGGCTCTCTGGCACCCTGAATGCAATAGCATCACAACATAGTGTCGTCCAAGTTCATCTGATAGTTATCTGCTATGTTTTCCGGTCTCCTGCATGCTCTTCTTTCTCAGACAGTTTTGGAGTTGTTTTTAATGAGCTCCCATGACTAGCCTCTATAATCACTGTAAATCAGTTCAAAGGCTTGACAACACAGGGGCCAGATTAAGTGGAGTACAGGAAGAGATTTATTTGTGCCTACAGCCAGTGAGTCATGTCCCTCTCTGATTTTACAAAAACAAAACAAAAAAATAGATAAAGAGAGTAAGAAACTGTTCACACCTGGTTTTAACATCTGCTTAAATTAATCTACTTGCATTCAATTGGATTTTGAGGGGAGAATCACTTATTTCAAGAGTACATAGATCATGTTTAAATGAGCACTTGAAAAAACAGGTGCGCCAAAAAAAAAAAATGAGCGTATTTTAAGAATATCCTGTAAGTTTCAGAACTGAAAACGTCCTTGTTCAAAAGTCCAATAAAAGCTTTTATTGACACCAGGCTCAGAAAACGACTCGTTTTTCAAAGTGGGGAACTATGACGTCAAAGAGGATAAAACACCACCCCCGCAGAAGAAGATCAACGCCTACTTCAACACAGCGGGTTTAGCCCCGCCCACTGATTCGCGCATTACACGCATAGCTAAATAACAAAAATAGATGCCTACCTCATGATGACAAACTGGATCGATATCGAGCAATATCGAGTGCCTGGTTGTGGAAGAAAACAGTCGCTGCATAAGCTTCCTCTGGATTCCAATAGGACTGCATGGTTAAACTTTATTTTTATTGACGTTCCAGCTGATTAGGGTAAAATATTGTCCGTTTGTTCGCTTCATTTCACTGAGGATTGTTTTGTAAACAAGACACAGCTCAAGACTCGATTTGCAGACCGACTAAGATTAAAAAACGGTGCTGTGCCTTCTATATTGGATCCGACAGGAATGGTGCAACACACGGACTATGGGTCGAATATGTATGGGTGAATCATTCCTGTTTTTACCGAGCGTTTTTGAGCTAGGCTTAAAACTAGGGTAGAAAATAGCCTATTACTTATTCATTTTGATGTTTTTTGAATGTAAAAACCAAGCGAACGTCATTAGTTGACCTCGGACAACAATATAAAAAATTAAAAAGCCACTTCATGACCCCTTTAACTAGGTTAACCAGTAAGACAGCTTCCCCAGAAATTCCATGCATGTAGTAATACCTGTCCAATAGCTGTTTTTGAACCCAAGATTGATTCTAAAGTCTAAACCACATTGATTTCCAGCTTCTAAACTTACTTGTACATGTTGGTAGCTGGGACCTTCCACATCTGAACCCCTCTGAGATGGCCCTCTTTCCCCACCACCACGCTGACGTTGGTGTTACGGTAAGCGCCGTCACATTGTGCTTGAGTCGGGCCTAGCGGTCCGCTTGCTCCACAGGAAGTAAACCACCATGTTATAAGGGATGCTTCTGAAAATAAAAGACACTGCTTTCTTTTTTCATGCTTTTATGGTGGTGGTTGAGGAGATCCCCCCCCCCCCCTCCTCTATGTGAAGCGCTTTGAGTTTCCAGAAAAGCGCTATATAAATGTAATGAATTATTATTATTATTATTATTAAAAAGAAATGACTTTTAATCAGCAAGGGTGTATGAAATTGATAAAAAGTGACAGTAAATGCATTTAAAATGTTCCTAAAATGTATAGGTGAAAGCACAGTCATGGGAAATCCTTTAAAGGCCGAAATTCATGAATGAGAAAAAAAAAAAGAAGAAGAAGAAGAAAAAATAGAAAATATCCTTAAAATATCTTAATAATGAGAATGGTGATTAGAGGAGTAATCCTACTGATGGATGGTGTGTCAATGAAAGGGTGCATTTCAGTTTAACAAGTGCACTTATTTTGAACATTCTATTCAACAAAGAATCCTAAAAAAAATCTATCAAATATTTGGCAGCACCATGGTTTTCAACACTGATGATAATAAGAAATGTTTCTTGAGCACCAAATCACCATATTATAATGATTTTTAAAGGATCTTGTGACACTGAAAACTGGCGTAATGATGCCATCATAGGAATAAATTACATTTTTATACAATAGAAAACTGTACCTGAAGCTGAGGGTTCTGGGAGAGGGCTGAAGGGGTCTAAATTATGCGGTAGTCCTTGTCCAAGAAGCAATTCGTTTAGTTCTTTTAAAACAGATATGGAAAGAGAACGAAGAACAAAGAGGAAGAAAAGTGTGAGACGTTAGGATCAATTCTTGTGAATTTTTTAATTAATTTTATTGTTAAATTTTTTGCCATTTTTATTTTTTGTTGACAAGACCAGCAGTATTGGTGTCACGAAATAAACACACGAAGAATTGAGTACAACAAATTAACGGTCTTAATAATTCCAAAGGTTGCAGGAGAATTAGTGTAATATCAACAACTATAAACTGAAATGAGACTGGACAATGGAACACAGGAAACTGAGGGCTTAAATATACTGAAATTAAAGGAGCTGTATGCAAGATTGTGGCCAAAACTGGTACTGCAATCACTTTCAAATTAGGGTGTAGGCATATGCTAGTCTATAAATAAGACCGACACTAAACCAGCACAAGTAACAATGTCCATGCTGGTCTGGTTTGGTCCAGGAATGGAATTACCTACAAGAGCACCACAGCATGTGTAGCAACAACTAAGCCACAGCGCTTGCGTTTTACTATTTTTATTATTAGTCTTTCAATAAATCAATAAAAATAATATACTGTTCAAGTTAAAAAGAGAAGTCCATCTTCATGTAGATATGGTGGAGAATGACAGTGGCAACATGACAAAGAACAGAAAGAGGAGGACTAAATAGAAACCTAAAGAGGATATTTAATGAGCAGCTCAGGAATTTCTCCAAATCACAGATTATAGAAAACAAAGTTAACAAGGATAGTAAATTTTAAAATTCAC
Organism: Pimephales promelas; assembly: GCF_016745375.1. The sequence continues at coordinate 18,355,840 of NW_024121099.1, read as the reverse complement.
AAGTCTTAAATGTAAAATAACAGGCCCATCAATTCCTGCGGTCAACCGCGGCACCGAAACAATCCTGATTCTGAGGATTTATAAATCCTACTCAGAAAAAAAAAGTCTTTTGTAGACATTTTTACAACATTTGCAGATTGCGGAATACGAACGCAAATAGGGAGATCGTCTTATGGATTCTCCCATCCTTCAAAACCAAGCAAGCAGAGTCTACATCAACCGTGTTATGAGAACCATCTCCCGCTGCAAACTGGAGACAGCGGTTAGACATCATGTGTGCACATCACCTCTTAAATTCTCCATCTGCATTTTTGAACACGCCTTTTATTTCTGCATTTTTGAACACTACATTTTTGGACACGCCTCAGCTTTGACTGATTGAACTCAATTATGGGTTTAATACTGTGGTGTGGTCAATCAACTTGTGCGCTATGGATGGACATATGGACCATTATTCTGCACGAAATGAGTGTCTGTGTGAATACTGTACATGTGTGAAGCAGAAAGTTTACCTGTGTCAAAACATGCAGCACTTAATGAAATGTCATCGAGCGCAATGTCAGCCTTAGATCCAGAAGTCCAGAGAGCCCGCACTTTAAGATGGAAGCTGTGCTCAAAACAAATGAAAAATATTTTAGAATGAGAGCAAAGGCCAAAACAGAGTTGTTCAAGTAAATAGTCTATACTTCACATTTGACCTAAATATTTTTATTGAAGTACCATCTGAAATTTAGTTGATATTTTGAATTTTTACCAAAATATTTGCATGTAAATATTTCTTTGATGCCAGTTTATGACCACCTGATATGCAGGTACACCAACACATCTTCATAAGGCACAACAAATTTAACATTTTTTAGTGAATGTTTTATTTTGATTGTTTTTATTTCAGAAGTATTTATTTTAATTGTACACATTTTAAATGTAATTTTCAATGTCATTCATTTTGGGTTTTATCAACTCACAAACTCCCTTCCGTTTCCTCACTAAAACCCGGGGTTCGCAAATCACAGTCAAAAAATTCATATTTAAATAGAATACTTGATCTTGAAATCACTTTTTTTGACAAATCCAAAGATGAATGATTCTATGAATCAAATGACAGCCTTTAGGTGTTTTCTGCAAGATGGTTCCCATTTACCTATTCATCTATTCATCTCACCTATTTAGGACCTTTGTAATCGGCAGAATGAGCTCTTGCCAAGTGTCCTTCCAGTGTCCGGTTCTGTTCCACAAAAGCGTAGGTGCTGAAATTCCGTTCTCCTCCACTGACAGGAGCACCGTTCCATTGAAGTTCCCATACAGGTACATAGACAACTGCAACTGCACAGAAAACTTCATCAGTTGAGCATCTGCTACAAGACCAGATGTCTCAGAATAATATCTTATTCATGGAAAATCGAGTGTAAAAGTGTAAAATTGAAATTTGAAATTTTGAAATTGGCTCAATGTAAGATTACTCTGTGTAAGCTATTTGTAGATATTCTGTACAGATGTGTCCCTGTTTTCATGGACAATTAACTTGAAATCTGCCAAATCTGCCAGTAAAAACCATTTTATGTGGATAGACAAATAAACTACCACTCAAAAATGTGGGTCAGTAAGAATTTGTTTTTAAATAATACTTTTATTCAGCAAGAATGCATTCAATTAATGTGAAAGGTGTCTTCAAATCATTATATCTGAATGATTTTTGAAGGACCATGTGATACTGGCTGCTGAAAATTATCATCAATTAAGTACATTTTCAAATAGAAAACAGTTATTTTAAATTGTAATAACATTTTAGAATATTACCATTTCCACTGTCTCAAATAAATGCAGCCTTGGTGAGCAAAACAGACCTTTTTAAGGTCTGTTTTACCCCAAACTTTTGGAGGGTGGTATAGGTCTAAATCATTAGAACATTAGGCAAGTCTTGTCTTAATTGTGAATTTGAGATCATTGATATAAAATCATGAATATATATTTGTTGTTCACTCACACAGCATTAATATTGCTCACAAGTGAATTTACCTGACAGTCCTGATTCGTTATAGTTGAAGGGAGAGCTGAGCTTTGAACCAACGCCTCAATTTCATCACCATCACCTCTGACCTTTAAGAAAAGAAAGTGCCCTGAGGCGAGAAAGGATCAGTACTCTATTGAGTGCTCAGATATGGTGTGCTGCAGCTTGCAAAACAAAAGCTTAATTGGCAGGACTGACAAACCTCTTCAGAATGGGCTTTTAAACACAGTGCTGACAATCTTATAGAAAGGTAGAGTTTCTCACGCAAACGTTTTTCTTAAAGGCTGCATTTCAGTTTAACAAGTTGGAATACAACTCCCCAGCCATAAACTGGACTAGGACACCTGTAGTGTGGATTTAAGATCATAATTCTTGCATCATTCTACAAATAAATCACACTAAGCTACATAATACAGCACTATTCTCCTACAGCCTGTAAATGATTACAGACCACTCTTAAAGATATCATGGTAAAATCACAGATGCCATTAAGTCATCATGAAAATAGTTCTCCTTTAAACATTTTGAATTTCTCATGCCATGGAAAATCCCATTGGTGACTTTCATAACTAAAATGATTGTCTGTCTTATGATGAATGTCAACAGAAATTTTTATACACATGGGTCTCCTACATGTTCCTGTCTCAAAGCTGTAGAGAGAACAGTTTTGCCAAAAATAGGTCAATGCGCAAACATGGAAAAGCATCAAAAGTCACAGTTTGTTAAACTACATCACCTCATGACTCTTAATTGGATTGGAAGTGTATGCTATTTAAACATTTCAATGTGACCCATCCATAATATCTCTTACTTACTTCCTGTTTCTTTTTAGCATCAGTGAATAATATTTTCAATGAAATGGTGATACTAAATTGATTCTTTGATGAATAGAAACTTCAAATGAAAAGCATTCATTTGAAATAGAAAGAACACTATATGAATTTAATCCATCCTTGCTAAAAAAAATTAATTTGATTTATTTTATTTAGCAAGGATTGTGTATTCTGGCAAATTATTTGTTTATATAATTATTAAATGTTAAAATACTTACACATTTGAGAATGAATGTTGTTTCACATTTACCTTGAGTGTTTTGCAGAGTTGTGCCCAGTAGATCTGTATCTTCAGTCAGCTGTTGTCCACTAACTAGTCTCCAAGAGGACTGTGTATAAGACACTGGCCATCCACAGGAGTCCATCTCAAATGAACAGTATGAACCCAAAGGTAAAGAGTCTGCATAGACATAAATCAAATTATGAAACATAACAAATTTATACGTGGCTTTAAAAGCTCAAACGAGCATCCTCTGCTTCCATTTATCCATTAGGTTCACTAAAATGTAGTTATCAGGAACACCAAAACAACAAAGCTGGTGAAGTTTTTTTTTTTTGACAGTTTGTTCAATGTAGTTTTAAGTCCAAGTATATACTGTAGGCCTGAATTTCAGCAATCAGACACAGTACTGAAAAGATTCAAGTATTACATAATTCCAACATCTTTACTTGAGTCTAAAATTGACAGTGTTATTATAGATTCATTTATAAAAGCAGATTGTGTCTCAATTAGCTTTACACTTTAAATATTTCACACCTAAAATGACAGCTGATATGACAGGACTCCAACTAATGTGTGCTAATATGGTCCCTGGATACTTGGCTAGGCCAGATTTAACTAACTGACAGATTCATTATCTAGAGGACACGTTTTATAATGTCATGGATGTAATTAATAAGCTTAAACTTAGTGGGAGTCGCTTTGATCATTTTCATTAAGATGTTGTCAAAATTATGAAACCCTTCACAGAATATCAAACGTTTTCACCAGCCGCGGCTCGTCTGTAAGGGGAGAAATATTCATCTCAAAACATAGATCTCACTATGAATTAAATCAATAATAAATTGTAAATGTGTTCAGCGTTCTGGAACAAATATTTTCAGATATTCTAGATAATTTTAAGTCGTAAAGTGAGCAGGGTACATAAAAATTGGCTCTGTTAGCATGTATTATGACACTCAGGGCCCTATCATACACAATGTATAATCATACAACATTATAAAAACATTTTGAGGACAATAAATACTAATAAGATAGCATTCTGTGCGTGTGTATCTTTTCAATCAACATAATAACGTAAAATAAGTGGGTTTTTTTTATTTATTTTAAAATATAATTTATTTTTGTGATGGCAAATCTGAATTTTCAGCAGTCATTACTCCAGTCTTCAGAGTCACATAATCCTTCAGAAATCATTCTAATGTTAATTTGGTGGTCAAGAAACATTTATTATTATCATCAATGTTGAAAACAGTTGTACAATAAATAACAAATTTGAATGATGAAAATTGCTAAACAAACAAATAAATTAAACTGAACTGGTATTAATTTAAAGCTTTATTTCAGTATAAACTGCAGTTTCAGTTATTCAGCATCACATTGCATTTTCTTAATTGAGTATGTAATCAAACAATTAGGGTAACTCTAGAATAATTAACTGATTTTTTATGCAATGCGTGTTCCATAAAAATCTGAAAAATCTTACATTTTTAATAAACTGTAAATTAAGATAACTTTTAAGAGTCTCTCACCTTTTTATCTTTTTGGATTATAAGTGCTGTGTGCCAAATACTACAATTCAAGTTCTTTGTACACAGACAATTATAAATCATCTAAGCATAGTATAAATGTTAATGAAGACTAAATAAATCAATAAATATGCAAATATTTTTCCAAGAGGGAAGCACACACGAATGCATTTCAGATCCATTGTGTGCTTCCTTACTCAGTGGAAAACTTTGACAGAGAAGGTTTTCTAATCCGACGCCTCCAGTGAAAGGATTAGAAATTTATCATAGCCGTAAGATTTAATACAGCTAATGTGAGTGACACACAGCCAGCCAGTTACTCAAATGCACTCTCTTATATCGCCCTGTCACACTGCGGTTCATACTTTTGAGCACTCTCAACGAAATGCAGATTGGCAAGAATGATCTCACAAATCTTACAAGGATTTATGGCTTAAAGGCAAAGAAATGTTTCGATTATCATAAATTAAATTAATGGACTGGTGGGATGCAGCCAGTTCTCTACATTTGAAATAACCAAAAAAGTAAAAAATGATAATTAAATATGGTCTTTTTAAAAGACTTAAGAGCTCTGCACAAACTAAATGGTCTGATGTGAGTAACAGAAAATACATACAACTTTGAAAGAGGTGCTCACAATTTCTTACAGCCTGATATGCATCTTCATATAAAATATTTAAAATCTTTCCTTTTACTCACTGCATATTAAGCCCTCATCTTCTCCTTGTGGACAGTCAGTATGAAAATCACACACTCTTCGTTTCTCAATGCAGCCTCCAGAAGGACAATGAAGTGATGAGTATTTTTCACAATCTGAACCCAAATCCAAATAATCATCTCCTGCAGAAAAACACAGAAAACCATCAATATTTTGCTCAAAAGTGCCACATAAGGATAGAACATCAATAACCAGTGCAGTCTTTTGAATACTTTAAAATTATTCAAAATACTATGGGCACATTAAACAGTTTACATATCAAAGTGATGAAGTAGAAATTCTCTACAGACGGCCTTCGTGCAAGTAAAACATGCAGTAACTCTAACAGATGTTTGAGTTGAATAATATTAGAGAACAATTAATGAGCTGTTACCCATCATGGCACAGTCCTTCAGCTCCAGTGAATCAAATGCCAGAAAACCGACGTCATGGCTGCTACAGGAAGAGTACTGCACTGTCACCTGGAAGGGCTCATCTAACTGACCAATCACAGCCTCCAGCACCTCCCACTGTTGCCTGGGCCACAAAAAGGAAATGCTTTTTTCACAATCATTCAATTTTAGATAAACAAGTTCCTACGAATTAAGAATTGATTCTCTTGTATTAGTAAACTGTGGCCAAGTTGAACGTCATTCCCTCACTTTGATTAAACTACAACAAGGTAACAAATTATCACAATGTGGCCATGATTTAGTAAATCAAGGGCATGCATTATTGTATCATGAGCGCGGTTTACTTACAAAGAGGTAACGAATTAGTAAAATGTGCTGATTTATTAATATGCCGTGGGAACTAATTGTTAATTCGTGGCCACAGTATCCATATTTTTTTACCCCGCGTGTCATGTGCGGGGCTCCAGAAACATTATCTGCACATCTGCTGAAAAAAAAAATAATGTTAATGCTAAAATAACCTCTGTAATGTTCAGAGGTCAGAATCAATTGTATATTTTATAGAAAAGTGAGGCGTTTGGAAGCATACACTATATACTATAGTGTAGCATTGTATTTGAGTTTATTGATTCCATAGCACCAGTTCAAGGTCAGAATATTGTACAAACTTTTCCAGAGAGTTAGAATAATCAGGGTCATTTAGAGAGAATGCGTTTCTATTGGTTAAACTAAATTTTAACTGAAAAAACTCGTTAATTCAGAAACTGAACTGAACTGGTATTAATTTAAAGCTTTATTTCAGTATAAACTGCAGTTTCAATTATTCAGCATCACATTGCATTTTCTTGCTAATTGAGTATGTAATCAAACAATTAGGGTAACTCTATTATTAACTGAATTTTTATGCAATGCGTGTTCCAGAAAAATCTTACATTTTTAATTGACTGTAAATTAAGATAACTTCTAAGAGTCTCTCACCTTTTTATCTTTTTTGATTATATAAAAAATGAAAAATTAACTTCAGAAAAACAGAGCAAACATTTTTTTTTCTCATGGAAAATTAACTCGTTAATTTAGAAAAACAGAGCGAAAACTTTTTTCCATGAAAAATTCTCGTGGAATTTTGAAAAACTTTGAAAAATTCTCGTGAAAAACTTCGTAATTCTGAGATAATTAACTTGTTAATTCAGAAAAACAGAGTAGTTTTTTTTCTTCAAGTGAATGCAATATACCCCTCCGTACCATTTTGACAGTTTTACATATTTGTTTCATTTTTCAAATAGCCGCTTTCAGAAAATGAACCACAGATCAACAAAAAGTATTGAACTAAAGAACTACAAGAGAAAAGCTGGCATTGTGGAACTTCTATTACATGAGTTTTTTACAGTTGCATGTGAGAGTGCTTCACTAAATGTACAGGAGCTTAAGTACACAGTGGAGAGCTAATGCACTGTATACCAAACATGAATCTCCGAGTTGGTTATTATTAGGTATATGACTGATTTTTTATACATCACATGGCATAGCGTAACCTCTATTAAGCTCAGATCCATATACAGTAGCCAAATGCAGAAAGTAAAAGTATATTAGCTACGTCATAAACGTACCATCTTGTGCCAAATTGCATTGCATCACCATCTATTCCTAGCTTTCTGTCGGAACCAATTATGCCAAAAGAAACATCAGGTCCTAGTTTTAGAAACAAAATGCTTTCATCCATCTTGTTCATGATGTGCCCAGCATAAGAAAATCAATACCAAATACATCTCCATAACAAAAAGTCTTTTGGTTATCATTTGTTTCTTACGGGTACAGAATGCTGCTTTAAACTATTCTTTGTGTAAGTAAAGCGCATTTGTCATTGCTTGTCATTTTGCACTGCAAAATGTCAGTTCTCATTGTATGATCTGTCAATCATATATCCATCACGACATCACCAAGACATTTAGATACTGTTGTCTCTCTCTCTCACACACACACACACACACTTGGGGTCAGAGTCTTTGTTTTGAAAGAAATTAATATTCAGAAAGGATACATTGAATTGATGTGGTGGCAGAAAATACATTTTAGAATGTTAGAAAATAATTCATTTTTAAATTTTTCTGTATAAAACTTGCAACTTTAAAAAAATGCATCCCAGTTTCCACAAAAATACAAACCAGGACAGCACAACTGTTTTAAACATTGATAACAAGAAATGTTCCTTAAGCAGCAAATCAGCATATTAAAATGATTTCGGAAGGATAATGGGACAGACTGGAGTAATAATTGCTGAAAGTTCAGCTTTGTCTTAAGGAATAAATTACAACTTATTAAAATAGAAAGCTGAAGCTGTATCTCACCTGCCAGTTCCTTGTTCCTTGATTGTAAGGGCTATTGGTTTGATGACGGAGTTGTCAGTATGCTTCACAAAGGCAGATACGTTTCCTCTGAATGGTTCTGGTTGGAAACGAGCGAGACGAAGATGACATAGTGGTCCACTGCTGAGCACTACAGGACTGGTCATGTGGAAAGTACATCTGCCAGCAGCAAAATGAGTTGAGGTGGGCTTTAGTAACAGAAAATGACCTGTTGAAAGACAGGAAACTCTTACTAGACTGCCAATGATTGATTAAAATGTCAAGGTTTTGCTGTAAACATTTTATGCAAAATATATGCCTTCTTCCAGAGCTCCTGCATGGAGTCCGCCAGTCATTGATTGTTCTGAACTGATTGATAATATAATGAATGGAAGTCATCAGTTACCTTCAGATTTCCCAGTGGAATAATCTTTGATTGGCTGGACACCCCATTTGTTGGATCTGTGTTGCTGTGGTGATGTAACATACCAGTCCCCTCCAGTGCTGTGATTGGATAACGTCCAAGAACATGGAGATTCAAAGTCACAGAAGGAAACTGCGGAATGAAGGAGTAGCACTATCAGAGGGTTGAAGGGATGTCACAACTTACTGTATACTTAGGTGGCAAAATAATTACTTAAATTCAGGATCAGCTGCAATAGAAATACTAATCAAAATAGAGAAACGATTCATTTGTCTGGATATGTGGAACTGAAGTTAGAATAACATGTATATCAGCAACAGGCATATCTGGCCAAATGTCGAATAATAAACACAGAATAAGACTATTATCAGGTGCTGCTGTGCTGAACACTCCCATAAAGGCACAGGAGGAAACAAGAGTACAAAAAAGGTTCACTTTAATCCATAAACTGAGATCTACTCACAGGGGAAATACAATAACACAACAACTTAACACAATCAAATGTGATTATCTTCGACTAACACCAGACAATGAGAGTACTGAAACTGCAGGATTAAATAGAGCTAGCAAACAAATGAGTAACACCTGCTGAACTGTTGTACTGAATCAATGAGTAACTATAGCAACAGAACGTGACGGGAACTGAACAAACAGAACCAATATAAGTAAGAAGCAATGACAACAAACTACAGTAGAAAGGAAAACGACCCCACGCCAAAAACAAAGGTAAAGTGTCCAACCAGGGAAAGGGCAGGCGACCAGGGTGATACAGGCAAACTAGTGAGTGTCCAGGATGGCACCAACAATACGCTGATTTCACGCAGCTGCCATTTTGAAATCGAAAGCGAGGCTCCGGTGGGAAGAATCCCGGAAGTACAGATAGACAACAATGTCTTGGACTACCAACCTGAAGCTGCTGCCGCGATTTAAACTATTAAATGTTAATATCCAATATAGGATATGTATATAATTCGTTCCTGCTTCTTTTTATGTTCTGACTATCTATATTTAAAAAATGTATTTACAAATTTATAAAGTTCACTGTATATAGTCTAAACTATGAAAGAAATATGTACATTTTAGAATAACACATTTCTACATTAAACACAACAATACCCCATCGTATTCGCGACTCTCCTATGATTTAAAGCGACACTTCCGGTTTTCTTCCATGGGGGAAGAAATGGGGGTGAGTAAATTATCACCAAATGTTTTTTTTTTAAAAGTGAACTACTCCTTTAAGATTGAGAAACTGTAGTCACTTTTCTAACGATGTCTTTAATAACTTTTGGGCCGGCCAGTTTTTCAATCCCTTAAGAAGCCAATGGAGGAGTGATCCAGCTCTCCGATTTAATAAAAAAAAAAATCTTAATTTGTGTTCTTAAGATGAACGAGTCTTACGGGGTTGGGACAACATGAGGGCGAGTAATTACTGACAGAATTTTCATTTTGGGGTACTAACCCTTTAATATAATCAACCAAGGAAGTACCACATTTACCGGAAACTGATATAAATCCTCCCGAAAACAGGCCTTGAACATACGAGTGCTCCAGCTCACCAGATGGTAGGAATTGCTCTATATCCTGCTCCAGAGCCTGACCGTTTTGACGGTGTGTGAAAAGGAGATGATCCAAATAGTCACAGGGGATGAGCAATAACACAAAAAATTAACACAATGAATCACATCTGCGACTATCTTCAACTAACACCAGACGGAGAGAACTGAAACTGCAGAGATAAATAGAGCTAGCAAACAAGGGTAATCAAATGAGAAACACCTGAAATGAGAACTAAAACAATGAGTAACCAAAGCAACATATCACAAAGGGAACTGAAAGAACAGAACCAATTAACCAAGAAGCAATGACAACAAACTAAAACAAAAGAGGAATGTATGTATGTGTGCATTAAAAGTGCCATTTTAGCAATGAGAACATTTCTGAGCCAAATTGAACCAATCAGTTTATTGAACCAATCAGATAAGAGTAAACTGAGTGTCAGTGAGAAGCTCATCTGATTGGCTACATGATGAAGGTGGACCCGTCCTTCATCGATAACTTAGTTACAACTGAGAATGATCTGATTTTAACCAGGCTAGCGAAAATCTGGATCATGGAACCTAGCAGCGTGAATAAAATCGCGCAAAGTAGCATGGGGAAACAAAGGCTAATTAAATACCTACAAACCAACCCAATAACTAAAGTCATAGTGAGAATTGGTTTTATGCACATCTGCACTACTTCCTGAACTTCAGCCAGCTCCTTGTTTCCTGTCTGCCATTATTATTGGACCTCAGTAGTCACAACAACAATAATCAGGCACACCTGAATTAATCAGTTTGTCCAATAATGGTAGACAGGAAACAAGGAGCTGGCTGAAGTTCAGGAAGTAGCTATGCATAAAGCCAAATGAACACTAAACTAAAGCGTAACTACAGACACACAACAATGCATATACACAGAATCCCCTACATCTAACCTTTCAAATATTATCGGTCAGTAATTAAAAGGGTTAAGAAAAAGTGGCCTTGGTTGTAAACAGATTAGGGAAGAAATTGCTGGAATGCCTTCAAGAAAAATTAAATTACACCGTTTTGTACTCCCTTTTCGATTAAAATCCATCCAAAAATGCAAAACTTTATAATAAAATTAAATACTTAAGGCAAGGGTATGTCAGTTTGGACTAGAGAAGGGATATCTTGAGGGCTTTCGGTTTGTCATCAGGCATTCCAGTGGAAAGACACAGACAAGTTGTCTTTGGAATCATGTAAGGCTATTGATGAAGACAGACCACATAGAAACCACAAAGCCACTCTGACATTCGATTGAAACCAATGGGAAGTGCCCTGAGTGGGTGGAAAACTTAACCAGATCCACGTTTCTTCTCAGTTGAATGTGATGACTGCAATGATAAACTCCATTTAGGAACATTTAGTGAAACAATAAGAAAGAAAACAACTGGCGAAGGAAAAGGGAGCAAATAAATAATCAGCTTTACGTTTAATGTCTTCAACTGGACTGTAGTCAAAAGGATTTGGATGCACTGGATCTTCTACTGCTCTTTCCAACAGGGCACAGCTGCTCCTGACAACTGAGGAAAGACAAGAAGAAAAAAGGTCAAACACAACATCAGAGAAAGTCCTTGTTTTGCCTATAGGCGAAGTTATGCATGCACAGTCTTTTATCAATGAAGCATTTATTCAAAACAGCTGGGCATGGTGCTGAGCGTTTTACCAGTCAGCAAACACTTACTTTATTAGCTAACGTTCATCCGTCAGCACCCACGACTATACTTATGTAAAAAATTAATTAAAACATCAAATTAACAATTTAGCAAGACCCATTAATATTAGATGTTTTTTTTTAAATAAATTATATACAATTTCTTGTTTACCAGGACTTTGTTGAAACACATTTGAAGTTTGCCTTTCTAAAACAACAGTGCTGTTTCAAAAACATTTCGTATGAGCACTGGATTGTAATTTGAGGAAAGCCACATTTCAAGAACAGAATTCCATACAGGCATGAAGATGGGCAGCATTTTCTTTTAAGAATTTTAGCACAAGCCATTTATTTATTTTAAAATCTAGCCACTGAGAGAGGTTGCCAAAACAAAGTTAAAGAAATGAAGGACAAACTCAATCTGATCCATTATTAAAACAAAAGCATTTGATGAAAGTGCATTATCATGGCAATAGATCATAGTGTGCCAAAATCAGCTCAGGAATGAATATGCTTTGCCAGTTATGACCCACACAGGGTATTACACAATCGCTGATGTACACTATTCATGTCCTGGAGTTAAGCCACATGTGTTTGACGGGGCTTAAAATGACCCTCTTCTTCCATTAAAATATTCCCTTGATTTAAATGGTGTCAACTGAATTGAGTTAACCGGAAAAGCATCTGACAGATTGCTAAAGAAGATGGGAAGGCATGAAGCACAAAACATACTACACTGTAAAAAAAAAAATATTGTTGCTTTAACCTAAAAAAAAAAGTAAGTAACCTGGTTGCCTTAAAATTTTAAGTTGATTTAACTGGAAAAAGTGAGTTAATACAATGAAGGAGATTAATTTAATCATCAGAAACTCAAAATAATAAGTTATCTCAACTAAATAAATTATTTAAGTTGATTTGACAAAAGAAAACATGTTGTGATAACAAATCTTGAAAATATTTTTTTACAGTGTAAGGTTCAGATAAAAAATTATTATGTTGAGGTTTGCAAAATAAACGCTGTACCCTTTTAAAAGCCATTACAGAAATATTTGTGAATCTTTTAAATGCAGGGTGATTCATATGACACACAAACATGTTGTTAGCAAACCCTGATTGAAATGCTGTAAACACACTTTTTGGGGCATATGAAAAAAATAAAAATAAATTCCTTGACCAATCACTGGTCATGGTACATATTCTGCATAAGAAGCAAAACACTACAAAAAAGTACCATGCCAAATCAAACACATGACGTTACAATAAATGACATGACTGGCACAATGGCTTTCTTTGATTGAATGGCTTTCATTATTGAATCTGATTGATTCAAGAATGGAAATAAACTAAGATTTTTAAAATAAATCAACAAGGCTAATTTGATCAACAAGGAGGACCGAGAGCACATCTATGTAAAGACTCAATTGGTTAAAAGGTCAAGACTGAGAAAAACTCAATCACAACAATATAGCCAATGGGGAAATTGTCATGTGACAAAATCATGTGATTTACTGGCAAAATATACAAGACTGCAGCTGGCAAGATGGACCATTAAAATGGGCAAGTTAGCGAAATTTCAAGCCTCATATATTTAACCACAAACTTACATTCTAGAATGACATGGCATCAAAGATCTTGCACAAAAAAGGGTCTGTATTAAGCAGATGCACACTATAATATAAATAAGTTAAAATATGTGTACATCAAATATGTTTAAAGAAAGTAAGCACATGGCTGTTTAAAGTCTAAATCCAAAACTTAAAACTCATCATTTATTATATTATGATTGATTAGTCTATAAAGATTGGATTAGTTGGGCTTTGTACGTGCAGATGACTGCAACAAAAAAAAAAAAAGACAAACAAACAATATTTTGTTCTAGGCTGCCTGCAACAATGAGCACATGCAATAAAGAAATATTGCTGGATTTGCAAAGTTCTGCCCTGTTAGTGACACAGATTCTTTGAAAGACATTTCAGTGTTTAATTCAAGCACAACTGTGCACAACAGTCCAGTGAAAACTACAGTATTAGTCTTGACTACAAAACATTTCAACCATTGCCAAGGTCTAGTTTACTGAACATGCATTAGTGGGAGAATGCTGTTAGACTACAAGTACATGCAAGTTTTCACAATAGAACATTATTATAGGAATTTCATCAATATCTGACATACAATTCAACAATTTTATAAGATAGCATACATCATAAAAATATCAAATAAGTGTATATGTGATTTTGTTATGTTCCTTAGGATAGACACAAATATATAATCCTAGAAGTTTGAGTTTTTAGCCAGACTAAGATACAACATTGACCAGACTTATGCTGATAGGCTACACTGATAATCAAAAGTCTGGCTCTGTAAAAAGTTGTTCCATGCAGTTAGCTGATTTATTGAAATATGAATGAATTAATATCTACACATGAGGATCCAATAATCCATATGAACCATGTTGAGACTCGCAGTGGGGGTTAAAACTAAGAAATCTTGAGCCATTGCACAAGGCTTGATAATGGCACAAGATTTCTTAGTCGTAACCTCAAGTTTACCCGCTTTCATCTTGGGGGGTCCATCCTTCAGCAAGAACAACTTATTTGCACTTCATTCACTCTGCCAGGAGAACACTCTCTGTTGGATTTGCATGTGTGATTTGTATCCAATTGGTGAAGCATGGCATCTGGCCTACCTGTTCCGCTCAATTTAGGGCCAAATAGGAACATGTGACAGCTGGGCTTTGTTAAGCGCACACTCTCAGAGAAGAGCTGTCACTCCTCACTGGCATGATATACAGCCCAGTGTTATTTCAATTAGGACATCTAAGTCCTAACATTACTGGTGTGCATCTTGATCTATATTTTAAGATGTCAGTGCAAGTTGTTTGCAGATAAAACAGCTCAAACCTGCATTTTAGTTTGGGACTAGGCTTAAGCCTTGTCTGTGAAACCAGAGGCTAATGTTTAATGGGTTTAAAGGGGTTCTCATTTTCACACTCGAGGGGCATTTCCCCTTCCAGAAGCGCAAGTAAATTTGTGTGATGGCTGATGAACTTCTTTGCACCGCATCAACAAACAACATGTGTGATGAGTGTTTTGATGCTCAAGATGGCCAGCACTTTAATAGCATTATATATGTTTGAGCCCGAAGCAGAAGAAAATGAACCAATGAACCTATAACGATTGCAACAATCTGTTTCAGTGTGGTAACTGCCCACCCTTGCTAAATCTCTTAGCCTGTCAGTATACAGTTCTAAAACTAGGCTATATATAAAGTCCCCCTATGGTGAAAATCCAATGTGGTGTTTTTATGCTTTAAAACAAACCATGTGCAAATTCATAAGTCAACACCATTGTTGATGTTGAGTATATTCTCTTTAAAACTTGTAACCAATCACGTCAACGTGTGACTGTCAATGATTGGATTTCTGAGCTGGTGTGAGTGAGTGGAGGTGGGGCTAATTTACATATTCATAGAAATGCATAAATAAGGGCAAGGATGTAGAGTTACTGTACATTCAAACTATTTTAAGGCATAAATCAAGAAAAAAACATTTAAATGTGTATTTTTGGTGATCAAAATGAGTTTTAAGTGATAAAAAACTGGCAGCAATTTAGAAAAACTGGCAGTAAACTGAGAATAATACTAAAAAAAGTGTCAATTGTAAAATGATTTTTTTGTTCAATTGCTCAGACATGTTTGTAGCAAATTACTTCAAGGAAAATATTATCATTAGAACTAGTTATAATTGGTTATAAATATATGGATCAGTTGATATAATTAACTCAATCTATAGCATAATTAATATTACAATCAATTAACCTGTTTGTCCAACAAACACTGAGTGTTAATTGTTTATTAGTTCTAAGAAATGATCAATATCCGGGGTATGGGATATCATTTTCTTACTGTACAGTACTACTCAGAGCATATAGCCAAAATCTGCATGATTATGACTCCAGTTATGGGCGAAACAACAAACTTTATACCATGAATGGGGGGAAAGAAATATCTTAATTTGTGTTGGAACGACATGATGGTGAATAAATACGTTTTTCATTTTGGGGTGAACTAACCCTTTAAACTGAAGAGTTTGATTTGAGGATGAAACTTGCAGTTTTTATTATTGTAAAGTAATGACTGTTGTTAGCTTAGCTTAATACTGTCTATGTTGAGCATTCCAAATCGGTCACTTGGGTTTTTTAAATCTGCTTGTGTCATCCTTACTAAAACTGATGTATTTCTATGCAATTCGTATTGCATTTGAACACTGCTGAATAGTATGTTAAACAGCTGTTAAGAAATAAAAAAACAGCTTACAAGACTATGACTGCAATAGCTTGAGCAAAAGAGCAAATTTGTGTTCATGAGGAAGCTTATAAACAAAAAATCGTGCAGAAGAGACATATGTAAGTTATTAATGAAAGTTTTCACGGGTCAGTCAACAGTTACAGCACCAACCGCCTGTCTCTGTGTTCACAAGCCACTAATGCAACAAAAAAACCATGCTATCAGCACATTTTTTTTGACCATAAATCTAGCGTAATTGTAACACTTGTGAAGATCACAGAGCATAATTTTGGGTTGGGAACATTAAGAAAGGGTGTTGAGTGTTGAGTAATGCTGACACACTAAGAACCATCTGATCGATTTTAGATTTAAGACTCAAAATCAGATTGATACTGATATATACAGTTGAACAAAACGTTCCATTGCTTGATGTACCACAATATCTGTGTGATTATAGACAGAGCTAAACTGTTTGAATCCCAAATGTGACTGAATCTGAATTGAACAGGTAATCCAAGCTGGTGTGTGGAGGCAGAACAAGTTCAACATGTACCTGAATCAACATCTTTCTATATTATAAAGTGGATTTTTATTTTATTCATTTATTTTCTGCATACATTCCAGAAAGAGAGGGGCGGGGGGTAATTTAATGCACTTTTATTTTGTTTTTCAAAATAATTTAGTTCAAGCCACAATGTCTGTCATGGCCTCCAGCTCAGCTTGGACTAAAATCAAATCAGAACATTAAAAAAACAGCAGGACTACACACATGAAAGCAGTTGTGTCCCTTTACTTTAGAGAGAGTTTGTTTTCATTCAGGCTTTTGTCTTGTACCATGAGGAAAGCTCCTAGCCTGACTTCGTCATACTCATATTCAAGAGAGAATATGAGTCTGAAACTCCTCAGTTGGGCTTTGATTATGAGGCGTGTCATAACCGAACAAGAAAAAAAAAAACCTCTGCACTCAATTGGATAGTCGATAGCGCAGTTTTGAAATACAGAACGTAGCCTAACTTTATTTATTTTAGAAGTTAAATAAGGAGTGTTGCTTCTTTTACTTACTTCTCCATGAGTGCCACCAAAGGAGAAACCACAACGACCACAGGCTTTTCATTAGGCTACGTCCCATCTTCTTAACGACCGCCAGAGCCAGCTGATAAGTTACACTTTTCCCGAATCATGTAGGAGGGACGCCAAAAAATATCTTTCCGATCGACAAATGCCTTGATTGCATTTCTCTGTTTGTCTATTAAAATGAATGCGCTGTTGATTTATTTTACAAAAGACGAGACAGCGGAATCTATACATCTCAGTCCTCCAGCTGCAGTCATCTTTGACAAGCGCTCTTTGATAACGTGATGATTACGTCCCTGCAGATCATCGGTCCAAGCCCGCCCTGGCAATTTGATTGGCCCGTTCATTTTTTGCCTGATCATAATTTCTCCTCAATGGATCGAGTCCAAACCGAACTTCCCGACCAAAAAATGTTGTGGGCGGAGTTCGGGCTGGCATCGTCCAGCGAAAACTGAGCTTTTTCAAAATGCTTTCCCAAGGGGATGAATTTGAAAAATGTGTTTTTGCGTTGTAGTGTGGACTGTGAAAATAGAGGTATTCGAAAATGATGACAAGTTTAGTCATGTGACGCATAAAGCACTGACAGATGGTTATAGCAGTATTGTATTCACTTTCACTCTGTTGCTAACGAAATGTTACTTTCTACACTCCTAACATTACAGTCGTTGCTTGAGGGCAGTTGAATTTTAGACCATACATAATATAATCGTAATTGAGTGCGACCTGGACGGACGAATGTACATAAATGGTGAGATATTTTGGTAAATAAATTCATTGAATTATAAATTATATTTATATAATATATTTATTTATTATTTTATAACTTATTCTATTGAATTATTATATATATATTTATAATTATTATGAATTATATTATATTGAATAAATAAATTATTTGAAGGTTGACTTTTTTTGTATTAAAAACACTTCTTTTATTGGTCGGATGAAATATGCTAATTGTTTGAGATAGGAATTTTGGGTTTTCGTGAGCTGTATGCCAAAATCATCAGAATAAAACACCTGAAATATTTCAGTTGATGTGCAATTAATCTAAAATATTTGAAAGTTAAATTTTTATCATTACATTATGGAAAATAATGAACTTTATCACAATATGCTAATTTTTTGAGAAGGACCTGTATAAAGAGATAAGCGGAGTAGCCAGAGCGTGCTGAGTGACGCGATCAAGTACGAAGAACCGCACTTGCTTCCTCTAGTCCTCGGGAGTTCGTTCTCCTGAGTCAAAATTGGCAAGTCCGAACTACCAAGGACGCAAATCCGAAGTATGTGTACTTGCTAAGTATATAACCATGAATCATTAACCAGATCATATCTGAGCAGTTGATAACAATCTACAGCCAGATGTCAAAAGCATACAGTGATTCATCAACTAATCATATAAGGTGAGGTTACCTTGTCTGGGTCAAGCCAAACAAGGGGATTTACTGTTCTTTGTGTTGTGAAGGATGTATTTGACACGTTTGAACAGGTCAGGAGGGTATGCAGCAACAACAGCCACATTTCAGTTCAACTACTGCTCTTAGGGAGCCATAGGTCTCTAAAACCAACTTAATATTGACTCACTGAATGTCACAAACTAGGCTAAATGTCAAACACATGACAAAGTCAAAACAGTCGCCAGACAGCATCAGAGGGAAGAGTTGTCTAAAAACACAAGACCATCTGGTCTGCTGCTCCACAGAACACAACAGCTTTGAAATTAAAGTGGTTCATTATTATGTAGTAGGTGGGATAGACATTAAGAAGGAACAAAATAATTATCATGAAATTAAATGAAAATAGTCCTCATGAGACTGTTTAGTCACATTTTGTGTGAATGTTACGAATCTGACACTTTTCCACAGACACTTTGGTGACCCATGACTTTTTTAGAGGTATAAACCCCATGTGGCTTTACAGTGAGCACTATCGCTAGCACTAGATATGACTAACATAGTTCAACTATCACTAACGTTTTCAGTTCTGAAACTTACAGGATATTCTTATATTATGATGACCTCTTAGATGTCAAAAGCTCAAGGAAAATTTGATTTCTCAGTTCATCACCCCTTTAAAGTTTTTTAACATTGTTTTAATGAATGAATTTGCTATGGTTATAATTATAGCAAAATTAATAAAGATTTCTAAAGTTATACAAAACATAAAATATGGAAGAGTTTATCAAGTTTACCAAGATACTAAGTGAGATAAATTTAGGCATTCTTTGGTAAATTTTAATCCATTGTTGTTTTTATGGCTAGAAAATGACAAATACACAAATTAGTGTTTTTATATAGCCTACATTTAATTTTTGATAACAGTCAAGAGTTGAAAAAAGTTGACTAAAAATGAAAGAAATACATTAAATGTTGTATTAATATAAAAAGAATGGAAAATAAAACATAAAAATATATAGGCTAATACATTATATTTTATTTACAGCTGTAACCTCAAGATGTTTTCTAAAGGTCAACTTGAGATTTTTTTGAAGGTTATGCAAGAAAGAAAAAAATATTTTCATCTATCTATCCAAATGATGGAAAGATGAACAAACAGTCAACACAACTTGGACTGTTGGACATGAGCCAAATATGATTGTGATCTTTGACAGTTTATAATAACTGTGACTGTGAACCATTAGATTTTATCAGTGTACGTAGGCCGAGTAAATGCTCTGCTTGCGAGTGACGTCACAACAACACATTTTGTGCTTCTTTAATGTTTGATCCAAACAGCAAACACTTTGATCTGTGTTTAGAGATGCAGACCTGTAATTACAGGATGATCATGCAGCTGGCAAAGGAAGTCCATTTCACCAAACACACTGTCTAAAGTCATTATATATGTACTTATATGTACTTATATGTACAAGCACCCACTTTACATTGACACTCTAAAATCCCATATAAGTCAAATTTGATTGCCATTTCAGTAATTCAAGGTGTGGGAAGAATGAACAGTTTCCTCGGAAACTATGGTGCAGACATTAAAACGCTATACGTATGCTGGAGCATTTCACAAATGATACTGTCACAATGATGTCACCTTAGGCTATATTGTAACTGTAATGGTTCTTTGTCAGCAAAGTCTCATAAGTCAAATAGCAAACAGCAAAAAGTAATGATGAAATTGCTCATTCGAAATGCTGAGCTTGTCGTCTTCATTAGCACAAATTCAGGGAGATCTCAAACACAGGAAAGAAAAATCACAAATGAGACCTCTTTAACATCTCAGCTGAGCATCGCAAACAGCAATGACAAATGGAGAGTCTCCTGCTTCTGAGAAAAAGAACCTATTCATCTCATAGTTTTTTCCTTGCAGAGATCTCAACAGTGTCTCATTCAATGCTCAGATCTGTCAAAAGCCAGACATTCAATATGATCTCATCTCATACATTTGTATAGCTCTATAATCTCACTCCTCTCAACAACTGTCTCATTTGTGTCTGTTTTTATTTTCTTAAAATGATTTTTATGAGCAAGACAAGACAAAATGATATAAATAAGACCTAAATAACATTTACAGTTAAATGTTTTTCCTTTAGCCAACAAATGAGTAACATAACAGCGATTTGTTACAGAGCCAACAATAATCATAGTACTCAATGCCAGGTTTATAGAGTGCTGCAGGGATGACGTATTTCTGCAGACAAAATCCTGTAAACGAGTTAGCATTTTAACACATTTCTGGTTTCATCGTCCATGGATTTAAATCTCCGAGATAAGATCTATATTCTACAACATAAAATACATCAGTAATACCACCTTCTGATCTGAGAAAAAAAAAAAAACTTTTACTTGACCCGAAAAAGGCAGATGCTAACAAGTTAAATGGAGTACAGAGGTTATAAGTGACATTAAACAGGTAAACTCACTCTCTTTCACAACCTTGTGTGTTTAATTGTGCTTAACTCAAACTTTGTTAGTCAGGGGGATGAAGACTGAAAGAGTTGGCTTGATGGTATTGTTGAAGTCATGCAACCGTCACCATGGTGTAATTTGTTTTATAGCCTATGTTGCAAGTATTTATAGGCTTCAAACTTCATAAAAGTTGTATTCAATTGTGAAGATTACCAAGATGAACAAAATGTACAAGGAATCATAAAATTTGTTCTTCACATAGCCTATCCAATAACCCAAAAGCCATTGGAATTGTATTTTTGGGTGATGGTAAATAATTTTTCTAAAATGACCAACTCACCAGAACGGTTCACCTGGTGCTGTAACGGCATGCCTCATTACATTAAAACTACTTCAAACACCCCAACTCCACCAAAGACACATAATTCTCCTCACTTTTGCTAGATGATTCCTTAAACCAATCCAAAATGTTGCTGTCTGAGATGTTTTTAATCTCAGCAAATTATCATCCATCTGCTCTGGTTTCTCCATTGGTTTCCCTGAACAGTGAGGGACAGATTCAACATGTTATTTCTGGCCTAAAGGTTGTGATTTATTCTATGACTTTAGCAATCAGCTGCATTTAGTCAACTAGGTGGCCAACTGTCCGCTATAGTTCTGCTAAAAATTGTCAGTTTGCCCTTATAAAAAAACACTTTTACACTGAATACCTTAATTAAAATGCAAAAATACCTTGCCATATAGGTCAACATGTAATGTGAGGGGTGGAGTCCGGCATTCTACTAGTCCCAGCTTGAGACAGCAGGCCAACAGACCGACCGCAGTCCTCTCACTGACTTCCTAATGCATATTTCATATGTGATTGGCTGGTTTTATGATAGCTTTGGCTTTAACCAGTCTCCTCCCTTTATTTTTGCTTCTGAAATAATCTGGATGGAAATTTTGATTATAAAGTTTCCACATTTCCATTCATTATGGGGGTGTTTTTAGTACAGCTGGTCACAGACCACCAATTTTAAATGAATGAGGTTTTTTTCTATGCCTGTCTGTTGTTATTTCACTATTAAATTTCGCTAATTGTTATTGCATGTGAACTATTTCACATGAATTCACTGCTAAATGGGTAAAACAATTGAAACTGTGGTTTATGCTACATGAGGTCAGTCATATGGTGTCTTCTTTTGGGCAGTTCTTTGCTATCACAATAATGCTCTATCTATCTTCTGATTCAGTGTGGTTAGAAAATCTGACAGATGTAATATAAATGACAATGCATCTGAACGAGACATTCAAATTTGTTTCATAACTCTTTCTTCTTTTAAAGCACTGACATTCGAAATCCCTGGATGGTTAAATATCCTCAAAGCTGACTTTATAAGCTGACAGGGCAGACTAATAATATATGCTGCTCTTCGCCTTTAATGTTCATAAAAATGCATAGGCTACTAACATTTTAGTAAAATTACATACTGTACTTTTTAGTATTCTGGGTCCATTCTGAGTGAATCAGAAGTTATTTAATTTGTCTTGGAAAGACACATAAATGGATGTAAACTGAAAACAGAATAGTGAAAACCACTAGAGAAAAAGAAGGAGAATGTTAAAAGCTAGAGGCATATTGTACATGCCTTGAGTTGCTTGAAAATGGGTTTCGGTTTTTCCTCAGTCCGACATCTGAGCATTCAATCTCGCTAAAAGCTCAGCACAACAAAGGACAGCATGACAGAATTAACTGATAGAGTCTGTGTGTGCCAAAATATATTAATAAAGAAACAAATAAATGCATTAATAAATATGTTAGACAGATAATGTACAGTATTGAAAGCTAAATTGCTGAACACTGCAGAGAAATGGCGTACTGTCCAAACATGAACCAAAACTGCTTATGTGGAGCACTCTTCCCAGATTGCTAATTAGAGGTGAAGTCTGTTTGCTATTAGCCTACATAAAAAAGGACAGCACAAACTCATTATATGTGTCATAAATTCTCAAGCTGTAAGGCAAAATAAACATGAGTTGATAATCTGTGATGCTGAAGAGGACATTTTGACTGAGCAGGACAGATGAGGTTCTAATGAGCAGGATTATCACATCTCATAGCATGGACATAAATTAGCATATGCAAAACCCTCTTGAATTGGAATTTTTTTGTGTGAATCTTGTCCTTCAAAGTAACTCAATGTTTGTTTGCTTTATTGGCTGAATAAGTAAACACAAAAAATACACACTGACATAAATTCGGACAAGAGTCAACTGCAGTAAGTAATGAATATAGGCCTATAGATTTTAACTAATAGGTTGAACTGCTTTTTATAAACATACATTGGGAAAGCTGTCGTGTTTGAAATGTTAAACCACATTTTTTTTTAAATAATGGCCACAATAATATTTTTCTTTCCTTTGTTCATTTGTTTCATCAGATATTTAATGAATTGTTTCATTGTTTAAATAAAGGCTTATTAATGACAGGCTATTGTGACAACTTATCCCATAAAAGTTCAATGCAACAGAACAACAATAGAGTTTGTCTTTGACTCAACAAAAACAGCTTCATCTCTTCACTAGTTCTTCCCTGGAGGACTCTAAATCATAGGGTACTTTATTTAATTGCTGGCCAGCATATTCTGAGAAGTCAAAATGTTTTATACTTCGGAATAAATTAACTTATTTCAAAGTGCTGCTGAACTGGGCAATTTAGAAAGAACATCTCATACCGTCGTTAAAAATCCTTTGATAAACGGTTTTATGATTCTGTTTCCCCTTCGATCAAGTGGATTTCATTAAAACCATCAAATTCTAAATGCATATATATGTGTCTCGACATGTTTAACACCACCAGAAACATGCAGGTCGGATTTAATTAGCAAAACACTCACCTGTAAAGATGAAAAAAGCTAGTTTTAAGAAAGTTTGTCGAGTAAGATAATCCATGACTCCTTAAAAAGGATCCTGGAGATAAAGTAGGCTACTGTTAGCCTAATCTCCGCTCAATTTTATTCCTGGCGCGGGAAAAAAAGCTCAATAATAACAGATAAAACGCCTTTCCAAAACTATCCAATTCAGTCTCGCGGTTCCTGCTTCTCGTGCCTTAGAGCCGCTGTGATTCATTATGATGCTGATGCTGCTGCTGTAGCGTCTCTCTCTCTCTCTCTCTCTCTCTCTCTCTCTCTCTCTCTCTCTCTCTCTCTCTCTCTCTCTCTCTCTCTCTCTCTCTCTCTCTCTCTCTCTCTCTCTCTCTCTCTCTCTTGCTACTAAAGCCTAATGCTTGTTAGTCACGGTAGGTCTCGTATGGTCCATTTGGGTTAAAGGCGCACCTATTTAAAAAAACAAAAAACAAATTACAAAACGAAATGAACTGGGATTTAATTACAATGTATGAAATTATTTATAGTACATTCACATACGGTAGGCTATAGGCTAGGCCTATCATTATTTATAGTACATTCACATACGGTAGGCTATAGGCTAGGCGGCCTATCAGTATTCTAGCATTTAGCATTTAACATCGCCATGTTGACGTCACATGACAAGCTGCGTGATTGGCGTATTAGTTACTACTACTAAGCTACTACTACTACCACCACTACTACTACTACTACTACTACTACTACTACTAAGAATAAGATAAACATTAACTTCAGGGATAACCAATAGGCCTACACACTTATTAATATTAATAAATCCGTTCATCCTTTCTCAAAGCAAACAAATAAATAACCAATATATATTAGACATGATCTTCCACTATTGTGTTATCTAAGTCTTTTGTAACAAACATGATTGTGAACAGCTCAAATAAATAAATAAATTGAAACAAAAAATAAAACTGGCTATTAACAGCAAGTGCTGTTATAAAAATGGGGGGTTATTGTGTTTCTCTGTCATGTGATGCAGCATGTGTTTGACATGAGTTTCTAATATAGAGTTTAGATTCGCCTGTCATCTCAGAATAATGATGGGACGTCTAGCATTTAACCTTATTTCAGCAAATAGTTCACTTCCTGTGTTAGACGTTCTGCTGCACATAGCTGACTTATCAAAGGCATTGATATGGTCCCTAAAACCTCATAAACTGTGTTTCTATATTCCTCCGTGGGACACATAAATAGAAAACTAAATGTTGAGATAAAATGTTGTAGCAATAAAAGTATGTTTTGTGATAAAGTTGCCTTAATAATAATTTGGGGAATACCAACAAAGATTAACATAAAAGCATAAATAATGTTTTTTTTTTTTTTTTTTTTTTTTGTATTTTAGTTATAGGTGTCATTTAAAAAATGTCCCGTTATCTATTGCAATTTTTCATATACAGTAAGGGAACTTTACAATCTCTTACTGTTCAAATTACAATAATTTTTACTGTGCAATGTAACACAGTGTCATAAACCGTACTGTATTATTATTATTATTATTAAATGACTGTTAAATTAAATGACTCAGAATCAAACTTTTGTTTCCCCTACTAAAATTCTCATTTATAATACACAAAGAGAATTGAAAATGTAATGTCTGTCAGCAATCCAGCCCGTGTCTAACTGGTCTCTTTTAAAGTTTGATTGCTCTAATTAAAACTGCATGATAAAAAAAAAAAAAAAAAAAGATTTGTCACACAACAGATAATTTAACGGCAAATACAGTTTGATTTGAGTTTTATTGAATTAAACTTTGTAAAGCTTCAGCTATTCTTAGAAACCCCATTCACTTATCTCTGTCCTCTTAAATGGAAAACTAAAGAGAATAGTATGATTCCAAGAAAGGATAGAAAAGAAGAACAGAAAGAGAGTGAACCCAAACATAATAACATAGTCATTCAATTAGATCACATCATGCAGTGTTCCTGTAGCTCAAACAATAGAGCATTATGCTAGCAACACCAATGCCATGGGTTCGATTTCCAGGCAATGCTTAAACTGAAAAGATTTGTAACTGGTTGTTGTGGATAAATATATACCACTTCACATGGTGAATATATACTATGGATTATATATAATTGCATCAATAAATCAATATATAATTTCTAATTTGCCATGTCAAACCTAAAATATTATATTTTAAAAATATTTATCAGATTTTAAATATTATGATATGATATGAGTTTGAGCAAGCGTTCATGTGCATGACAATTAAAAAAGCTAAATTATGTAGCTTTCAGCAATATGCAAAAGATTAAAACGTAGTGCCTCTTTCAGCACATTAAACCACTTACTTACACCAGTAGTGTGCTTCAGATATAGCCTTTGTGTGGAGTATATGCTGAAAGCACTCAATCACTTGACCCTCTCCAAGCCATTTAGCTGCCTGTTATTTACCGCTCAAGGAAAGCAGTAAAGAACCTGACCAAAAATGAAAAAAAAACCTTTCAAGCTTGTCTTTAACCCGATGTTTGTAATGTACAACTGCGGCAGAAGTATCTTCTAGTATTTTGCTATGCTGTATTTTACATTTGACCAGTAAGCTCAATAAGCAAGACTTGTCTTTGAGAATAAAATTAGGATACGTGCTCTCAAGGCACTAAAATGAGCTCATTTTAGACTAGAAACTGCATATTTGTTATTGTAATTCCAAATGTATTTTCTAAAGTTTTTTATTGACATTTTTTTCCATGCACATTTTAGGAAAACAATCATTCAAAGACTAAAAAATGTGTGCGTCATGCATAAATGACCTCATGGGACAGATTTTATATAGCTGGAACTATTGTTTAACCCTGGCAGGCAGTATAAAAACCTTTATAACTGTGTTTTAGGTTGAAGTTAGTAAGTTTTGGAAGACTGAGGGTATTCAGTATTTCAGAGGATATTGGTGATGGTGAGAGCAAAGTGTTTAGGAAATGAGATTATAAAAAGTTGAGAATAGAAGCAGTGAGGGCAGAGATGAAGAATATATACATCATCAAAACAGTTTGGAAGATGTGATCCAAACTACAACCAGAGGTAACAAAAAAAAAAGAAAAAAAGATGCCAATGTCTATTATAATTGACAACAGATAAGCAGGGATGCTCCAAAAATGATAAAATCATTTATTTTGTCAAGCTATAAAGTCACTATTAGTCCCAAATCCGTTTTTTTAACTATATTTGCCCTAAAGGGTTTGGCAATAAGAATTGTATGCAATACAGTTTCCTTGTTTGTAATAAGGCTGAATCATCCCTCTCAGGTCAGCTATTAAATTTGATCCCCTCCCAATGATTGTAAAGCCAGCCTTGGGCTGCCATATCACAAGAAAAACTCTCCATGAACATCAGTCAACAGAGAAGCCTGAAATGGTTTCATGTCCTTTCCATATTTGATCTAGAGAGAAAATGTTCACACTTGAGAAAATAACATAATGTATTTTATATGGAGACAAAGTGCATGCACTGACATTTCATATGAAAGCATGTGTCTGCTTATACTTCAAAATTTTACTTCTGCCACAGATCTGCTCTCATAAATAACACTTTATTGTGATTTTAATCCTGGACGTTCTGAAGAAGAATATCAGAATTTTTCCTGTTGTTCTACAACATAAATTACCCAGTTATTTCAACCCGATCTCACGACCAAGTCGTACGAATTCGACGAATGATTACAAAGTGGCTAATTCGTAACAATTCATACGACCTCACTCGTACGAATTAATACGATTTTGCTAAATCGTACATATTTTACGAATTGGCCAATTCGTATGAATTCGTACGAATGACCTACCCCTTACCCCGCCCCTAAACCTAACCATCACGTGGGTTTAGACAAATCGTACGAATTAGTACGAGTGAGGTCGTACGAATTAGCCACTTTTTAATCATGCGTCGAATTCGTACGAATTGGTCGTGAGATAGTGTTGTATCCGGAATTATTCACCCCCCATTGCAAATCATCAGTTTTATTGGCAAAATTGACATATTTTCTGCTGTTTGCAATGAACAAATCAAACTAAAGTATTTGAAATGGCTCAACACAACAAATGTTTCAAGTGGTTTCCCCAAAATCAACTGAAAAAGCAGTCTAAAAAATTACTCAACCCCTTCATGGCAAGCATCGTTATTTAGTAGAACACCCTTTTTGGTGTCATGACCTGCTGCAAATGAGAAGTATAACCAGACACCAGCTTCTGGCAGCGTTCCTGAGGAATCTTAGCCCATTCCTCATGAGCAATGGCCTCCAGTATAGTAATATCCTTGGGTTTACGGACTGCGCGCCTTCTTCAAATCCTATCAGAGATTTTCTAGGATTCAAGTCAGGTGACTGTGATGGCCAGTGTAGAATCTTCCAGAACTTCTTGTGCAACCAAGCCTTGGTGGAATTTGAGGTATGTTTGGGATTGTGTCCTGTTGGAAGGTCCAATGATGCCCAAGCTTCGGCTTCCTCACTGACGGCATGAGGTTTTCTCCTAGGATTTCCTGACACTTCAATTAATCCATCTTCCACACACTGCAGATTTCCAGTGTCAGAGGATACAAACCATGCCTAACTGTAGTCAGAGAGTTCTTTTCATCATGCTTCATCTTTTTCCTCCAGACATACCACCGAAAAGTTCCAGTTTTGTTTTATCGCTCCACAGAACAGAATCCCAAAGCCTCTGTGGCTTATGTTTATGATTTTGAGTAAATGGGAGTCAACTTTTCTTGTGCTTTTAGGTCAGTGGGGTGTACGTTTTAGAGTTCTGGCATGCGTTTAGGATACTCCTTACTGTGCAAGCTGAAACATCAGTGCCTGTTGCCATTAAGTCTTGCTCAAAAATCTGGTTGCAGCTATTGATAGCTTCCTTTTTCTGCCCCACCCAGGTAGTGTAACTGCTGTCCCTCTAACTTTGAACTTGTGAATTATGCTTCCAACAGTGTCTTGTTCCTTTTTACTTTTGGTTCCTTCACTATTTTTTTGTATCCTGTTCCTTGATTGTGAAGGAAACTCTTCCCTTAACTTTTTAGACCACTCTTTTGACTTAGCCATATTTATAACATGCAGTCAAACGTGACACTCGACAAAGCTAGCCAGTTCAGAAATGTCATGTGTTCTAGCTCAAGCACACCTGGTGCAAATAATGAAGCCCTTGATTAGTTGCATCAAGTGTGCTAAAGACAACACATTTTTTTGCAGATTTGTGCTGTTGTGAGGGATTCTATTCAAAGGGTTAATTAATTTTGAGACGGCAGAAGTATTCTAAATAGTGCATTCTCAGATAATACCTGAAAGAGAATTTGCCATTCATTTTACGTATATTCAATGGACAATTGTTAAATAGCTGTTAAATAACTGTTCTCTTTAAAGCATTTGAATTTGGACGTGGCAACATCATCAACCCAAAAAACTGGGTTTCAGTTAACTGGGTTAATTTTTATTATGAACACTGTAAAAAAATACTGATGGTTTAACTTAAAAAAGTAAGTAACCTGGTTGCCTTAAAATTTTAAGTTCATTGAACTGGAAAAAGTGAGTTAATACAATGAAGGAGATTAATTTAACCATCAGAAACTCCAAATTATATGTTATCTGAACTAAATAAATTATTTAAGTTGATTTGACAAAAGAAAAAATGTTGTGATTACTACACTGTAAAAAAAATATTGTTGGTTTAACTTAAAAAAGTAAGTAACCTGGGTTGCCTTAAAATTTTAAGTTGATTGAACTGGAAAAAGTGAGTTCATACAATGAAAGTAGATTAATTTAACCATCAGAAACTCAAAATAATAAGTTATCTCAACTAAATAAATTATTATAAAGTTGATTTGACGAAAGAAAATATGTTGTGATAACAAATCTTGAAAATATTTTTTACAGTGAAAAGAAGAGAAACTATAAACTTTTTTGCAGATCACTAGATTTATCTGCAGGATGAATCTTTGATGTGGTTAATCAGTCAGATGCTCTTGTCACAGGTTTTAGAGAATGTCTTTGTCAGTTTGGCTCTTTATGTATAATTTAAAGTTGATCTCACGGGTAGCTGTCGGTAAGTGCATCCACATCTCCTTCACTGACCTTACAAACTCATGCACATGCTGATTCAGCACTTCATAAAGTCAGGCTTTACCCAGCATCATACAAACTAAATTACAAACCAATTAGCATTAGCATCTTTCAGACTCATGCACATATTTTTTTAAATGAAAAATTTAAGTTGCAATAAACGTATTTTAGCTCAAAGGAAAATGTACATTTTGTAGTCATGATGGGAGATTTTTTTCTCAATATGGGTGCTTTTGTTCCAAGCTCTGTCATCTTTCTTCATTCGAGTTTGGAGAGCATGCAATGATTGTCTAGTCAGAATGAGATAGATGTGCTCATAGGAATGTGACGTTTGGATGCATACAAAAGCAACTAGAAATTATTATCTTGGCGCACTTCTTGACCTGAACATTACATCAGCACTTAAAGATCATGTGTATAAACGATTCCTCACAGTCTACTCATACACTATTAGTGAGAAAAATCATTGCAGAGTTTAGTAGGTCATCAAGAGAAGAATGGAGGACAGTCATTTAACGGTCCAAAATATGATTGAAAGAAAAGAGTTTGAACTTGTTCCTAAACTTTGAATTCACTTCAGTGAAATCATCCAGCAACTCACTTTCAATTTGGAATAGGCCGAGGGGCTGGCGCAAACAATCTGATGGAAAACAACTAGCATGCAGCAGGAGGCCACATATTACACTGGGCACTGAGCAAATTATATTTTTTATAGTGTCACATTATCCATTCATATATTATAGTGTCATCTGATCATAAAAAGTGCAAGCAAAATTCAAAAATAAGTATCAAAAGTTAATAAAGTCTGCATATGAGAAACACATGCACAAACTACATACACAGGCACATTTTTAGAAATACAATGCAGCAATGATGTATGATGTATTACATTATGATATCTTTTTTTTTTCAAGCAACACTGAGCAAAAATAGAAGTCCTCCATTTAGAGCAATTTATTTAAAAAGGTGTTTTTTCATTGCTAAAATATTCAAATATTCAAGCACTTTTCCTTTTCAGAAGACATGACGTTAGAAAGCACTTTGTGTTTGCATAGACTGATATGAGAGTCACTCGTTTAGCTTTTCATTTGCATAAAGACAGCTATGCCCTTTTGTTGCTGATGTATAAAAACTGTGCATTAATACCATCATCACGGCTGAATTATGATTTAAATAGTCAATGTAAATATCAGATATCTTTCCAGATGACGTAAAAATAAGAAATGAAAATGCCAACTCCCAGACCGCAATTAAAATAAATGGAAACGGAAACATTTGTTTAAGCCTCCGGTACTTTTTTTCCCACAGTAATAGCAGTTTACACAATATCACATTTTCAGATTTGCCATGGTACCAAATTAAGTCTACAATCAATAAAAAAATAATTTCCCATCATATTACTCAAGATAAAATCACCTGGATTATTTAAAGATGTAATTCTAACACTTTCTCATTGGAAATGTTCTGGTGATATGTAACTGTTGTCATTTGTTCTCTTGCAACAATTCAAATAAAGAGCTCAGAAACAAACTAGGACTGATTGATAATGTTATAAAGTGTTGTGGAACAAGGCTAAGTATTTGGTTGGCATATATTAGTTCAGTTTTTCCATCTCTACATCATTTTTACTAAGCTGGACATGTACATCAATAATTGGTAATTAGCGGTTAAAGGCATGCTGTGCAGTGCAGTGACCTGTTAAAAATGAGTTAAATGGGAAAAACACATCAATTGAGCGATGTCCAGCATGATGCTTCATTAATGTGATGTGCATTTAGAACCAATTCATTAAAAATATCTGTAAACCTAATATTCAATACCAATATTCCTGTTTAATTAGTTAATAAATTATTTAAAAGGCTTTGTCACTCACTTCAATCAAATGTGTACCTTGTGTTAATCAAAAATTAATTTAGTAAGATTAAACCAAAATGAGTTTCAATCGGGTCATATTGAATGTTTATGCAATTTAATAACACTTCATAATAAAAAGGCAAAAATGTTGCCAAACCCAGTATAAAAGCCAGTATTTCCTAAAGAGCACAAGGTGTAAGTGAAGTATGCAGTATGTGTGCATATCTACATATTCCTAATTTTCTCATAAATTGAAAACCTTGGCAAATTAGCCTTCCGAGTTCGCCTAAAACTTCCATCATGACTGAACAGCTTTTTTTTCATTGGGTCTGTGCAAATTAAATTCATATGTGAGCTATTTCAATAATACCAATCAGCAGAACACTGGCTTCCTCTTTGACAGTTTCTCATATTATCAAGTATCATTAACGCGGTTAATTGATTCAGCGTGCCTTGAAGAGTATTAAACCTGAAATCTATCACAAAAATCCCAGAATCATCTTTGCAAAAAACGTATGTAAATAATTATTTTTAATATAGTAATTACAGTTTTGTTTTGTTTCTTACTCGGATTGAAGGTCTCAGATGTCTAAAGATAATTTAAAATCATTTGTTTACGCCTTATTTCATGGCTTTAGGCTTGAGGCTATAGTATTCCAGAACTACCATAACAGAGGGTTCAAGTAGAGTTGATCTGAAAGGTGGCGGACGCATAGTTGTATCCGAGATGGTTAAAAAAAAAAGTGTTTCCAGCTTTGACTCCTGGCCAGGTGACTCAAGAGCAGGGGTTCTCAAATTTGGCCCTCGAGATCCACTTTCCTGTAGAGTTTAGCTCCAACTCTAATCAAACACACCTGAACAAGCTAATCACATGTCTTCAGGATTAAAACTGGTGGGATTGATCCAGGTCAGCAGGAAAGAGGACCTCAAGAGCCAGATTTGAGAACCCTTGCACTTGGCTGCGTCCCGAAAACTATATCGGGCACGTTTGCACACACATGCAGACACCTCACGAGACTGATTTCGGACTGACTTCTGAGGTAGCATAACGTTTTAATGATCTTAGAGCAAGATTTGGTGATAAATAAGCGAATATTTAAAACATGGAAACTACATCAAAAGCGGAAAACGTTGGCCAAAAACATACCATTTACACTCAAACTGACCACCAACCCCGTCTTTATTTTTTTAGCTTAACTGTTACAGAATGGAAAGCACGGGATGGCAGTGAAGGATACATCTGCTGCCTTCAAAAATCAATCAGATGAAGGTATCTTAGGAGACAGATGAAGGTATCTTTGGATTCAGATATGCCTTGATGCCTTCCCCCCTTGGAATGCATCCTCCAAAGCCAGCATTTTTCAGTTTTTGGACGCAGCCACTGTTATCCAGACTGAAACCCAGACTGTATCTGCAATAGAACCGGTTACGGATGAGATGCACCGGCTAAATGAGCAGTAAAAAGGTATTTTTCCGTAGGCCTATATTATTATCTTTGGGAATGCTCATGCAGTGAAATTACATAAAATGGGAGCAACAAAAATATCCTCCTACGTCTCAGTTTTTATTAGACCAGTGCCAAGAAAACACTTATACTAACATTCGTTAATTGGCTTAAGCACTAACAATTCTGAGGGCCTGAAGTTTCAGTTAATTTATAATTAAATACAAAATACATATTGTATTATTATTATTTTGTAAATGTAATTTTGAAACCATTAACAGTGAAGGAACAATATTCCTATGCCCCAAATTTTAAAGCATTTTGCAATCTTTGTTGTGCTCCGCAAAGCTGACAGTTAGTGCTGTAAAATGAATGAAATAATGAGGAATGATATTAAAAAGTCTAAAAACGCTCACTGTGAGGGATATTATCACAAGTAATCTGGGTATTTTAAAATCTCTCTGACGAAGATATATTTTCACTGCACATTATCATGTATTTTCATTGGCAAAGTAAAAACTGAGGCAGTCGCACAGAGAAGATAGAGTGAATCATGCTTCTCAACGTTGTGGACCTACAGCTAATAACTCTGACATACTCTAAGCTTGCCAACATTGTGCTGCTGCTAGTTTAGAGGATTTTTACAGGCTTTGTGGGACTGCTCATGGAAGGGAAACAGGTGTGTCTTGATATGTAATTAGGCGAACACTATTCCAATGTCCTGGAAAGAATACTCAATGGGTGTTAATGCTAGCAAGTGAGTTATTTGTGGGCCTCTGGGGAATCGTATACATTAAACAGGCTTTGTTTGGTATGTGCAGATGACTTTGAGTGTAGTATGACTTTCTCTTTTGACATGCTCCTTGCACAAGATCCTGGCATTCATGATTCAAGTCATCTCATGCTGCAAGCAGTGCTTTTATCTTGTTTAGCTTTAGCCTGTCAACCCATATATTTTTGGAATAACCGTGGAACAATAACCATTTAGTGCGTGATATAAATCAGACTTTCCCTGAGTCCCTGTCTGTCTCTCCCTGTATATCTTTATTGGTTCAGACTGAAACACTAAACGCAAACAGGCACAATTATTCAATTATCAGATGTCATCCATAAGATTTTTCGTGGTATAATTTTTTTAGTTTCAATATGTTGTCCTATCCGAACTCAATATGATAATTTGTAGATTTGTAGAGGGGAAAAAAACTTGGCTCTGTGGTGCTATCAAAACATTGCTTTGTTTGTTAAAGCATTCTGACCAGCCTTAGGCCTAGACATCAACAAAAGCATAAACAATTTGTGGCAACATTTTATTTTACAGTGTCCCTGTTATACATTATGTAGTTAATAACTAGCTCCATAGGCCTTATCTGACATTCATCTTTGTTAGTGGAAGTCACTTTAAAGGAACGGCGAAACGTGCAAGAAGCAATGTAAATTGAATTTGGGGCGAGGAAATCTGTCAGTATCTGACCAATGTGACCAATTATTTAAAAAAAAAAACATTTTTTAAATTCTGTTTGGTATTCAGGTATTTTATAATTCACCTTTGAAGTAATAATTCAACCTAAAATGAAGATTCTGTCAATGTAACCCTAACGTCATTTTAAATTAATTTGCTGTTATTCCTGTTATTATTTATGTTATATGTCTTTCAAAGCCAAATAATATTTTTGTGTAACAAAAAGTTATAAAAGGGTCTGCATCTCAGAAAAAGACTGAAAACGTGAGGTCATATAAGGTAGCCTAAATAAAAAAAGCAACACTGCATACGTCAACATCCGGCTTTTTAGGGTACCCTAGATGACGTTATCGGATCCTAACCCTACCCCAGACTTAATCCGTCACCTATCTGACGTTAAAGGTAAAGCGTCAGTTGTATGACAGCCCGGGATCGTCATGTAACCGGCGTTTAAGGGTACCCTAAAAAGGCGGATGTTGACGTATGGTCAAAAGACGTCAGTTATATGACTTCTTGGGAAGAGACTGTGTTCGATATTTCACAGCCATAAATCCTACATTTCCATTTATGCAAGCCATTCATAATTCCTTGTGCTTTAAAGTTATTACACAACAGTGGCTTTTCTTTAGTTTCAAATTACGCAAAGAACTCAATCAAGCATTATGGAACGAGAGATTTTGAGGCACCATGGGATGCAGCACAGCTGGAATGTCCTTGCAGATGACATAAATAACAGGAACTAAAGAGACCCCAGCCAGCATCTGGGAAAGAGAGAGAGGACGATTGAGAGAGACAGGGAAAAAAAAGGTCTTCCGTCACACCATGCTTCATTACTTGGCCCTGTCAAAACACACGATGTGCTGTCAGAACGTTCAACTCGTGACCCTTTTCACCCTCTACGGCCCTGATGAGAGAAGACAGTTCCTCTGATTTCTCTTGGACAGGGCGAGCTCCAAGTAGCACCTGAGCAAACATAAAACTTTACGTTATCTTTCTCCACTTTGAGCTGAACAACAATAAGGAAGTGCAGTCATCTGACAATTATTTTAACTATTAGGAAGATTAGGAAGAGGATAACTGCATAAGATCTGCATTTTTCTTTAACTGATTACAAAAACAAAATGCTCATCTTTCAATATTTCAACATAATAAATAGACAAATCTATTTATTAAATGTTTAATAGAATAATTGAATCATTTTATTTTACTTAGGGGTGTAATGATACAATAGGCTAAAGTCACGATTCGCTAGGCTATATATCACAAAACTGAACTCACGATACGATATTATTACAAGACGTATGGTAAAATGTTAACAAAAAAAATGTACTGTTAGTTAAAATGCAAAATTTGGTTTTACATTGGGGGTGTAAATGAATAGGCTTGGGCTTGATGTTGGTAACCCAATGCATGGGATAATGGAAAATATTCATGATTCTGAAGCTTAAAATACAAAATTTTACACTCTGTCACTGACTAGTTATATTTAAAATAATGTTGGCCACTTTTTACTGGTAACATCAGACATTTGGCACTGGCAGGACCTACAAATATTCCCTCATTTCATTTTAATAGATTATATTATTATTATTACGTGTTGCTGTTCACGGTCAGGGACTATTTTTTTCTAGCGGAAGAAAGGCTTTTAGTGATTTTACTTCATGAAAGTTGCTCTAATACATTTGCAATATTTTTATTGTTTGTTTTCTTACTTTAATGTACTGAAACTACTGTAATTCGCATACAGTAATTTTCATTTTTGGGTGAACAATGTTGCAACTATACACAATGCATATTGTCACTATCCCCGATACATATTGTTGTATTGCGATATGTTGTGTGACACGATTTTACTGTTACACCTCTAATAGTTAGGCCAACAAAATCCATGTCATATGACTATTTGGCTTATATTTTATTAGTTCATAATATATTGACTACACAACATTTTCTCATGGTAGGCTACCATTTTTTAACTTTTTTTTTTTAACACAGATCATAAACATCACTGTCAAGAAGATTCTAAATAACCCGATCTTCATTCACCACTACTAAGCTTCTAGTATCTGTCAATCTACGTTATTTTACAGACATGCTGGTCTCTTCAGCATTAATCAGCTCTGATTAGCCCAGAAACTTTGGGGGGCGAGTCCCAGACCAGCCAGGCAGAACCACTAATTGGAAACCTCGGTCCACTAATTTCAAAGGCATGATCTCCCCCTAAGCAACCCTGATAAACATGAGCTTACG
Organism: Pimephales promelas; assembly: GCF_016745375.1. The sequence continues at coordinate 18,318,981 of NW_024121099.1, read as the reverse complement.
TGCAGAATCAATACCGGTTGCTTAGAGATTCATTGGCTGGCCGAGGGCCTTGATCGTTGTATCTACCCGATGCCACTTTTCCTTTTCATTAGCCTGCATTAGCCTCCTGCCTGGAGGCTTGATCTGACACGCAAGAGGAGGATAACAAAAGGAAAATGGCGAAAAAACAATTATCCAATTAAAAGGCTTTTGCCCTAAATGATTGGCTGTGAACCAATGAACTTGATGGGTCATTGCATTATTAGAGCAGGCTCTACTAAGGAAACATTCACGTAAGCGGTAAAAGGAAATGTTTTGGGTTAATTTGGCATTCAGATGGTCACTTGATGCAAACATTGAATCTCTGAAACAGAAAACCAGTTGTTGTCCTTAACTGTGCCAAAGAGATGCTATGACGTTATTTTTTGCACTTATTGCTGCCGCTTGAAGAGCTAAAAGGGTTAATGGGTTTCCAAAGTACATGGATAAAACAGACAAACACAAAATATGATTTATAAAAGGTCAACAAAAAGTAATTTTCTCAGAACAGCATAAATAAACTAAGTACTCTCGACTGAGTTGCTATCAGGCTTGGTTATATTCTGACAATGAATTTATACACTGTTCAGTTTGACATGGGATTAGGGTTACGAATACTACTCCACTCCACCCTATCATTCCTCTGACATTTCAAAAGCCTTCCATCCTTCATCTTAACAATTGGATGGCCCATCCCATAAGGAATTGAGTATTTTACACAATATCTGTGTATGAGGTAGATGTACAAAGTAATAACACATACAAAAATAAAACAATAGCCAAAAGAAAAGCCTGGAGAGAAATGTGACCGGTGCCAATTTTGAGTGATTTTATATAATAAATTGTAGAATCAGCAACACCCATCCTAAAGAAAATTATGCCATTGAGCTATTAACAAAATCTCCTTTTGGCAATGCTGTGAAAGTAAGTCCAAAGAATATATTACGAAGAATTAATGTTGTTCAGGAGCACAGTAAAGGCTTTCCTGGTTGAAGTTAGCAATGTCAGGTTGACATAAAAAATGAACAAGCTCAACCTCAGCAAAGTATCCAGCCAGTATGGTTGTGTCAATTAAAACCTTCCATTTAGACTTTCCAATGCACTCTCAGAGAGAAAGGTACAACAGCTTTCCCTGGGCCCCTTTAAAATGGTTCTAATACATACCATTTAGGTACTAATACACTTTTGGCACCAATATGTATATGAAGGACTAATATGCTCTCTATGTACAAAGGTGTACCTTTTGAAATACTGCCCCCAGTGACAGCTTTTGTACCTTTTTGTTCTGAAAGTGCGGGATGTCAATGTGAAGTCCATCTTCTAAAATGATAGTATGTGAAAGAATAAAGGGTGATGCATTGCTAAGCACGCTCATTTTTCTTTTGAGCCAAACCAAAGGCCCCGAGCTGTCTTTGTAGAAAAGACTTGAAAAGCATCATACGCGTAACTTGATAAATAATGAAAACACCACATACTACAGAGGGAGAGAGAAGTGGCAGCACATTTGGATTCAAGCTCGCTCCATGCCCTGGCAAGGTCTCCAAAGCGTGATTGATGATTCAATACATTATGTGATGTTCTAATGATATGGGTGTGTGTCATCTAGCATCAAAAGTACAAGCTGGTCGTCATTTAACAATTAATGCAAGATCAATTGATGAGGCTGGCTCCATGCTGTGCTGCCGCTGATGTAAGCTGGAAAGTTCACCTTATTGGTGATGTTTTCAAAAGGTAATGACGCACACAGTTAATCATTTATGGGCCGCTTGACTGCCAAATGCTTTACCAATGGTATGACTCACATGGGAGGACAACCTTATTAAGTCCGAAAGAGTTTATCAGTAACCATGTGATTAGAAAGTCAACTGAACAGTGCACTCAAATATTGTCTTTTTTTTTTTTTTAACTCGTCCTCATGTTGTTCCAATTCGTTTCTTCTGTGGAACATGAAAGGTGAATGTTAAAAAAATATATACTGACAGGTCCATAAAATAAAAGTGAAAAGGAAATGGTGCTGTCAAGCTCTGAGAAAGCACTATAAAATACCATAAAAGATGTCCATATGCTTCCAACTCTTCTGAAACCACATGATAGCTTTATATAAGGTAAAATGAAATTTAAACTCTTCCCCTGGACATCACAACAGTATTTTTGTAGTTTTTTTTTTCCCTCTTCGGTGGTGTGTTTTGAAGCTTATTGATTTTTACTGGGTGGACAAAAACAAGTTAATTATTTAGAATATTTTATTTTGTGTTCCACAGAACAAATAAAGTTTGAAATTACATGAATGTGAGCAAATGAAGACAATGTTAATTTTTGAGTGACATTCACAATGTTTTTCTGTTTAAAACGCAAAAAGAAAGGTATTGGAATGGGAAAAAAAACAATGTCTAGGGATGTGTTTTTTAAAAGTTGACCTTCTTTTAACTTAGCATTTGACACGTTTAAAACCAGTGAAAAGCGGCACAGCAAAATACAAAAACACGTTCTGTGATAACGCCCCCTCTTAAGGCCACGATATACTCATACTGAAGTTCTTTTTCGTTCTTTGTGTAGGGGTAAAAAAAGTTTGAAATAACTTTGCAGTGGTATACAGTGAGTGAACATCTTGACGCCGCCCGCGCTGCCGAGGGCGCCGTTTAGATGAATATGTAAATTTGTGAAACACAATATAAACAGCAGTGAAGAAAGCATGTATGTTTGCATGAGATCTGCTATCCAGCACTCAGTTTAAGTAAAGTCACATTCATTTATATAGTTTATAAATTTACACATCACTTTATACACTAGATTGCTTTAAATCAAACAGCTTTACAGTATTATTTATTCATTTCATTTAGCTGACGCTTTTATCGAAAGCGACTTACAACTGCTATATATGTCAGAGGTCGCACGCCTCTGGATCAACCAGGGGTTAAGTGTCTTGCTCAGGGACGCATTGGTGTCTCACAGTGGATTCAAACCCGGATCTCTCACACCAAAGGCATGTGTTTTATCCACTGTGCCAACACCACCCCATAAACATGAAAATTAAACTTGAAAAAGAACTTTCAATTAGGATTGCACTTCAATTTCAACTATTATCGGACCTTGACGGACTTAAAGGAGTATTTCACTTTAAAATGCTTTAGAGCTTTATAATGGCAGTGAATTACAACCATCAGTTTGAAGCTCAAAAAAAATATAAAATAACTCCACACGGCTCTGGGGGGTTATTTACAGTTACATTTAGTCATTTATCAGACGCTTTTGTCCAAAGCGACTTACAACTGAGGACTAAACCAAGCGAGTCATCGTGAAGAGGCAAAAAACAATGCAAGTGCTCTAAATACAAAGTTCAGACATTGTTTGGGGTAGCAAAAGCCAGATAAGCAAGGATTTTAAGGGATACTCCACCGTTTTTTCATCCCTCACAGCCTCGCTTTCATTCTCATTAAAAATCAAAGATGGCGCTGCCGTGAATAAGACGTATCGCTCTGGCGCGCGAGACACTTTAGATAGCAATTAAACAAGCCCAGTTCATTCAATATGGGCCAAGCAGAGAAGCGACCAAACACCTCCACGTTTTCCCGATTTAAATACAGTTTAACTCGACCTAGGACGGTGACACAAAATAAAACGCTGCGCTTTTCTAAGCGTGTAAAATGGATAACTATATTGTACGGCGGAATACCACAGCAAGTGCTTGGGAGCACTTCGACTTGGCGCAGTAATATCATCACTCCGGAGAGTGAGAGGGGGGAGACGACTTTTCATGAGTGATGATATTACTGCGCCGAGTCTATCGATATGCGCAGAGTTTAAATAGTTTAATATGAAAAAACGGTGGAGTATCCATTTAAAAGAGAAGATTTTTTATGGGGTCAATTATTAAAATTAAAACAAAACAATTACAAAATTGTTTTTAAAACAATTATTAAAACAATTAGAAAAGCAGTGCAGTAAAATTAAGAAAATGTGTTGTAAACAGTCCCTTATGGGGTCATTCACAAAGAATGTGTTTGTGGCGAGTGGGGCTTATTCAGCGAGGTCTAGCGGGAGAGAGAGAAAGGAGAAGAGTAGGTCAAGAGCAAGTCAAGTGCAAATGATGAACACCTGTGTCTTGTTGCAGTAATTGGCATGGAGAGACCGGATATAAGCCGCTGTGGAAAGAGAGTGGGGAGGGAGAGACACAGAAGGATTGAGAGCGTGATTACTAGAGGAAAGAGTGTCTGACCATCCTGGTAGAAAGATTGACAGAGCCGATCTATGAACTGTTGTCTGGGCAACGGTGAATGTGCGCGACTTTTGTTTGTTGTTATTTTGGAGTTATCCCAGTAAAACGTACGAGTCCCAATCACGCCGACCCCCACGTCTTCTTCCTTCCCACCCTTGACCTCATCAGTGTTTTTATTTAAAAACACAACACATGACAGTGTAATGACCAAAAACATAAGGTCTACAGTAGATAAAAGTTGAACCGAGCGCTGCATTTTTAGAATGTCGTGTCATGCGCGAGATGCTGCTAAACTTGAAAGGAACAGTTAAAAATGTCAGTAGCTGACATATAAAAACAATGCAAAAACTTCTGTGTGAACGGCCCCTCACCTTTTTGAAAGAGACCCAGGATTTAGATGTAAAAAAAAAAAACTTACAGTAAAAATGGACTGGCAATTGTTTCAAAACAGTGTCAGTATAAATTAGAGTAACACCGACAGAGACCTTTGCATCCATTGGTTTTCTGTCCTCAATGATGTTTAAGAGCAGTCAGTCCATGAACTGTTCCCAGCAGGCCTTTGCTTTAAGTCTCCCCTCTGAAATGTCACTTATCTGCTCTTACATAACATATGGCCTTTAGGAGGGCACTTTTAATCATGGGCAGGATGCAATCTTGCATCAGCATTTGTGAGCCATTGGCAATACATCTGTGAGGCTGCTGTTATCCATTCGAACTGCAGCGCCAATGAACAATTGCCAAAATATCTAAATGTATAGTGCTGTGAGATTTATGGAGGCAAGAGTAAAATTGAGAGAAGACGATAGGAAGACTGTGGTTTTCACAGACATAATTCACTTGTGACACGAGAGCATAAATCACTAAGTGAAGCACAAAACAGATACTCCCAGTAACGGTTATCTAAAGCCCAGTCAACAAAGAGACACAAAGACAAACAATTCAGTGTAATCTCTCTTCACAATTGAGCAGACATGCCACAAATCAACAATCATTCCAACAGAAGCTGTTCGAGTGATTGTGTACAGTTACATTCTTTTTAAAGATAAAGGCCTGGTTTCACAGACAGAGTCTAGAGAGTAGGCCTTTGTTAAATTTGGCCATTTAAGTAGCTTTTATAAACATTATTGGTGCGCATCTTGACACAAGCAATGCCTCTGACATATCGTGTTAAGACAGCTCAAACATGCATTTTAGCCTGGCTAAAGCCTTGTGGCAGCACTTAGTAAAGCTGTGATAGTGAGAACGTTTATTGCTATAAAATAAGCTAATGTAGTTAAACAGTTTAGGCATCTGTAAAATATACTGAATATCCTTTTGGAGTTTAGACTTATTTACACCACTTATGTTATAAAACCAAAAACCTGTGAATTGCTGAGTGAACTGCATCGCTAAAAGTCATGGGTTCTGAATTTACATAGAAATACATGGTAGCTAACGCTTTAGTTTAGGGTCACTATTAACCTTACCTATTAACTAGTGCATATTACTATATTGGCTGTTTATAGGAACTTATAAAGCATATTTATATATTGAATAATATTGATCTGTGTTGTATTATTTTCATGTTATCACTGTGAAGCTGCTTTGATACAATCTGTATTGTAAAAAGCGCTATATAATGTACTTGACATATTAATGCCTTTTTAGTCATGTTGTTAATAGTGAGAATTGGACCCTTAATTAAAGTATAGCCAAAAATATATATTACATATTTTTAAATTTTTTTCTTGTTTATATATATATATATATATATACTGTTTTTGCAAGTTTTTTAGTCTCACCAAGGCTGCATTTATTTGATTAAGAATACAGCAAAAAGTGATGCAGTGAAATATTACATTTTAAAATCACTGATTTTCTATTTTAATATTTTAAGTTTAATTTTAGTTAAATGTTAAATCTAACATTACGCCACTCTTCAGTGTCAAATGATCCTTCAGAAATCCTTCTAATATTGATTTGATGCTCAAGAAACATTTCTTAATATCAATGTTAAAAAAAATTTAATGTACCCATGCTGAATTTTTTTTAATAATAAACTTACTGAGCCAAACATTTTGAACGATAATATTTATATAATATTATACTTTATATAAAGTATAATAATAATACATCATACGTTCCTTTGGCTTGTTTTCTGCCAGCGGTTAACATGCTCCTCACTCAATGTGGGTATTGTCAGGGGCTTGAGATGTTGCCAGGGCACAATGTCCTGTGTCTAATATAATCAGTCTCACTGATTACTATCCTAGCTAATAACATTATGACCTGGTGACACCAATTTAGTCCCTATAGGCTGAGGCCCTCCACTCCTTTATATTACACGGTTTGCCTCAGCTGCTGTCTGTAGAGATTTGTAAGGTGTCTGTATAGCCCCTGAAAAAAGGGCACTCTGCTGAACAGTGATTGGTCTCCAAGGCCCCTGAAAAAAATGGGTCGGATTTGGACCTTGGACGTTTTAGACAGACTTTTGAGCCAACAAACAAATGTAGTCTGAGTAATAAGTTAAAAATTTGTTTCACAGGAGGTCATCCAAGTGACAACCATGAACAGGAGAAAAGCTGTCATAAAAAGAATGATTGGAGCAACTGTAAGCTTGTGCAAGAAGACATTTAGGAAAGGCTGTTTATAGATGCCTACTACGGGCACAACCTGAATATCACTGCCATTAATATAACACATCTGGACTCTGTTACCATTAGACAGGAAAAAAAATTTCTTAATATCTTATATTTCAGCTGCACACACACACACACACACACACACACACACACACAAAGTGTCAGAGGCACACAAAAGATTCCTCTATTTCTGCTTTCATGCATATGAAAAGTAATGAGTAATTTGATTAACTACCAAGAGGCAGAAAAATACTAAAATGTCCTGAAAGGTTATTTTTGTTTCATATGGCTGAAAATAAATCTATCATGAATATCCACAGGCATACATTCCTTGAATTTTGTTTAGTCATAAGACATTGCAAATCCATATACGTAAGTGAATTTAGTTTTTAGCCTACATTAAAATGACATTGAACTAATTTTCAAGCGGTGAAAGTTACCTTTTTATAGACTGAGAATATTTGACTGCATTTAAATACTGCCATTCCCTTGTTATCTTGTTCTGTTTATTTATTGTTAACAAGTTCCCAAAATTCTTGGCAATATGCTAGAAAAACATGTTTTTAATTTTCTGCTGTAACTTTTGCTAGCAGACATAACTGGAAAAGGGTGCTACCTTCTCTTGCAATATCACTAGAATGAAAGCTTTTACATTAGATAATACTCAATATTGACCAGAAAATAGTAAATTCATTCAAATATTAATTCAGCAAATCCAACCAGTTACATATCGACCACTGGAAAAACAGTTTCACACTTCAATGCTTTGAAATCAAATGTCATACCTGTCAAATATATTGCAGTAAACAAGAATAATAGATTACCACCATCACTAGCCCTAAAGACACACATTAATGTTAAATGGTGAGAAAAGGCAGGCATTTCACATTCGTGAGAAGGCTCAATAATGCTATGTCTACGTCAACTGTCTGTTGAGCAAAGTGTGCACCTGTGTTTAAATGCACCACGCATTAGTGTCTAAAATCATATTTCCATTTTTAATAAAAGCAATTTAAGAAAAACCTTAACAAAACACTAAAAAGCCTCAGACATTTTTCTCTTTACTCAAACAAAAATCAAATGGTTCCAGATTTCCATCAGCAATTTGTAGCAGCATCAAGTTTGAAACCACACAAATGAGTCTGGACAAAAACAAATTTGGATAAATAGTATCTCACGGTGGGCGATACAGTTGAGATGTTGTGTTGTCTACAGGAGCCGTAGTGAAACTCAGTGCCCCCTGCCTGTGATATAATTCAGACCAGATGTCAGCTGAACCGTGTGACTAGCATTAGCAGCACTCACAGGAGGCTTCATTGTCTTTAACTGGCAAGCAAAAATTCAGCATTCCTGAAGGAGCAAACAAGAGACTAACCGGCAACCGCCGCCTTTTCCCGATCTTTCTCATTTTACTTTGGTTTTATTAAATTCCTTAATGACATTTCAGCAACAAGATGACGAGAAAGCTGCAAGAACAGCACAAACAAAAGTGCTCCGTACAAGCTTGGGTAAGAAATTAAACAATTCGTTCCCTAACCATTCTTTTTAATAAATAATTGTACAATGTAATACAATTCTGCAAAAATAAATGCAATTCTGTTTGTAGTACGAAAATGTAGCATGAATATAATCTTGATGTAGCCTACTACCGTTTGTCGTTATCATGTGACCTAGCAATGTCAGTTGCGTCGCTTCACTTCCATTCATAAATCCTCTCCTTTGCCCTAATGGCATAGTAAAGTGTCCATTGTGTGCACACTTCAGAATCTCAACGAAAAATAGTAGGTTATCCACATACTTTTGGGCAACACTTTAATGAGTACTGTGAATTCCAGCATACTTCTTTTGTAACAAACTTTTATCTCCTACCGTAGGGAAGTAGGCCTATGCGATTTCGGAGTGCTGCTTGTTTCCGAGTCACTAAGAGTCATTTGCTCGAGAATCGGACTTCACTGGCATGCTGAAGTGGTACCGGTTCTTCTTGGTTCTTATCCTATGGTTCTTACCTTAGTCTCGAGTTCCTTAATGGGCGCCGTCATCTTTAGAATAGCACTATTGTCTTTGGACTTCAGTTTTTGCGGTCGCTCTGTATATTTCATCACTGTCGAGGAGTAAGTAGCTGGTGTTAACAAAAGTTATCATGAGCGTTGTAATGTTTTTCATAAGCATTGTAAAGCAGATGTCTTAACAAATGTAGACCAGGATTTTTTTACGAACAGTTTATTCATACCTATGCAAGATCGCTGTGAAAATACAGACCGGAAGTCAACAGAAAAGCGGCGGGGCTACATACGGTCTATAATCTGCCAAATAAAAACTGTTCAGTCGCTTTAAAAATAAACAACATTTCAGTAAGCCGCATGATTTGAGAAATCGGCACAAACTATACAATATAAAAAAAAAACTAAAAAAAAAACTGAAGAACAAATAGGTGTGATGTCATTTCAAACCATATCTGGCCAAAAACAACTGTGTTCTGGAGTATGTTTCCGGAAAACTTCACACTGGCTTTTAAACACCCTAAAACTGTTCATGATGATTACATAATATGTGGAAAAAAGTATTTTCCAAGTAATTTCTTCACTCAGTATGAGGAAATCACACACATAAAAAGAATGAATACACAAGCTCTAAAGGGAAAATGGGGCTTTAAGTCCAAACAGAGACCAAAGCCTTTTCATAAATATGAAGATCAAGTCAGAGTTGAAGAAAGAATAAATATCCCCTTGTCTTTATTTGCCCAAGGTCATTTTCCAAAGTTGGTTTTGTAAAAGTCATTTTTGTTGTATTTTAATTTTAGTATCCATTGAAGAGTATACAGTGTTTGTTTAATATTGTGAATTATACTGACATAAATGGAGCACGCTGATCATGGCTCTCTGACTCATTTCAGAATGACATAAAAAAAATAATGCTCAAAGACAATATTTACGTTGAGGAGTTTGCTCATTTTTCATCAGTTGTTGCCATAAGCTCTATATGGACAGCAAGAGTGGCGTCTGTAAAATTAAACCCATTACCGGTAAAACATATTGGAATAAGTCAATAGTTCGCACATTTGGCTTCTTTTTATCACCGTAAGAGTTCCAACTAACTGTGGTTGAGAGGCGGCACAACTATTAATGTGAATAATTTCAAACATTTCAGCCATAAAAGCCTCAATTGAATTAACAATATACACATTACCATGCAAAGCAAGCATACAGCACTTAGCAGTGGTCAAAAATGATTTCCAAAACTACTTTTGGATTAATTCCTGAACTTTAAACTCAGAATTTAAATTACCACACAACCCTGGTGTTTGTCCAAAAACAGTATAATTTGGTTGGGAATTTTTTTTTTTTTTTTTTTTTTTTTGTGGATGGGAGGGAAAAAACCCTGACACTTCAGATTCAGGCAGCAATAAAATAACTGACTAACCCATGTCAAGTCTGGAATTATATAACATCCCCACATCAAATAACTAGCCTCTGGATATGGCTACAACTTCATATCTTACTTCAGAACAGTTGAAGATGTGCCACTTTGGACTTTTGGCATATATACTTGGCCAAAAAACAAAGAGGAAAAAGGGATATGGACACAAGTAACCACACCATATACACGAGAAATAAAACATTTATTTTATAGTCTATTGTTGTCATTTGTCCCTAAAAAGCACAGATGTATTAGGATGGTAGCTCACAAATCAGGAACCAGGATTTTTTTTTCCTTTTCACCTTTCTCCCCCTTTCTGTACAGTTCCCACAATGCTTTCCAACCTGCGGGCACGAATGGAGGGCAGCTGTTCATAAGTGCTGAAGCCCAGCTCTGAATTTTGCTGGGGCAGCCAAAAAAGCAGAAGGTGGTTCTTCAACACCTGGAGAAAAAAAAAAGAAAAACAACACCAGGAAAGGTGAGAAATCAAGAGAGAAATATAATGGAGATAAAAGTAGATCCTGGAAATGGAAACTCTCTTTAAAATAGAGGTGAGTGAGTGGCTGATGGTACCTCATCTGTCATGTAGTAGGTCTTTCTAAGCAGGCTCCGACGTGCCGCTTCTACCTCCTACAGAGTGTGAAAGTCAGGATGGTCATCACTCACAGCACAATGACAAAATAAGACCACTAAGAGACAATCTATCACACTTGCTTCACTTTTCCGACATATTTCAAACCCAACCACTCAATTTAGCAGTTTGTGACAGACAACTTGCATTTATAATTTACAGTTTTCCCCAGACGAAACATTTGCTTGCTTGACTTGATGACTTGTTATTTCCTCATATTAAGCCATTATGGCTTCTGAAGAATGGGAATATGATGTACAAGTCCTACTGACAAATTTTATTTTTGAAACTTGAGAGTCTTTGGACACTTTTCACATTAAGTTTATGGAAAGAGCAGCTTTTAAATGTATTTTTATGCTCCATTTAACAAAGTAAGTCATATGGTTTTGTAATATTGTAACATGAAAATGATAACTGAATTCTCATTTTTGAAACTAGCCCTTCAGGATTGCTCATCAAGGAAATTCTTGCTTTTTTGTGACATTGGTCTTGCTCAGTGTTGTGATTTTTAACTAAACCTAAAACGATTAAACTTTTAGGTAACTAAAATGAAGCCGAAATAAAATATGATATACATTTTAGATTAAAAAATAAAGGTTGTGTTCACCCTTTCAAAAAAGAAAATTATACATTTAGCCCTGATTTGCTAGCATTTATACCATCATTTTTACCAACAAATCTAAAGAAAAAACGGCTTTGACGTATATTTTAAAACAGATCTTGTCAAATATCCAAACCAATGCTGTGTGTTGAGCTAAACAGGCTCGCTATATGCGTACATATGATGGTATATGATGGAGCTGACAACTCGGGAAGAGCTTATAAAATATGTAAAGAAAAACTGTCTCAAAACAATGACGAAAATCGAAAATCTGCTGCAAGGAGACGTGGTTCTGATGCCTGTAATGGGTAACATCGCACCTATGACGAGAAAAAAAACAGTTTGCTTGTTTGCCCATTCTGTCCTTTTTAAGTTCGCAGCTAGTGACATGTCCTGTTTTTGGTTTGATTATATGTCTTAGGTCCGTGTTGTATTCATATTTCAGTCAAACCTCACCAGAGTTTGTTCAAATCATTTGTGAACCCACCCTTAAATGAAATAATGCTAAAATAACACTAGTCTTGATGCCCTTGTAGTTTACCTCTGCCACTGCATCCTGGGAGAAAATAAAAGCATTGAGATGGGCAACAGCCACAGCATAAAGTACAGGACACCAGTTCCTTTTCAGAGCTCCTGTTACTAGTGCTCGAAAATACAGCTGCAACAGAGGCAGGGAGTCCTCCATGGGGGACGTGAACTTCTCCAGTGGAACAGGCAGCTGTAAAGGACAAACAAATCAGATTTCAGCTGGAGATGGTCTTAACTGCTTCACAAAAGGGATTTACAGTTTAGTCATATATATGGCACATATACATCTATGGATAAGCTCCGAAATGGCTTTAAAGGGCAATTTTCACAGCTACACAGACAGAACAGCTTTTTTTTTTTTTTTTTCCAACCAAACAGCCACTGTCAAGTATTTTTTTATAAATGTTTAATGCCATTTAGTCAAGGAAAAATGTATTCTACATTTAGAGTAGGCAAAAATACATTGTGGTTTTATTTTGTCACAAAACTTCTGTGACTCTTATTACTCATAATTTCTTTGAATTGCAAAAAGTTGAATAAGTAAATGCAATAAAACATTTTTGTAATAAAATTTCACTTTCATTTATATGCAGTAGAATAAAAACATATATTTTTTATTAAAATCATTAAAAAAGTCACCATGAAATCTATGAAATATTGCAGTATTTTCATCCTTCATACTTATCCTGCACATAAAACCCTTGATGAAAAAGAAACCCCTTACCTGCTGTAGCGAGACCCCCAGCGATCGCAGCATTCCCACATGTTCACCGAACACAGCCAACCTCATGGTGACACTGTAGCGCCGCTGTAGAGGCAAAAGCATGAAGCAGCCAAAGAGCGGGTCACCGAATGACACAGCCTCGTACTGCGCCAGTAGAGCCGAATATAAGTCATGAAAGGAAGCCAGGCCTGGTGGAGCTGAGCCCAGATCCAGCGCCTCAAGCTGGGCTGGCTGTGTTAGTCTGCGAAACAGCGCCCAAGTAAGCTCTTGCACAGGTCGCTCCAGGAAGAGGTCACTGGAGCACAGAAAGACACAGGCTAGCCGGGCCAACTTAGCCACTGGTGGCACAGCCGTGAGCGCTTGCTCCCTCCAGCTCTCCAGCACAAGCAGCCATTGAAGGCAGTGAGTGGCTGACTGCAAAGACCCTGCTGGAAGGGACTCTACCTCCTGCCCACCGCCAGCTGACTGTCCCGTTCGCTCATAGAGACTGATGAGCGGTAAGTAGGGCCAGTCGGAAGGCAGCGAGGGGCCAGTCAGCTCAGGTAGAAGATGAGAGCGGACGAAAGGGTTTCTGCCGAGGTACCGGTCCCGGGATGAAAGGACAGAGGGTTCCATGTGTGCAAGGTGGGTGAGGTAGCAACCCCGGATGGAGGGCAAATGATGAAGAGCGTCACGTAGCAAGGCACCAACGGCAGGTGAAGTCCTCTCCTTGAGCTGCAACTCGGCCAACGCGGCCACCTCTGGTTCACCACAACCACCCTCACTAACAAGGAAAAGAACAGAATTATTACTAGATATACATATTACATACTTCAAACTCTCATGACAGAGAACAAATATGTATATTCTCAAAGTACATCCTTCTCACAGTACATCCTTCCAGTGGTTAAATTGTGAAAACTATTCATAAATAAACAAGAGTTAAAAAGTTTGGGGTCGGTTATATTTGGTAATGTTTTTGAAAGTTGTCTCTTAAGCACAACATTTGTTTGATCAAAAATATATTTAAACTGAACACTGTTACATATTAGTACAATTAATTTATAACCTTTTTATATATTAATATATTCTAAAATGTAATTTATTCCTGTAGTGGCAAAGGTGAATTTTTAGCATGATCCTTCAGAATTCAAATTTGAGAAGTTATGCAACTCATTTTTTTTGTGGAAACTGTGATGCGTCTTTTTCAGGATTGTTTGATAAATAAAAACTTCAAAATAACGGCATTGATTTGAAATAGACATTTTTATAACATCATAAATGTTTTTACTATTATTCTGATCAATGTAATGCATCCTTGCTGAATTTAGTAGTGTAAAATTAAAGGATAAAATTCTGTAGATAAACACTAAATGAAATTCACCAAGAATACATGTAAAAAATATATATAGCTAAAAACATCAACTGTCAACTATCCATGGAAAGATGGCTCCATCCTGTAAGAAATATGTAGTTTGCTGCTCTCTTGTGAATATAAAGTAATACTACAGCTTGATAAAGCAGGGAATCTAAAATCTTTTTTTTTTCAATCATTGCAACAACACAAATTATAAAACTATTTATAGCATGTTTGTAACTCTATTGAAAGGAAGAACACAATCAGAACGATGAACAATAATATGTACCCAAATGTAAACCCCCAGCCAGTTTTGAGACTGCAGACGCTTGGTGTAATTTCTCTCAACGAGTTTCAGCTCTTATCTTTGTACAGTTAATGAAACATAAAGCCTGTCCTTGTGGTACATAACTGAAGAGGCTCAAGAATAATAATGCAATCATTTCATATCAAAGCAAAATAAAAGACATAATCATACATTTTAACAGTCAGTTATGATTAAACAAAATGAGGGCTAAATTGGCTTTTTTTTCTTTCTTTCTTCCTTTGCTTACACTGAATTCAAAGTATAGTGACATTTGTAATGACAATAAACAAAAAACATTTATTTGAGGTTAAACAAAATGAGGGCTAAATTGGCTAAAATCCAAGCATCTGAATATGTGGGCACTGCAGAAACATGTGAATATTATTTTGTGAATACCAATTACAATCACACTAAGACGGCAAGGGTGATGAAAGCTTGGGGCAAAGCTTCATCAGATACTCACGGAAGGAGGCTGTGGCTGAATGTCAAGACAGACATGAGTTCATGAGCCAAGTATTCACTGCCAGGCAGCAGCCAAGACAATAAAGCCAACGATACTTGGTGGAACAAGAAAGCGTGTTTGGCCACCTCTGGGTCAACTGGAACCTAAAGATAATTAAATCACAAAATAAAACAGGGCTCCTATTTCAATCTTCACATTTCAGTTCCCATCTCAGGGTTTACAATTTTCCATACATTTTCCATTTCCAGAATCAAATCTCCAAATCTCTCTGTTGATTTTTCAGACCGTGTAACATAAATGGTTCATACAGCATTATTTTCAGAATTATATTTGGTATATAGGACAGTAATCTGTTCTCAAAGGTGATAACATGCGCTTATATGATGTGAAGAATCCTAAAATAACAGCGATTGTTTGGTCCTTTATCTGTTGCTGGTTTGAGTGGCATTTGAGTAAACATTCTTTAAGTGAAGTTCAAAATAGACTCACTCGACGCTTATGGTAAAGACAAACAGTTTTGCATAATGAAAATGTGCACCTTGAATTCATTCAGTCAATGAGATGAATTGCCTACACTGATTATGAACGACACATCAGAAGCAAACAGAACCCATTATAATCACTGCCGCTGTCTACACTGGATATACAGTTTCTGACATACAGTACATTAGTTCTGTATGTCATTGAATTCATTCAGAATGAATTAACTAAACTTTTGCAATGAAACATGCTTGTATGATGGGTTTATATATTTATAAATGATTAATTTTATATTTTAGAAAACATTCATTAAGTAAAGAAATTAAAACATTTTTAATTTTCTATATAAAAATATCAAAAATATTTTATACAATATAATATAATATTTCAAATTTATTTTATAATTTAAAATAATTTATAAATGATATCAGTATGCATCATATGTATGCAAATGCTGTTTTGTTAAATGCGAGGTTGCAGTTACCAGCTTGTGGGCCAGTCTGAGCAGTAGATACAGCAGGTGGTGCTCATGGCGTAAAATCCAGGCACTCATGTGAGAAACAGAGGGCATGGCTCCGATACAAGACCGCAGATAAGCCAGAACAGCATCAGAGAGGATGAGATGACTGAACTGATAAGAGAGAGAGAATTAAATTAGCCACGAATTAAAAAGAACACAGCATTTATTTCAGATCTATAAAACAGTTTAGCCATAGAGAATTAACCTTCTGAATTAAGCCCTTGTGGATGGAGGTGATGGTGTTCAGCAGGTATAGGAGTGCAGTAGGGAGGGACAGAGGGGAGTTGGGTCCTGCAATCGGGCTGGAGGTCATCAGCCTCGAGCTGAACAAGCCTGGCAGACTGGGGACGACCTCCACACCAGGGGCACTAAGCCCGGGGTTACAGATCACAGAGCTGGACCTGCAGAAGAAGATCATATTGTTCCATTTATGCAAGATCTATTCTTTTTGTATAGCTCAAAATGATCACAGTACCCTACAATATAAGCCCAGGCACGTCCTTCCTTTGTTCATTTACTTACATCATGCTATATTAAAATGGCAAAAATAATAAATAAAAAATACAAAAAAAATATAATAATTACAGTTGTACAATATAATTGTAAAATTTAAGTACAGCAATTTAATTCAGGTAATATAATTCACTTGATTCTTCAAGTGAACACACTTTTAAAGAAAAGATCAATACATCCGAAAACATCTGTTGCAATTTAAGTCATATAGTAATTTTATTGTACAATAACGCCACAGATAGTCATTATAATTTAAAAATCATTACTATTTAACTAATATTACTTAACCATTTCACATTTTATTTTATTAACATCACAGTTTATTGTTGTATATAACATTATGGTGATGCAAATATCATTGAACAGATTTTTAAAGCTGTTTTAAAAAAACAAAACATGAATTCATATACAGCAACCGTCCCAGGACACTAAAGTAAAATAACAGATCACCCTACCTGAAGCTGCTGGCCAGATTTTGCATGGCCTGATGGGATATCAGGGGCAAAATCACGTCTGAAGTTAGTGACTCTAGTTCCTGTAGACACTGTACCGGCTGGAAGGAGCTCTGACAAATGAATCAGATCAGATTAGTCACGTTGCATAACACATATGCAAAGGATGGTAATTATTTAAAGTATCTCTATATAATAGGCCCATTTGCATTAAAAGCTTCAGTTACCACAACTAAATAAAAAAAAAAAAAAAAAGTATGTGAATACGAGGCTGTGAATAGCACTCAATCTATATTAGCAGTGTAACATAAAAATACTATCAGCAACTATTTTGTGCAGGCAGCATTATCTTGCCTTGAGGGAACTGACTGAATACGCTGAATAAATCTCTCATATGTTGGTGTTTATCCCACCAGAAGCATTGATTCTTTTCATTGAAAAAGAGCAACTGTTTACCCACTTTGCATCTTAGAGATGAGTTCATGTTTCATGTATCATTCATGAATCTATTGCAAAACTTTTCAAAGAATTTAAAGGGGTCATGACATGGATTTCTTTAATGATTTTAATATTTTCCTCATTCGAACCCTCTGTCTAAAATGATCCATTTTTAAGGGGCCGGCTCATGAATGATTCATCTTTCAACAAGTTTCTTTGCGAACTCTCCTTCTGAAGTCTGTACAGACAGAGATGCAACCCAGTAGTTTAAAATGGAAACAAAGCCAACGTTCTTTCACTCTTCCACTTGTCACTCTTGATCCTGTTGTCAACGGACTCAAGTTCGTGGAGCTAATGTACTGTATGTCAGAAACTGAACGTGCATCTATATACCGTAACCATTGTAGACAGCGGCAGTGATTATAATGGGTTTGCTTCTGATGTGTCGTTCACAATCAGTGTAGGCAAATGTCAGCTGTTAAGCAACTGAATGCCAGTGGGCGGAGCCTATGGTGTGATGATTTATTTGTTGATGTCTTGCTCTGGAGGCAGTCATATGCAAATGTATTTGCCTGTGTGACATCACAGATGCAGCAATAAAAAAAAGATTTCTCATGTCATGACCCCTTTAAATAAATGTAAAAATGAATAAATGTAATTTGTAAATAAATATGCCTTTAGGAATATGCCTGTTTTAAATATATGAGAGTAAAACAGGCATCCAGACTCGTTTTAAAATGACCTTGTCAGTGAGGTTGGTGGGACACTGGCTTTGATTCTTATTTCATTCTTATAAATACATACTTGCACACAGAGCTGAGAATAATACGCCTCCACGTAGAGCAGGTAGGATGGAAGCAGAATCAGAGCGCTTGACATTTGAGCCGAGCCATCGAGTGCTCTCACACAGCCCTTGAGAGAGCTAATGACAGTGGGCTGGAGACCCGTCACATGACTCCACAGAACAGGAGGAGGTGGAGGACACTCTGTACCCTGAGCACTGTCGATACACACATCCAAACAGCTACAGACCATATCCAAAATGTATGGTAAAAATGAAATTGCAATATTATAAATGGTGCATTTTTCTCTTAATAAACATTAAAACAGTGGTTAATTCTACAAAGAGTATCTGACAAACTGTAAAAGTCAATCAAATAGAAAATAATCGTAAACCTCTTTTGATTATTTTTAAGGAACCCGTTGAATTGCTTAAAGGAATAGTTCACTTCAAAATGAAAATTCGGTCATCATTTATTCACCCTCAAGTTGTTTCAAACCTGTATGAATTTCTCTCTTCTGCTGAGCACAAAGGAAGATATTTAGAATAATGTTGGCTACCAGACAGTTGATGTACCCCATTGACTTCCATAGTAGGAAGAAAATACTATGGAAGTCAATGGGATGCGTTAACTGTTTGGTTACCGACATTCTTCAAAATATCTCTTGTGCTCAGCAGAAGAAATTAAGTCAGGTCAAGTCAGGTTTGAAACAACTTGAGGGTGAGTAAATGATGACCGAATTTTCATTTTGAAGTGACCTATTCCTTTAATTGCTTAAATGCACATTCCCACATATTTTTATTTATGTAATGTGCAATTGTTCAGACATCTGGACAAGGTTTGCCACGAATAGCATATCCTAAAAGTGGAGTCTCACCTGACAAGGCCTCTCTGCAGTTCTTCATGGCATCCTGCCGTTTGAGTGACCTGAGTAAGCAACACCAGCAGAGCTCTGATTCGGTCGAGCTCCAGAAACAGCACAGCCTCAGACGAAGCACACGGCCGGTTCCCAGCCTGCAACCTCTTCACCAGCACAGGATACAGATCCCTGGAACCACATCACTACAGTCAGACGCTTTGAATACATCCCTAAACATCTAGTTATTTGTCACAACCACAGCTTATTGTCATCATTTGAAAGGGAAGTGAATGATCACCCTTACGTGTAAAGACTGCAAGCCTGTCCGTAGCCGGCAGCAACTGCGAACAACCTCAGAGCCTCTGTGGTGCAGCGAAGAGCTTCACCTGCTTCCAGCAACATCTCTGATGGATCCACAACCACAAAACGTGACAAAAGCTCCTTTCCTCCTAGAGAGTTCAACTGAGAGACACAGTATAATTAAGGCCATGTTTTGACTTTAAGATAAATATCATACTAAATGTACAATTTCTTTGTATTAGAACTTTACTTATTTTAGGAAAACCATCCAAATATGTCATCCAAATAGCATCGTAGCCCATAGCAAGACCATATATATATATACAATTTTAGCATAAGAGTATGGTTTGAAATCTGAGTTGGAGACCTGTCACATCTTTTAATAAGCATCATACTCATTTACTAAAGAGGGGGGAGACCTATCAATCTTGCAATAAGTATCATACTTATTTACATTTGGTGGGCACTTGACACTGTTGACCTATGCTATTCAGGGAATACTCACTATTCTAGCACAAGCATGCCTCCCTGCACTTGCTAAAACACGAAGCAGCTTCATCGCCAAAGCAACAGGCAGCCCATACAAAGAGGATGGAGTCTGAGAGACGGCAGGGGTCCAGGAGCAGGGAAGGAACTCAGAAATCACAGTCTCCATCAGTCGTGGGCAGTTCAAGACCTGACAAAAAAAAGGTTTCCATTTCAATAAACAATCTTGACACAGATCAGAAATTGTTGCACATTTGTAAACACAAAAGTCCCTACAAGATCAAATTTTTTCGCATCCACTTCCAAATGTGGTTATTCAATATATATTTGTCTAAACATGTATATCTAAATTCTCTTGGAATTCCAAGCCACCACAAGGCAAGGGCCTGTATGTACTCCCATGTAAGAAATTGAAGCACAGAAACTGTATTTCAAACTCTTGCCCTATGAATTTTATAAAAAAAAAAAAAAAACAGCTTCGCTACTGAAAAGTACATTAGGCAAGTTTCTCAGCAACGAGGTGATAGCTTCGCAATTAAACTCACAGCTTCACGCAGGTAATTCACACTAACAATTAGGGCTGTGAAGCGATACATCGCATCCAAAATAAAAGTGTGTTTACATAATGTGTGTGTACTGTGTATAATTATTTTGTATAAACACACACACATGCATGTATATATTAAAAAAATGTTTGCTTGTACATACTGTATATATATATATATATAATCTAAATATTTTGTATTAAATAACACATTTTTCTTAAATATATACATCCATGTGGGTGCATGCATATATATATAACTATATAACAAATGAATTATACACAGTTCACACACATACATTATGTAAACACAAACTTTAATTTTGGATGCGATTAATCCTTTCACATTCACAGCCCTACACAATCTCTCTTCCTCTCGTTAATTAATTACATTTCATTCAAATAAATATATGCTTACCGCAATACTTTATTTCATTTCAGAATTCTAGATATAACGAACCGTAGATAAATAACAAACAAAAATTACTGTTATTTTCAAGCCTACATCCCTTCAGTCAGATTTTGCATGCAAACACCCATGACAGCTTTTAACATATCCATGCTGGCAGATAATCATGGTACCACTCGACGTGAATCATATAAATGATTTTATTTGCTCGCCCACCTGAGGGTCAACCTTGTCACATTGTAAAGTGCTCACCAACAAAATCGTTTTAGGCAGGGATTAATGTAAACAGATATTGGATACAAGTAAACTGAACTTGAATAGGCGAGACAGAAGTATATGGTCAAAAGATCAAAAGAAACAAGCTGAAGTACTAACATTTCTAAAACCAAAAAAATTAGAACTAAATAAAGCTAAATAGAAACATTTTAGAAAAATAAAAACGTCAAAAGGATATACGACTAAACCTCACATGAATGAAAACTGAAAATATTCTAATTCAAGTTATTAACAAATATGATTCTAGACCAGGAAGAATTTTGAAAAACATTTGTCACAATGATATATAAATAACAATAAAATAGCAGTGGTGGTGCAGAATTCAGTTACCTGTGTGGCTGCAGCGGTCGAGTGGCGAGCGATTCTGATCAGAACCTCCAGAATATCAAGAACAACTCGTGGAGAGGGCCGCAGCACCTCCAGGATGTAACGCAGTCGAGGAAGTCCCTGCATCCTTAAAAAGCCCTGATGACGACACACAAACTTGAGAGCCGATACTAACTTTGCAGAAAGAGAGACATCTTAGAGTCCAGTTACCTTGACAACATCTTGCCTAGCAACATCATGATCGGTTTTCTTTTCTTCTTTTTCCTTTGCCGTTTCTTTTAAGGCTTCATCCAAGCCTTCATCTTCCTCATCCTCATCCTCCTGAACAGTTGGCAGCAAAGGAAATGTTGCCATCCCGAGTAGCCATGAGAAGGCATTATCCAAGCACTCCTAGGATGAGAGATCAGAACTGTTGTGCTTCATCCCCAAAAGTGCATAAATGATACGCGAGATGATAGTCTCTTACTTCATCATCGGATGAAACCAGCAGAGCTCGCAAGGCATGCACCGCTGCTGACATCACACCCTCCACACCGTCATCCAGGGAGAAACGCAGAAGGAAGAGGAGTCCAGCATCCAGTAAAGAAGACAAGACGCTGCCCTTCAAAGCGGAAGTGTACTCACCAGCACGGGCCTGATGGAGAACACACGCGTACAATGTTTAATAAGAGACAAATCTACAGAAATAAAATATTACAATGGATGGATGGATGGATTTTTGTTCAAAGTTAACAATTTCAAATTTCTAAACGTGCTTTTGTTTTACCTAGATTCACTATTTGCGTACATATTCTTCCGACAAAAGTTACATAGTGTACCTTTAACCATGCAAAATATTTTAGTAAGCCATTGTTACTTTATTGAACAAAAGAAAGTGTCCAATAAAAGGGTAAAAAGTGAGTATTATGTTAGCCATGTGATATCAACATGTCTGTAGGGCTGTCAAACTATTAATCGCGATTAATCGCATCCAAAATAAAAGTTTGTGTTTACATAAACACAATATATATATAAAATATTTATATTTATTTATAATATAAATTATAATATAAATCTATATACAGTAATAGTATATACATGAAAATATTTCTTAAATATATACAAGCATTTGAGTGTATTTATATGTATGAAATAACTATACACAGTGCACCCACATATATTATGTAAACACAAACTTTTATTTTAGATGCGATTAATCGCGATCAATCGTTTAACAGCCCTACCTGTCTGTATCCATGAGGAGATTTGCTACATATAAAATAAAATTAGTTTCAGTCAGGCTGCCACTATGACTTAAGTCTTCATCTCATTTGAGTTTAGATTATTTTAAATATTTTTTTTAATATAAATTTTTTTTAATGATGGGGAAAAAAGAGAATCCAGCATTTACCCTCTTTAATTATAGTGTTTGTGAAATCAAATCTACTACGATCTAATAGCTTTTCACATCAACTCGAACTTTTTGTGTTTTAAATATTGGTTTACTTTGGTCAGGACATTAGCGAGAGTGCTGACGGCCAGATTGCGCTGTTGGTTGAGCTGACTGCGAGAGAGGAGGAAAAGCTCTTGCAGTGAATATCCAGCCAGCTGGAGTAGAGGAGAGAGAGAAAATTATAAATATTATTACACGTGTGACAGATGCACAAGTCTGAATTTGACTAATACAAGCATCTTTTAAAAGAAGTACTGGCATCAGTTATATTTCACTGCCAGTCTAAAAACAATCAAATAGAGATGAATTTAGCTAAAGCAACTCACCTCTGGCTCCTCTCCATGGTGATGCAGGCCCAAATGGGTGGGCAGGTCTTTGGTGGCTGGGATGAGACTTCCAGCGAAATCAAACCGTGCTTGCATAGCCTGAAAATGTAATAAAGCATTTGTACAAACAAGAACACAGAATACCAGAGAACATTTCATTTATCTCATTAAAGTCAGTATAAAATGAAATTTAACTATTTTCTAAATACATGTAGATTCTGTCTGTTGTTCATAACTGACAGTGAAATGACAGCCTTCTTTCTGGTGATGTAAACCCATCTCTTTCTTACAAATAACTGCAAACTCATATTCAGATCTACGTGATTCAATCAACAACCGATGGACAGAACCTAATTTTTTTTTCCACAATAGAGATCCTTTATGTGCATAGCACAGATATTCCAGGATTAGTTCAAGTATGTGCCAAAGCTTAATACTTAGGGTTTGGGGTTTTGGAAAAAAGTACACAACTAATTAAACCACCTTTGTAGGTTTCATGGTTTGTACCTTTTTGGTGCTGAGCCTACTGGGTGCAGGAAGGTCTCTAGTCCATTCCAGTTTGTCTAGCTCCACCTTGTCCATGTGAATCCATTCCTTCTGTGGCTTGATGGGCAGCTCCTCCTCTGCAAAAAATAAAAATAAAAAACTCAGTTATTTAAAAAGTCTATTCACGTGTATATTGACAAACACATACCACATGCTGACGGCAGTGTGACTATGGAAGAACTGTTCTCTGAACGGTAGCCTCTGATGTGCTTCATCCATAAATGTCATTGAGTACCTCTTATCTCTATTACCTTAAAACAAATTGGTGCTTGCTCTAGCTAACTCTGCTCTAATCAGACTAATTGAAATTGATGTATCTGCCTTAGCATGCTGGGCTCACCGCTTAGCTGGACAGATCTGCAAAGTGTACAGTCCAGAATATGTGTGGCCAGTTCCAAGCCCAGGGTGAATAAAGAACTGGAAACCATCCAGCTGCACTTGTGCTGACAAGATTGAGAAGACGCCGGCCTGTACATTAGCTTTACTTTCTAATGTTGTATGCATGCGGACTAGTCCAAATACCCCATTCAGCCTACTTCATGAGTAGCATTTGTCAAATAAACTACAAATATGTAGGTTTACCTTGTCTTTACAACATTACATCACAAAACAAATGGTAGCTATATTGTGTGATCTGCTGCTGCTAAAATCACTTACCTGTAATTGGAGGCTGAACTGCAAGCGGATTCTTATCTTCCTCGTAATCCTCCATGGTATCCCTTTGAGATTCCTGAGCTTTCATTGTGTGGTCTAACTCTGTAGAAGTGCTATTAGGTGGAAAGTTTTCTTTTTGCACAGGCTTGGATGATGACTCAGATCCTGGTGTTCTCTGGGCCTTCCGAGATCTCACAAAGTCCACTAATCTAGGGTCTGACATAATGCAACAATGTGAGCTCTAAAACTCTTAAATATATGAAAAGAATAAAATCAATAAAACAAAATCAAAAAAATTATGAAAATGGTCAGTGAAAGGGGGCTTTAATTACAAAAAAACACTTGCAACCGTGTTACTAAAACATTAGACATTTTCTGGCAACAAACATTTATACTACTGTTGAGAAAGTTAATAGTTTTTAAAGAAGTTTCTTTAGTTCACCAAAGCTGCTTTTATTTGATAAATTTTTTATTTTATTTTTTTAATTATAAATTTTTTTTTTAATTTTTGATAAACTGAATGTCACTTTTGATAAACTGAATTCATAATAAAAGCATAACTTTCTTTAAAAAAATAAAAATACACTGACCCTAAACCTCAAATTACAATAATTGAGAAGATTAGCATTTTAAGGAACCAAATAATATATTTTAGGGGTGTAACAGTTGTCTGTAAAAAAAAATAAATAAATAAAAACTGTTCTCCACCCACGCTTCAGCATACTATTGCACCGTCGTTCATCTTAAATCTGACGACGCATCTATAATTTGGTTTGTTGAAGATTAGGCAAGTGTATGCATTCTGGCTTCCCAAAACGTTACAACCACGATGAGAAAAAAACATGGACAAAACAGTCACATTTATTTGTGATGTTGCTTGCAGTTTGATTATTTGTTCTTATTTTCTTCTTTATTTGACAGTAGTCTTTTTTTTCCTGAACATAGCCAATGCCGAACGTACCACATATACAGTATATTTCTTAGAAAGAAAAAATTACCCTTCACAATACTATAACAAATTTGAATGGAGGATCCTGCCAAATACAACACTACAATTGTACACTTCACTTTGCGTAAAAACTAAGAAGATATTGAGCTCACCGAGCTGTGCTAGCAGCTTCCTCTGTTCCTCCAGTATCTCACTCTGGGACATCGCCTGCAACCTTGCCTGATTCTCCTCATGGATTTTCATTGTCTCCATGGCACTATTTGCAATTGCAAGTCCTTGACCTGAAAGTAGCAAGGGGCCAGCAACACGTGCTGTAAAAGAACCACACACAGAAATTATGGTATGCTTTAGTTAGCCATGAAAAACTTTCTGGAATGTGATAGCGCTCACTCACCCATAACATCTGATTCAGGTCCCTCAGTCTCCATGCTCTCCAATGGTGAGAAGCCCACATGTCTAGATGCAGAAGACTGATCTCTAGTCTTTGAACCATTTAAAGACTGACCATCTTCATTATTAGACCTCTGTGCTGCAATTTGACGTGCAAAAATACTTTTTCTACCTCTTGGAGCTCTTTCCTGCCCCTATGTGCAGTAAAAAAAAAAAGGCAGAATCGTCAAACAAGTGAACTGAAGAAAGGATTTTGTGCATGTATAATGTTTCCTCACCTCACTTTCCACCACAGATCTTCTTAAGACTTTAGGGAAAGCAGTGCCTGTGATACATGGGAGCAACACAGGTACTGCACTCGTGTCCCTCTCCTGTTATGAGGGAAAAATTACCAATAAGCATGGCATTGTGTTATCATTCAATCAAACAACAGACTGTAATAATTAAATAAAACACACAATGATCCTGGAGAGAACAGCACTGATATGGGTATCATGTCTGTCCAGTAGCTCTTCTGGGCCCTCATCTTCAAAACGCACCCGCTCCTGTTTAAAACGAGACTTCTTTGCAGGGGTCAAGGTGGGAATCTCATCTGGAAGATCTGAAGGTGCAGATACACTAATTTCACCCCAAATGTAGTGATTACACTTTAGAATAATAGTTTGTTTCACACATAAAAAAATCAGCTTGATCCTATGAATGCAGGTCTAATGAAACTCATCATTATGTGTATGAAATTGTTAAAAGATGAGATTCAATAACTGGCAGAAAGCTCAGATATTTCTACATTACCTTCAATAGTCACAACATCTCTGTGTTTTTCCTGCTCATGTTCACCAGCAGCGTCTTCTCCTCTGCGTTTATCAGGGCGCTTCACTACAGTGACAGTGGACTGACCGCCCGCCGCCAGAAGCTCTTGCTGCTCCCGGAGCAGATCCGCTTCGCTGTCTGTGGACTTGGGACGCCGCAACATCCCAAACTCCTGAATTAACACAACACAAGCCAAGGAGTCTATTATTTCAGAGAAGAATGTCAGGACTAATAATGACTCAACATTTACCCCTTAAATTTGCATCGTGTACTTCAATGACTTACAGTCTTAATGTTTATTGCTTAATATTCTGTAGCCAGGAAGATCGTTCATGCCACGATCCTCTCAGCTATTTTGGATGAATATGTACTCTAGCTCTAAACACATGAGGAGTTTACAAACGTGTCTCAGCTTCCGGGTTATGCGTAACCATTACAAAATAAAAGTACTTTCGGTTTAAGCTTTTGTCTTTAAATAAAATATTGCATCGTTATTAACATATATAAAAACATAAGAAATGTTATGCTATTGTATTTTCATAAGTATGTGTTTGCCTTTCACTATGATTTATATTATACTATAAAAATACATAATTTAAAAAATATATCAGTCACAAGCTATAAGAGGCTGGTTTTGAGTGACTGGCATTGGAATAAAAGATAATAAAAATTCTATTTGAGCAATAATGTCTTAAGAGAAGCTATTACAGCTGTCTTAAAGTCTATGTTTATCACTACCTTTCCATTCTGTTCACTTTAGCAGTTTATTTATGTAGGCTACATGTTCATCATCAGTGCAGTTCAACAAGGAATTAACTTTCAATAAATTAATTCCTATACCGTATAAAATGTTTAATATAAAGTAAGTTTGAAATTAGTTACATTAATTTTCGCGTTGAATATATCTTCACAGACCCAATTTGTGACAAACTTAGCAAAACAATCTCAAAAACAGTGCATTTCAGTGAGTTTACACATAAACCAAAGAACCAGCTTCGGTCTCCATTTATGAGACTCAGTTCTCGGCTCTCTCTCTCTCTCTCTCTCTCTCTCTCTCTCTCTCTCTCTCTCTCTCTCTCTCTCTCTCTCTCTCTCTCTCTCTCTCTCTCTCTCTCTCTCTCTCTCTCTCTCTCTCTCTCTCTCTCTCTCTCTCTCTCTCTCTCTTTCTCTCTCTCTCTCTCTCCTCCGCAGTCTCCCCGCGGTCTCCCCCTCCCTCCCCAGTCTGCCTGATTGGGAACACCCAGACCGGGATCCCCGGCGTTCCTGGCATCCATCCCAAACCCACCACAGCCGGGTAAAACAACGTCCTAAAGCGTATTTCATTGAGAAAGACGGAGTATTGCAGTTAACATATTTGACTGCAATGTTACACCTGCCGCAGGATGTTGTCTCTAGATCTGGAAACTGACACTGCGGAGGACACAGCGCCTAGCTCCCCTGATGGTGGCGCGGAGACACCGGCCACTCTCGATGTGCTGGAAGAGGTATGAGATGAGTCTTATGACTGCCATCATCAGTGCTGTTTCATAGTCATGGAGGAGAGGGATTTCTGCATTATATCCCCATGTAGACTGTAATTGTCTTATTGTGGTTTGACTTCTTCCAGTAAAAGGCTGGTCCACACAGTATGTCTGAGATTGAAAAAAATATCATTGTATAGCCTGCTAAATTCACTTATAAAAGAAACTGTGTTAAAAGTGATACCCTTAAAATGTATCTGCTTCCAATTGATGCATAGACTTCATGGTGCACAAGTTATTGATAATCAGCCTATAGGCTAAAAAAAAAAGTTTTTTTAAAGAGATTATTGACTGCAGATCATGAGTAATAAACTCACAGGATGCTATAATGGTTTATACTGGTATTAGGAGAATGTTTGAGACGCCTCGTAAATTTTTTTGTGGAGATAGCCTATTTTAAAATCAGTGCTGCTGCTTGATTCCACAATGACAATAATTTTGACAAGACTTCATATTCACAAGGACTAACGTTGACTGAATTTAGAAAGTGCATTTGTATTTTACATCAGGAGTAGCTCTAAATGCGTTATAAATGTCTAAATGTGTTATATATTCACTGCACTCAACCACACACTTTATATGATTGATTAACACCTCTGGAATACACTGCGGTAATTATGGAACTGCAGTTAAGGAAAAGATGCCTGCTACTGTAGCTTGAGAATCACAGAGGGAGTTAGAGCACTTTTTGAGCAGTTTTTAAAACCTTTATATAGGCTAACATACTAAAAAGTCTGTGACTGATGCTGAGTCAAATCTGCATCTCTGGGTTCATATGGTTTTGTGAAGCATTCATGCCCTGCAAGTTCTGAATTTCCCTCAGCTTACAAACAAATCCTGCTCGCTGGATCTCAGAACTGTAATTTGCTTCTTTTTTCTTTTTTTTTCTTCTGAAAAATTACATTTGAACTGACATGTTGATTTGACTGGTATTTTCAAGATCTTATTCTTTATCTAAAGCAGTAAACATAAAATAAATATGATTGAATTGTGTTGATTATACTGCATATATTTTGCAGTGCCTATATATATATATATCACAGCACTTTCAAATTAAACTTATTTTCTTTAAAACAACTGACAAACAAAATCAGTGCTTCCACGTTTGGTATTCCTGATGTCATTATCAAGCTTTAACTATAATGCTTTTGTATCTTAAATCATATTATGCCCAAAGTTTCAGATCAGTGAGGATAAGAGCAGTTTTTCTAGAGTATGCTTTTGAATGGCTGACTGTTAGCTCTGTCAGAGTATTCTCTTTCATGCTGGATTTCTATTATTGATGTTGCGCCTCACTCTTCCCTCTTTAAAAGCCTTTCAACCCTTATAAATATCAGAAGCAGTGGTATTAGCTGCTGAAATGTACACTTACTGGACAACATAGGCCTACATTCTCAACTCATACAAATATTGAGCATGATACAGTTTTTTTTAACTCAAAACACAAACTTCTCAGATATTTGATAACTAAAAGTAGATTATTATGGTATTTTTAAAAGCTGTAATTTTTTCATCATAATTTCTATTCAGCTCACTTGAACCCTTTGAATGAGATTCAAACTCACAATTAGGAGCAAGGTCCTTTTCCACTTCTGTGCTTTACTAAAGAATGGAATCAAGTTCAGATTTAGCACACAAAATCATTGCTGAGCCACTCTCCTGCAGGTTGAGTAAAAACAAAAATGTAAAAAATTCAATGGATTTTGTCTGCCATTGGCTCAAGACAAAGTGGCAATGACATCAGCATGTTTTGTTTCTACTGATCATTGCATGGATACACAGGGCCCTCATGATGAGGAAAAGAAAAATGTCATTACAAAATTGAATTACCTGCAAAATGGTCAAATGGTTAACAAGTCTAAAGCAAGTGAGTGCTTATAGGCTTAATAGACGTTTTCTTGAGACTTTGTGTCAGGATGTACTATAAGTAATTAAGTCTAAACTGAGGGATTGCTACAAATCCTCAGTCTTGTCAGGCCCCACTTTCTCACAAAGATCTATATCCCTCTAGTCATGTTCAGGGTTTACTCTTAATGCGTTGTCTGCACTTTGTTTGAAGTAGACTCAAATGAAAACATTTTATTTTAAACTTATTTTATTTTTATTAGAAGTGTACATGAAGAGGTTAAAGGTATAGGACATTTAAGATGCACTGGAGAGCTAAGGCACTGTTATTTTATTATTTATACAATATTATTATACTATTTATTATTATTTCAAATAAGGTTTTATTGTTATATTTCCAGTTTTCATTTTAATTTTCGATTAGGTTTTACTAACTTTGTGCTTTTGACATTGTTATTACTGTTTTAATTATTAATATTTGACTCAGATTTTTTATTTCAGTTTTAGCTGACATAATTTTAGTACTTCAGCCTCAACTTATTTCACTTTTTCACACATTTCTAATTTTTATGATAATTTATATGATTATTTCAGCTTTATTTCAATTACGGAAAATTAGTTTTAAAAGGTACAGTAAGCGATTTCTGAGAAATGCTGTTAAAAAGTGGATTGAACCGAGCACCGAAACACACACTTGAGGCCAATCAACAGTGAGGTGTGTTTATACACTTATTAGGCCTGTGTTGCATAGCAGGTTAGGCTGCGTTCGAAATCACATACTCTCTTAGGTTGGTACTTATTTTGAATAAGTACTTCACAACCGCTAAAAATGTTCTATATTGTATAAATGTGTAGTAGGAATATAACCTGGATGTACTACATTTGCCATGTTGTCTTTATCATGTGAGCCTACCAGCATCAGTTACATTGCTTCACTTCCATTCATAAATCATCTCCCGTGGCCTCATGGGATAGCAAAGTGTCCATCGAATGCACACTTTAGCATCTCGCCAGAAGAAGTATGCCTACTCTTTTATGACTACTATGAATTCGGACATACTTATTTTGTCACTCAATTTTCATTTTTTATGCTATATCGGATGCCGCCTGAATTTTGGGGGTGGACCTATCAAGATAGGAGTATGATCTTTCTGGTGATTTCAAATATCAGCAGCATTTCTCAGAAATCGCTTTAGTAGTTTTAGTTTTAACTACACTGATGTGAGGAAATACGATCCCCTCGTACATTATCATTGTCTTACATAAGTGAAACTAAATCTCTGATGGTTTGTTTATTCATTACCTCTTGTTTTCTCGTTCACAGCAAGTCTGTCTCCCTTACAATATGCTAATTACTCTTTATCTTTCTCATTATTCCTTGTAGCAATGGCCAATAAAGCAGTCCCTGAGTGCCTCTATGTGCCGCGAGACGCACTGGCGTTGCCTTCTCCTTTCCTTGCTCATGTATAGCTGCCTCGGTGCCGTGGCCTGGTGTCAGCTCACCCAGGTCACCAAGCTGAGCTTCGATTCCTCCAGTACTTCCCTCACAGCCTCAATGAACTCTCTTAGAGGAGGTCGCTCCATGATATACCACGAGAGCCCTTGCTCTGACGGTTATGTGTACATCCCCTTGGCCTTCCTGCTCATGCTCTACGCCGTTTACCTTATGGAGTGCTGGCACTGTCGCGCCCGCAGCGAGTTGCAGTGCAAGGCCAACGTTGAGAGCGTGTACGAAAGGGTTCTGCGCATGCGTCAAGCCCGACCGTGCGTCTGGTGGAAAGCCATCAGTTACCATTTTGTACGTAGGACTCGGCAAGTGACGCGTTACAGGAATGGAGATGCCTACACAACCACGCAGGTTTTTCATGAGCGTGTTAACACGCACGTGGCAGAGGGCGAATTCGACTACAGCCGCTGCGGAATGAGAGACGTCTCACGAAATTTGCGCGGACTGGAGGGTCACGCAGCGACGCGATTGCATTTCTCCAAGTGCTTCAGCTTCGCAGGAGCGGGTCCTGAAAATTCATACCTCAACCAGCGAGCCAGGTTCTTCTCGGAAATCGAGGGTTTGGACGACTACATGGAAGCCAGAGAAGGCATGCTTCTGAAGAATGTCGACTTTAAAGAGCACCTCATCGCTTATGTGGATCCCGATCAACTCCCGTGGTACACCTCGCGGGTCACCTTCTGGATAGCGGCTCTCCTCATGCTCTCCTGGCCACTGCGAGTGCTAATCGAGTACCGGACGGCGTTTGTGCACTACCAAGTCGAGAAACTCTTCGGACTAGAGTATAGCAACAACAGCCCGTCTCCAGAGGCTGATGCCACCGTGTTGGACACTCGCTATGGCCTTCCAAGAGTAGAAACGGTGGATAGTACGGAGCTGGAATGGCACATTCGTTCAAACCGCCAGCTTATACCCAGCTACTCGGAAGCCATGCTGATGAACCTGGGGGCTTCTGGGTCAAACCACAGAGACAGCATTTCCTCCAATCGATTGCTGTTGGACAGCTGCTCAACGCAGAGCTACGGGACGTTGGTGCAGAACTGTGAGCACTGTTGCCAAGAAGAAGGCGACCGAAGACAGCCAACGATCAGCTCTAGCTGTTCCTCCATCTTTTCTCGGCACACCTTCCACTCCCGTTTGTCCCTGGACACCTCGCACTTCTCGTTGTGCCGCATGTACGGCTCCAGGCGCACTATGGGACTGTGGAGAAGCCGTAGTAGTACACTTACAGAGCGCTGCTGCCCTGATGAGCAGTGCTGCAGGTCTTACACCAGTCAGCTTGCCCTTAATGACAGCCCGCCGAATTACCAAGACGCTCGCTTCTTCCCAGTCCTCATAGTACATCGGCCTGAGGGCTGTGGGGACTCCTCAGAGGTGAGGAGTTATTATGTTCGTAGAGACTCCTGTTGTGTGGAGACTTCGGTTTAAAGTGTCTTGAACTTGTCAGGACTTGAACTTGACTATTTCAGTGATAGAAAAGGTTCGTTAAACATCATTATTTGCACTACGCAGAAAGTGGCCAACATGGCTTTTTCATTTAGAGGAATTGCTTGGCGTCGAACTGATGAAGTGTGTTCTCATGAAATATATCTCTAAAAGCTAACTTTGACGAGCAGGACGAGGCCGAGGGCCGTGAGAGAGCGGTGCGCTCTCGGCCTAGTCCTGCTCGCCACACTAACACATGCTAAATTATAAATGTAGCGTATTCAGGCCAGCATTGAAGACTGTTTTGTTTACATTTTGATTTAAATTAAAGGGCTGGATTGGAATTATCAACCATTAATTGACACTGGTTATTAACGGTTGGCTGACAAATGTCAGTTAAATTTATATATATATATTTAATTTTTTTATTAATAATACAGATGTTTTGATGTTTTATCAAATTAATTTATCAAAGCTTGAGAAAAAGATTAGCATTCCTATGATTATTAAAGACTACAAATATTTATTTGTTAAATAAAAGAAATTGGAATATCCCTAAATCTTTAAATAAAAATAGATTTTAATACATTCTTTAAAAGTTTGTAA
This sequence comes from Pimephales promelas, assembly GCF_016745375.1. Next base: position 18,285,723 of record NW_024121099.1, on the reverse strand, counting down.
CCTTTACTGATATCTTTTTGGATATTTTATATTTCTTTTATCATTAGTAGTTGTTTTTGTGTTATTTTGTTAATGCTGCTGATCCATTGAATGAATATGTTGGCATCAAATAATTGTATGATGTTCAGTTTATATAAGCTACGGTTGCATGGCAATTTGCTCACATTGTTTCAAAGAAGCAGGTGATCTATGTATGCAGCTTGTTGGATACTGTCCCTCTGAAGAGATTTCCAGAAAGAGCAATATGGTCCTTCACACCTTGGTATATCAATGTGTCCCTGTGACAGAAGACATCACATTCAAAATACATCGGCTCATAAAATGAGTTTAATGAGAGAGACTCATCATATCTAGCAATTCCCCTTTAAAGTGAATGTAATGGCCTGACCTGTATGTTTGAAGGTTGTGAGAAAGACAAGAAATGCTGTTGAAATGGCAGTGACTGTTAAAAAAATAGTGCAGAATAAAATTGCACCAGTGCTAAAACATGTTACAAAATGTCCCCCGGAACGTCTTTTATATACACCGATTTGTTCATTGTTTTCATGTGTAGATGTGGTCATGATTGATTTTGTTTGCTCTATTGTGTAGTCAGCATTGTCTCATATTGTGTGAAACTATTGTGATGGAATCCTCCGCCTGTCAGGAGGAATCCTATATTCATCCCAGATGCTGCATGGAATTATATGGTGTGTTCTTGGCCCATAACTCGCTTGCCAAAGTCAAAACAGCTGTGCACCAGAAAGTAGCTGAACTGTGCTAGAATCACTCACAACAAATCTTGTAAAAGAGATGCATTTTGGGGCTGCTCTCCTTAGGTCAACTTAATTTGCTGGGATATTATTATTATAATAATAATTATTTGCATATGTAATGTCGAAAACACAAAATATTTCTTGTCTCATCACATTCAGATATGAATCATATACATATCATATTTTTGATTCACATTTTCAATATTACAGTCAGTCTTACTGTCAAACGGATCAGATATTACGTTATTTACGTATCTTACCATGCTCTCTTCCTCTGTTAAAACATTGGAATTCGCACTCCTCTTCTGTGAACAGACCGGAACAGACCCGCCTTTTGATTGGCCATCTTGGAACGGTCAACGTGTCATCAACTGACGAAATTTAACTTTTTACAGGTAAGAAATGTGTTGCTTTGTGCTTTTATATGAATTAACTATGGTACTTTAAAAAAAAACTTTTTTTACTTTTACTATAGTAACTTTTAATGTCCTGTTAGTTGAAGCAGTTTTCTTGTTGTAGCCTACTGTGTTAGCCAAATCATCTCCAGGTGTTAATACATCTGACTCTCGAATTTTCACGGACCGGTTATGACTGTTCCAATATGTCGGACGGCTATATAACCCAATGAGGCATCTATTTATGTGTAATCCCTAGTTAATGTCAAGGAGCCATGGCAGCCGCTCTGCAGCAAAACAAGCGCGGCTCGTTGCTATGCCTACTTTTGAGCGCTGTCTGAGCTCTGGTAACTTTAAAACGTTACCTGTCAGCGACGCGCTTTGCTTGTTTTATTAAAAAGTATTTTAAACTCAATTTCGGTCTAAACATTTGATTAAAACTGCTGTGAAAAATAAATGTAATGAAATTTCCAGTGTGATCTCTGTGCTGTGATTCCTGTGGAGACGTGATTTGTGAAGTGTGGCGGTAGGTGGCTTTTCATAGTAACAACACAGTCAGTGGCTTAGGCTATGTTTTTTTTATATATATATTTTATGTATTTATTAATTGGGTTGATATGTAGTGTTTTACAGCAGGCTCCAGATGTCTTTTAATAGCTAAAAAGGCTGCTTTTTTTAACCCAGCAGGCTTTAAGAATCAAATAATCAATTTCTATTTGATCCTTGTTTCTATTTTAGACAATGTCCCATAAGGCCTCACAGACAACCATGAGTTTACAGCATGCAAACTGGAGACCAGAGCACCATAGCAAGCGCAGAGAGGAGTGTCTTTACAAACAGTTTCTGAATAACACAAGCCAGCACCTTTCTTTCTCTGAAGAAGTTATTTGTGAGATGGGAACCATTTCATACAGAAAATTTGATTTTAGCTGGCTTTTCCATACCACAGGCCCCTTAGCACCATCTACAACATTAAAGAAAAAAAAGAAGCATGGAAAGAAAAAAAGAAACTGTTACATGAATACTTTAACCCAAGAAGAAGGCAGAATTTCATTACAGGCTCCGGCACAAAATAAGACTAATCTGTTGCAGCAGAGGAAACAACACAGGTAATACTGTCACAGAATCTTCTGCTTTCATCAAAATGCTTTTATAATTGGATATCCACCCACAAATGAAAATTCTGTCATCATTTACTCACCCTTATGTGTTCCAAACTTACGAATGAAAAAGAAGATATTTTGAAGAATGTTGGTAACTCAAAAGCTTCTGTTACATTGTGCTTTTTGTCCATACAATGTAAGACAATGGGAACCAAAACTGTGGTTACCAACATTCTTCAAAATACCTTTCTTGTGTGTATGTCACACAGAAGAAAGAAATGCACACAGGTTTGGAATTACATGAGGGTATTGACAAAGTTTTCATTTGGGAGTGGATTATCCCTTTAACACACTTGAATTTCACATTGTTGTTGTTGATATTTTGTGGTGTCTGTCCTTATTTAACAGGATACCAGGTTATGGGCTCTCTCCAATAAGCATCAATGTGCAGAACCACTTAAATAAGACTGCAACTGTGACCGTCAAGCACATTGAGATCCCACAGACCCCTCGTCTGCAGGATATTCTGAATCCACGTCCAGGCAGCCATGTCACAGAGAATGCCTTTACACAGGAGAACTTCTCAGGTAGACTTACTTATGTAGTGTGGTTGTTTACTTGCAGTTAAAGTGCACTATTAGTGTTAAAAATGCTTTAAAAGAGCTCTTAGTGACCCTAATTACACAGTGCGGTTGGAGGCCATCTTAACGCATCAAGAGCAGTTAATGGACCACAAGAAGAGCTTCACCCTGGCAAAGCATGTTAATCTGTCAGCTCAAAATACATCTTTAAATTCATATTAAAAAAAATGGGCTCAGAAAGACAACATTTTTTTTTTAAAGAAATGTATACTTTTAAGATTAATCAAAAGTGCCAGTAAAATTTTATACATTGTTAAAAAAAATCTGTCAAATACTTTAAATGCTGCTATTTTGAACGGTCTATTCACCAAAGGTTTCCACAAAAATATTAAACTGTTTTCGACATTGATCAAAGTAAAAGCAAATCTTGAGCACCACATCCTTCTGAAGGATCATGTGACGAATAATGAGTAATGGCTACTGATAATTTAGCTTTGCCATGATCATTGCATTTTAGTTGTTTTAAATAGTCAAATATCTGACTGGATTATTGAACAAATAAATGCAGCCTTGGTGAGCATAAGAAAATTATTTTCATCTTACTGATGTTTACAACATGGTGTTGTATTTATTATAATATAATATAAACCCTTTTAAGGCAGTAATTAATTGAAGTAGAAAATAAATATATTTTCCATCTAATTTTTTTTGCTCAGCTCAACATAGTAAGAAATGGAAGTTGAAGGTGGTACCGCAAGATTTGCAGGCTCTCATTGTCTCAGCCCTTGAGGATCCAGTGAAGAGAGTTCAGATGACTTCTGCAGTGTGCCAGTATGCCATGAGGACACCTAACACACCCGCCAGAGACATTCTACGAAGCATGATAAAACAAGGTGCATAAATGAAAGGAGACCATTACTTGAAAACTAAAAATGTCATTTAAAATAAACTCTAAAACAAACATTAATATCACAAGTAAAGCAATCTATCCTACTCCGATGTTGACTCAAAATGACCATCATATGTTATGACTCAGACCCCTCTGGCACGGGTGCAGACAGCTGGCTGGCGGCGCAGTGCTTGGCTATCGACGGTGATGCAAGTCAAGCTGTCATACAGAGACTCCTGTCACAGCACTTCCTTAGAGACGCTCTTTCAGATCAGGAGCAGTCTATGAAGTTACTCTCACACATCAGCAGCAAGACTGTGAGTCTCTCTCGCACTGGTTTTTGCATAAAAGACACATATTTTTGCATATCATTTATGACTATGTAAACTTTTATCTTGTTCACATTTTGTCATAAACGTAAGTTTAAAAGTTTGGGGTTGATTTTTATGTTTTTGAAAGAAGTTTCTTATGCTGCATTTAATATTGTGAAATATTATTACTATTCTAAATTACTGTATACATATATATATATATATATATATATATATATATATATAATTATTTATTCCTGTAATGGCAAAACTTAGTTTTCCACCACCATTCATCAGTGTCAAATAATACTTAAAGAAATAATTGCAATTTGCTGATTTGGTGCTCAAGAAATATTTTTTATTATATTATCAATGTTTTTTTTTTAAATTTTTTTTTCTGATAATTTACTGACCCCCATGTCATCCAAGATGTCCATTTCATTCTTCCTTCAGTCGAAAAGAAATTAAGGTTTTTGATGAAAACATTCCATGATTTTTCTCCATATGATGGACTTCAATGGGAACCAAACGGTTCAAGGTCCAAAAGACAGTTTCAGTGCAAACTGTTCAAAGGGCTTTAAACGATTTCAGACGATGAATAAGGGTCTTTTTAAGACCGAGCGAAACGATCGCTCATTTAAAAAAAAAAAGACAAAGTTTAAGTTTTATACGCTCAAATGGTTTTATAAGAACGCATCTTTTCCCACATGAAAAAAGATTTGTTAATTTTGATAAAAAAGTTCGAACAGGAGAGTCACGAATGCGCATCACAGAACAGAACAAGGCGAGCATTTGAGCTTATAAAACATAAACGTTTTTTTTTTTTTAATGACCGCTCGTTTCGCTTAATAAGATCCTTATTCATCGTCTGGAATCGTTTAAAGCTCTTTGAACAGTTTGCACTGAAACTGTCTTTTGGACCTTGAACCGTTTGGTTACCAGTAAAGTGCATTATATGGAGAAAAATCCTGGAATGTTTTAATCAAAAACCTTAATTTCTTTTCGAGTGAAGAGAGAAAGACATGGACATCTTGAATGACATGGGAGTGAGTAAATTATCAGCAAAAGTTTTCTTAAAGTGGAAACCATGATACATCTTTGATAAATAGAAAGATCAAAAGAACAGCATTTAATTGAAACAGAAATCTTTTGTAACATCATAAATGTCTTTACTGTCACTTTTAATCAATTTAATGCATCCTTGCTCAATAAATATTTCTTTCTTTCAAACTAATATTTTTGACCCCCCCTATATTTCGCATGGTATTTCCCATCCAGACACTAGTACGCTCTCTTCTAGCAGAAGAGTTAAACAGCGCTAACTGGAGAATGCGAGTTCAGGCCTGTACAAGCATTGCACAGCTCAAAAGTCAAATCAACAAGGTATCATAATATAATTCTTTAAGACATTTCAGACACCTATATCTACATATCTAATATCTCCAAGATTGCTGAACATGCTAGAAATGCTTTTCATGCAGGATGTTTGCAACAAACTGATACACATGATGTGGAACGACTGGAGCTGTGCTGTTCGTCATGCTGCAGCACTGGCTCTGAGTAAACTGAACGTGGCCAGAGAAATGCACAGTGAGCTGAGGTTACTATCTCAACCCAACAGACACATCAGAGCATTTATATTCAGTTCATTCTTAATAGACAATCAATTTCTCCACAGCGAAAAACTGGAGGAGGGTCCAACCGCTTGGCGTCTGGAAGCGCTGATCTTAATTGGTCAACTCAAAATAATGACACCCAAGCTACTGCCCACTTTCCTTCAGTGCTTTAAAGATGACTATGTGACTGTGCGCAAACAAGCTTGCTTGACTGCAGCCTCTCTGATGATGGAAGACCAGTCGGTGAGGAGATGAAGAAGCTGTGTAAACGCACAATTGATTGAAAAATAAATTGAGGGTTCACTCGAATAACCGCATAAAACATCTCTACAGGTCGTTGATCAGCTTATTAATCTGATGCAGAATGAGCCAATATGGGAGGTGAAAGTGGAAGCAATTAATGGTGAGCTTGAAAATGACTGCAGGCATTCTATGTTACTATTTTTATGAGTACACTAAAGAAATATCATTATATAAATGAAGCTTTAAAGAAAATAGGTTGGATGAGCCCAGCTGTCCAGGAGTTGCTGATGTGGGCTGTACACCATGAGGAAGAGCCCAGTGTGCGCATTGCTGCCTGTGAGGCCCTGAGCACTTTAGACGCAAAGGGCCCGGAGTTACAGCATTTCCTACAAGAGCGTTATGCACTGGAACGCAACGCTGAGGTGCAAAGGTATGTGCTTATAGACCACTGTCATTTTTGGGAGTAAGATTGTAAAAACTTTTCAGTTTTCTGAATGCTACTTTAATCGTTTTTCTCACTAAGACACATTAAAGATCTTCTGAAAAAGCATGGGTACAGCCTGCAGGGAGATGAAAGCAAGATTCATGAGATAAAGCTCCAGGTTAGTATGGGAATGCAACAGGTGTAAACAATTTTTAAATGCAAGTCATAAAATATGCCCCCCTTGTAGGTTTGCGGGTTAAGAATCACTACTCTAGAAATAGATATCTCAGTATCACACTAATTGCCTGTTGATATTTTTCTGTTTTTCTATAGATGGAGCAGTTGTGTACAAAACACATCATTGCACAGAAAGTACTCTTATTAGAAGAGATGGGAAAGCAGCAACAGCAGAACTTATTGTACTGAATTTATGGTTTCATTTGTCCAACTATATAATATATTCAAATTCCTGAACACTAAATCAAACCTTTTGAGTTGTTCCACCTAAACATAATTCACTCCAGTCACTGACGTTCAAGAAAACAGGCTATAAACGTCCAGAAATGCTTTGATGCATCAAGTATCCCGCAGGTCACTGATTTTACACTGATGGTATATTGAGGTATCAGTAAAGGTAGGCTGTATGTTGTACACAAACTAGGGGTGCACCAATATGAAAATTTTGGCCGATAACCGATAATTCTTTATATTTGAAAGCCGATAACCGATATATCGGCCGATAAACTTAAATCCAAATTTTTTATCTAATTTTGAGAGCCTGATTACAAAAACAAAAGTCTCACAATTAAATCCATGTCCCAAGCGCACAATTATAATGATGTTCTCAGCCGATATGACAGATTTGCGTTGCACATGTTGTCCCGAACCAAATTTTCATTTTTTGAAGAGATTTCAATCATATTTCAAAATTTCAAAATTCAAAAACATAAACAGTTCTCAACAAGTGTCTCAGCTGAAGGGAATAATACATTATTTATCGGCTTTAATATATCGGCCACATTTTCTTACCAGGCCGATAACGATAACATTAAAAATGAACATATATCGGCCGATACCGATATGTTGGCCGATATATCGTGCATCCCTAACACAAACAATATAATACATGATGCTGGTTCCTAGCGCCGAAACATTTATTTACTATAATTATTACAAAAGAAAAACTCACAAAAATTAAACATGCCTGAAAATGTATATATACTGCTGCAGAATATAATCCATAAATCAGTTTTCTCTAATGTATCAAAGTTCCTTGTCAACAACCACTAGGTACACAGAATAGAACAACATTAAACAAAATATGATAGCTTATATTTCGATGTATAAAGTCATTTTCATTCCTGTGAATGTCCTCGTCGCTTAAGAACTTGCTTGTACAGGTTCTCAACCTCAGTGACTTGAGCCAGCAGTTGAGTTCTGCCATTGTTCTGATAGGGAGAACAGTTATAATATGAATTTGCATTATAAACATGACATGTTTGCAAGAATAAAGGTAATGAACATCACATAGAATGTGGTTTCAAATCATAACATATTTATTTGAACCTTTAACCACCATAGATCTGTATATTTTTAGTTCAAATGACCACCATGATTGCACCATGATTGTTTCATTACACCATGAAACATACATACTGAGTGTGTGTATGTGTGTGTGTGTGTATAGACTTACCAGATTACTCAGATAACTACCAGTGTTTGGAATTGCTCGAACAATCTCAATTTTCATTTCCAGGTTCTGAATGAACTCCACCACCATCCCCATGAGCTCTACCACATATCTGTACACAGATTTATGTTACATTAAACAATAATCAATACTGCAAGTAATTATTTCAATACAAAAGCACAATTTAAAACTCCAAACGAAGACCATTTTGTTTGAGTGGGACATTAAACCCCTCTGACCTGTGAAGATCAGCCTGAATGGGCAGGTTCTGCTGACACAGTGGCTTTGTGAGTCTCTCTAGCAGGATTGTCTGATCTCGCAATACTTCCTGAAGATGGGAAGTGAACTGTTGCAAGGAAGCAAACCTTTGACCTAACAAAGAAACACACTTATTAGTAAAATTTTAATATTCAATATTGAAATGTGGATTTATGCGCGCGATTCTGTTTCCAACACTTACTGAGGTAATGACTGTGAGTGACGTCTGCACCGTCTCTTTCCAGCTTCAGCAGTTCTAAATCTAAACTAGTCTAAAACAATATGATGACAAATAGAAAATCATTTCAGTGGTTTAAGGTTTGAAAATCAAAGAAGTGGCAAAAAAAATAAAATAATCACGGCTCTAGTTTGTTTCCAACCTGATCAAGATCATGTCTAATTCTGCTGAGCTGCTCAGCTTCAAGTAAATACGAGGAAAATACTTCTGAATCCTGTGGGAGAGCATCAAGCTCCTCCTATAAGATTCATAACACAAATGCATTACATTAACCACCAGGACAGTTTATAATCAGTGTAAGAAAAAAATAATTCTCTTGGTTTACCTGTGTCATGGTGCCTGATGTTACACATCTGGCTAAAATCTTAGCGGCAGGTGTCACTGTATAAGTAATGGGGTCCCAGGGATTCATTACATATGTGATTCCAGACCTGGTGGCAATAACACAAACAAAAAACCCTAATAAATTATGGTGGTTTTTCAGATATGGACATTTTCATGTCCCAGGGAATTGTCTTTTATCAAAACTAACAGATTGCATCTTTTTGTCATAGGCCCTATGAACATTCTTGTTGTGGGAATCATTATGGTAGGAAGAATTATTTCTTTCACCCGCAAAACCTTTGTGTTTGCTTGAAAACATTTTACATTATCTTGCAATCGTATTGCTTTCCCCCGAAAAAACATTTAAAGTCAGCATGAAACGGAATGCGTATCCAAGTATGCAGATAACATGTAAGGCAGGACTTGATTTTGTCCATGTGGAATTGATTATTTTTATAAAAAAAAAATTTTTTTTTTTTTTTTTGCTTTAAACAACAAAACAATACAAAATACAGTTTAGAGCCAGAGCTGGGATTGATTGTGTAGTTGTCTTTTGCTACTGCTGTGATCTCATGTGAGTGACAGGTTGTCCCGCCCTCGCGCCATGCATTCAAAACGTCATCAAAGAGAGAGACTGTCAGAAGAGGGGGATTATTTTTTTTAAAGATTACAAGGACAAATGATTTTTTTTTATTATTTAAATAATGATGTGCACGGATAAACCTTTTATAATAAATAATGCAATATTCCATTCAAAATAGAAATGGTCTACTTTGATTTCATGGTGACTTTAATCTTTAGGTGCTCTGTGGTCCACTGATGGACATTGGTAACATTAAATCATTATTGGAGACATTAAATGAACCCTCGTAAAACATGTTAGACTCTAAAACAATGAACGCCCAGTAAAGTAAAACTAGATAGATAGCTTGTTGCTCTTAGTTGATATGATTAACTGTTATATTAATATAGATACTGACACTATTGCTGCGTGACTTATGATTTTCATATCGTTCCGTCTTTTACCTGTCGTTCTTGAATGTGATATCCTCGATCTGCCAGATATTGGCAAATAAAACGTCTGTGTTGTTTCAAATTACCGCCTCTTCGTAACTTCTCACTTGAACACTAGCACAACTACGCAAGCGTCAAAGAAAAGCAGATATCGTCAACAAATGCATACATTTGGCACAGGATTCATCGCTAACCTGAATAATAAGCATATGACATACAGATCATAGAAAATAGAGCGCGATGCGCAATCCAACCGCAACTTCCTTGTCATGAACATTATCAGGTCAGCAGATTCACAAATACATACAAAGAACAACATTTCTGCACTTTAATTAGAAGTAAATAAATATTAATATTATAAATAAACTACAAAAGTATACACATATGTATATATGACTTGCATACAACGGTTTTTAAAGAATTTCATGATTTATAATTCGTCGAATCAGCAGACATCGAAACCTCACCTCACCTAACGTTACTTCAGCAGCTGCGCAGTGAGCACTTCATTGCTGTTTGCATAGGTTCCTGTAATTAAATAATGAAAAGAAGGCATTAAAAAATAGACAAAACCCTTTCTGCAAAGTTAGTTATATATATTTGAGTAAGTCAATCGAAAATATTATTTCAGCGAATAGTTTAATAAATCGTGATGCAGTTATATTTGACATGGTGCGGTAAGAAGCGGGTCACACAATGACAACAACAATCCAGCATAACAAACCCCAGATGTCACTGTTCTAGATTCATACAAGGGTCGTCTGAATCTGTTTATCACGTGCAGTTTGCGTTAACAATAAGGTACAGTAGGAGAAATGTCTGCTACGGCGCGTTTAGCAGCCCCGGTGATGTTGTCACGGTTCCGCGGAGCTCTGGTCGGTTCTGTTTTGGGTGACTGTATAGGCGGTGAGTTTGAAGGCGCCGTGGATGTGCCTTTGGATCGAGTCCTTCAGCATCTCAGCGCTTTGGAGGATGAAACACGGGGCGACGGTGAGCATTCCATATTCACATTGTATATATATTAAAAGAATATCTACTTGAGCCTTGATATTTAATCTCTAACTCTATGATTACGTCAGTATGACCATATCAGAAGGCCATATCACGTACTAGGCTAATATGTGATATATAACCATTGGCAGGTCCTGAAGTCTTTGTTAACCCTATTTTATCCCTCATAAGTGGCCACTCGTAATCTTTCGCGTTCAAAAAAGAGAAGGGAATTTAATGGTAATAGGCCTATTCACCTGATGCACGATTTATTTCAATACAAAATAATACAAATAGTAGAAAAAAAACAGTTAGTAATAATAAAAGTTAATGATAGAAGTAAATGTATTTGTATTTATAATCATCCAGTATCCAACATATATACACACACATCCAGTGGTTGGACAAGTGCAGCTCATGCAACATTCTCTCAATTTTGTTGCTTGTTTATTTTATTATTGAGAGGAACATGCAGCACATATTTACATACCTCAAAAATTGCTCTGTATTTTCATACTTCCTATGGTGGTAATGTTTGATCAGGTAGATTAAAAGTGTGATACAAGACCATTTAGCCATTTCTATCCATAAAATTTGATTGTGTGTTTATATAGCAATTGCCAACAAGTTTTGTACCATTTCTACAAAATATTTTCGGTCCTAAGAGAAGTTTTACTTCCATGAAACATTCTTGACTATGAATTCAGTGTTTCTTAGTTAATTTTAGACGACATCTCATCTACATTTTATCCAGGAATTCTTCAGTACAGTGATGATACGGCCATGATGCGATGCGTTGCAGATTCACTCCTCACCAGGATGGCGTTTGATGAACGAGACATGGCTCGAAGGTACATTACTGCTGGAAATGGCTAAAAAAGTCATTTTAAGCAAGTATTTGCTTTTCCCTTATCATCTTACTTGATTCCAGATTTGCAAAGGAGTATAACCTTGCTCCGGATCGAGGTTACGGCTCAGGCGTCATACAGGTTCTGCGGAAGCTTGCATCTCCCCATCTGAAGGATGTCTTCCAGCCGGCACAGGCTCAGTTTGGCGGCCGCGGTTCTTTCGGGAATGGAGGTGCCATGAGAGCAGCACCTTTCGCCCTTGCCTTTAGAAGTCGCAATGATGTCCGCAAGGTGAAAACTTCAGCTTTTAGCATTTTGGGCTAAGTTGCCATAAAACAATGAATTGCAATCAACAATAGCTTTAGACTACATATATATTAGAATGCTAAAAACACACCTAAGCAAGAATTTATTCTATGAATATTTGAATATTATGCTGAACAGTTGGCGGCCTTCGAGTCAGAAAGGTTAAAACCACTTATTTAAATACTTCACTAATTTGGACTGTCCCAGGCTAACATTCTGTCCTTGCATTTGCTTTTGGCAGTACTCACGGCTTGGCGCTATGTTAACACACTCGTGCTCTTTGGGCTACAACGGGGCGATGTTGCAGGCCCTTGCTGTCCATCTGTCTCTCCAAGGTGCTTTGGCTCTGCCCAAAGAATTCATCAACAAACTGATCTCAGAAATGGAAGATATGGAAAAAGATGAAACAGCCCAGCTTGATGCTAAAGCGTAAGTGAGCCCATCAAAAAAATGAGCTGCAGGTGTTTGTTTCTTAAAGGTATAGTTCACCAAAAAAAAAAAAAAAATGCAGATTTTATTATTTACTCATCCTCATGTCGTTCTAAACCTGTAGAACACAAAAATATATTTTGAACTTTTAAACAGTTTTTGTTGATTACATTTTTTTTTTAAATCGCTAAAAGTTTTTGTGATTTGAATAAAGCCTGAAAAAAAAAAAAAAAAACTTGGCTTGAATGAAAATTTGAAATGTTGTCTTGGCAATAAACTTGAAACTAAAACATGATTAAAAAGAAATTTCTCTATGGTTCTGACAAACTTATGTTTCATTCCACAGACTCAATTTATCAGACTTCCCATATTGCTCACGTTTGCACAGGGTGAAAGAACTTATGGACAGAAACAGTGTGAGCATTGAGGAGGTCATATCTGAATTGGGTTAGTATTGCTTTGATCATTTTTAGAATGGCATTCTGCTGTGTTTTTCTTTTAGTTGACGCTCTTTCTTTGCATTAGGAAATGGCATCGCTGCCTTACAGTCAGTGCCCACCGCAATCTTCTGCGTGCTGCATTGTTTGGAGCCCCGTGATGGGCTGCCGGAGCAGTTCGGAGGACTGGAGAGGACAATAGCCTACAGCTTGGCTCTGGGTGGCGACACGGACACCATTGCTTGCATGGCAGGGGCAATCGCAGGGGCACATTATGGCATCGACTCCATTCCCCAGAGCTGGCAGATGAGCTGCGAAGGGGTGGCGGAGGCTGACGATTTAGCACACCGTTTGTATGATCTTTACTGCCTTCCACAGTTCGAAGAGGACAGGGGGACAACAAGCTACAAGAATAATCAACTGTACACACACGCGAGTGATCAGCACACCACAAAAACTGACTGACCCACTACACGGCCATATGCAACATGCAGCCACACATAAGAGAAACATTACTTGACATATAGTGTCAAATGCACTTGATTATATACCATCATCTGTGTTTATAAAATTGTGAATCTTCAGTTCAAAATGTTTACAATAAAAAAGAAAAAAAATGGGATGAATTTATTGGTACTAATCTTGTGTTTTATTTCTTTGTCATATTTAAAATGGTTCTAAAAACTATTTGCAGTGAGCTTCAGAAAGTTCAAAAGTGAATTTGATTTTAAATGCTAAGTTTTTTTTATTATAATTTTTATTTTGAGCAAAATTTTGATTTAAACCTATATAAACAGCCTTTTATTAAAATTATCTGTTTATTTAGTAGTATTATTTTAACATGAGAATCCTATATTTTTCCCCATTTCCAAAATGTAGGCTGGTAGCATGGGGAATGCACATGAATTTTTATGATGAAAGCGATGTCTGCTACCCTTTATGGGGCTGTTAAGAGGAAATGCAACTACGCTTTAGGTGAATGAAATAAACATGTAATGGCCTGTGGGCAAATTTTCAGGAATAGAGAAATTCAAATCTATAATATATGTAATCACATACTTCAAGATTTTTGGAAACATTACATTTGAATTATTTGAAAAACCCCAAATGAGTTTTTTTCATTCTAGTTGTCACAAGGGCGATATATATAATTTTATACATTTTGAAACATACAGATTACTACAACATTTGAAAAATAAGTATGATGCACAATATACTGAAAACATATTTTGTATACATGATTTACATGCATGTTTTTGTTTGTTTGTTTTACACTATTTTAATAGAAAACATGTCTCTTGAACACTCAAAACTACACATACCTTGGTATAATTCAACACAGGGAACTTCACGAAGGCTGTTAGTGACCTGAGGGACAAAGCACAAAGAGCTTTTTACATTGATGTTCCAATCAAAATGTGGCTAAAAATAATTAAATTGGCTCTAGAACCCGCTCTGGGGTACAATTACACACCTAAAGTTCACTATATATATATATATATATATATATATATACAGTACACACACAAGGCTGCACTAGGGAACTCGGAGGTCTCTGTTCCAGACCAGTAGGAGTCACTAACGCACCCTGTAATTGTCATACCATAAAACAGTAGAAGTAGATAAAAGAAAAAAACACGTGAGTTTGGAGTTTCTGCGATGTTTTTGATTTTTACGAATTAAAATACTTTGAGTGTATGAAGGAATTAAACGACAACTATACAGAGGAGACACATTTGCAAATAGTTAATTTGCTCTCAGTTAATAAATTGCGTTTTGATGAAAAGCACAACCTAATTCAGCGTCTGTTTATGCATTGGACATATTAATAATAAAAAAAATAATTATGTCAGAGTCCACGACCCCAGGAAAAAAAGGCAATTTGACCGGAAGTGCCAGGAAATTTAAGGACAACGCCGCCAATTGGCATAATCTCATCCAGAAATGGGAGCTATTTAATGACGACGGATCCACGATTGCGACTAAAATTGTTAATTTGGGACTGAACAAAAAGTAAGTTCAATATGGCAATTGGACAATAAATATTAAACAATATATACAAAAATATATATATATATATAATCAGATATTTATGTAAATGGGTTTGTTAGCAATCTGCCTGCTCTTTTACACATGTAGCCTGTTTTCTCTGTCATCTCTGTTCCCAGATCAAATATGGAGTCTGATATGGTGATGGAAGGAGGCAGTTTGGCAGCTGGAGACCCTTCAAAGAATCTTAAACAGAACAACCAAGAGCTTGAGGAAGAATGTGTGAAGTTACAAGATGTTGTGGATAAAATGGTACAGTTTTGGAGAAGGAGCATTACCAGTATTGTGTTTTTGTAACATTTATGTAGTCCAAATTGTTTCACCAAAGGCAAACATACTGTCAAAGATGGAGAAAATGGTCAGTGATGAGCGTGGGATCTGTGAGCTAGAAGCATTCCAGTATGGAGAGAAAGGAAGAGCAGAACCACTGTTCCACACGTGGCCCACGCACCAGTTTGGTATGAGAAAGAAAGGCTCATAATCATATACCAATGTCCAGTTTACTTAAGTAGAATTTGTTTGGCTCTAAAATTAATATGAATAAATACCACCCTGCAAATGTGACTCCTTAAGACACCCATAATATAATCATATTATTTGCGGATCAGTAGCTGGAATACACGTAAATCCTATGTAATCTCAAAGTAATTTTTAAAAATGGAATTATCACTTAAATCCCATGTTATTGACCTTTTTTTTCTTTGTCCTCTTCATGGCAGCTGAAGTATCTTCTAAGCTTTACGAGTCATACAAGCAGGAGTTGGCACTGAAGAAGACCATACTTCAGGAACTGGCCCACACTTCTAATACTGATCTTTCAATGGTCTACCTGTCATCCTGGCTGTATCAACCCTACATTGACGACAGTGTAAAATTGCTACTAGAAAGTCTGCTATTAGAAACAGGTCACAGACCTTTGTAATTCTGTTTAGAACAGGGGTATCCAACCCTGCTCCTGCCTATCGGCTGTCCTGCACAGTTTATCTCCAACCCTAATCAAACACACCTGAAGCAACCAATTAAGGTATTCATGATCACTTGAACATTAAAGGCAGGTGTGTGTGATAAGGGTTGGATGTGCAGGACAGTCGACAGGCAGGAGCAGGGTTGGGCACCCCTGGTCTAGAATCTATGCATGAGAACAAATTAAAATAATATATCCCAACATGTATATAGCTTTAATCCGTTTTAACCTTCAAATTTTTCTCAGGAAAAATTAAATTATGTTTTTATACTGTAATTTCTTGTCCTATTTCCTTTCTTTACCATACAAAGTCTTAACTCCATAAACTCACTCACAAAAGTTTTAATGAACATGTCCCTTTGTATTAAAAATGCTGAGATGTTTCAAAACAGTAAACCAGATATTATATAAAAAGTAATAAAATAGTGCAACAACCTTTCAAATGACTTTTGCACTGGACAAACTACTAAATAACGGAAACAATGGAACATATGAGGCTGCAGTCAAAGATTATAAGAACCTCAAGTCAGTTTTTTTTTTTTTTTTTTTTTTTACAAATCTAGACGTTTTTTCGCTGCTTAAGAGTGGCCTGTTATGAAAAACATCCCCTTTGTATGACATCTAAAAATGCCATGTTTTTGGGCCAAACCTCTGGGGAACGACCACTTTCAGCCTTAAAGGTTCGTTTTCGAACGAATGTCCAGAAAGGTTTGAATAAATAAAAAAATGTCATGGGATACCAATTTAAACTGTATTAGAACTACAGCCTGGGTTTCTAACAAAGAAATGGTTATGTACAGATTTCACTGAATGGCCAACTAAGTGGACACATCATCACAAAAATTTTACCACAGATTTTCTGAACCTTGCTGAAGTCCATAACTTAGTTTTGGCAAATGGTATTTTCTTTCCTCCCATTTGTGCATGTTGAGAAAGAATCAGTTTCCAAAATGAAAAGCAATTGATTCCTTCACAAATTTAGTGTCACATATGCAAAGCTTTTGCCAGCATGTCATCACTTTCCCCTTGAGACACAAAACACGCAGCTACATAATCATTTCCTCAGAAACCAATAGTTAAGATATGCCAACGTAAGTGAACTGTCTAAAATTCAAAATGAACAATGACTTTTGTGGTATAAACAGAAAAAACACTATTATATAATAATACTGTTTTTATACAAATTTACAAAGAATGCAATAAAAGTTCATTGAAAAAACACCATTACACAAAACGCATGTATGGTGTGAATAATGGACAAAAACAGGAAGTGAAGATGCGACTCCATTAAGTCTTTCTTTCAGTTTCAATGCCCAGCAGGGCATGAACAGTCTCTAAAGGAACCCCTTCAGGTGCCTCTATGTGCATCATTGTGCCATCGGGGCCGTTGACGATGACGATCCCTTTGGCGGCTAACTCTTCCGCGCTCTGCATGACGAGTCCCTCTGCTGTCTGGATAACAACAGAAGATTCTTCCTGCACCACGGGCTCTTCGAGAGCTTCGACCTGGTCCTCTTGAACCTCTTGCTGAGCGGGTTCTTGCGAGTTCTTAAACTCAGAGTCAGTGCTCAGAGCCTGTTCCAGCTGTTTCACCTGATCCGCGATATCCACGGCTACGCTGCTGTTCAGGACCTTGGAGATCTCTGGATCTTCTACGGCTTTTGTAGCATCAGAATCCGAAGAAGGCACATCCGTCTCCATAGGCTCTTCCTCTGTCCTCGGTGGGCTGGCATTTTCAGCACTCTGTGCGGGGGCGTCAGCGGTTAGATCTACAGACGTCAAGCTCTCCAGTCTGGTCAACACCACCTGAGGTTTTCGCATCACAGAGCCGTCAACGGTCTCGTCCTTCTGGATGCCATTCTGATTAACTTGATAGCCGTTGGTTTCTTCATTGCAGTTTTCTATTTTAAACCTTTTTGCAGGAGGCAGCATTTTGGCATTCTAAGGATAACATGAAGAGTAAATAGGATTACCATAAACAATTTTGTTCCAATAAAAGTATGACGAGTAGCACACAACACCTCAAAGAGCGGTGGGGATGTTAAAGTCCCTGTTAAGGCAATTCTACAAAAAAAAAATTAAACACATTATAAATGTTACAAATATATTGCTAAAACATATTACAAAGACTGTGAACTGTGAAGTACTGAAATGCGGAGTTAGACCGTTGAACAGTTTTTTCACCATTGCTATTTTACTGATTTTTTGGGCGGGGCTAAAACAGGATGACGCACTGGAGCCCTGAGCTCCTGGACACGCCCCTACTTGACGCACTGAGGCCAAAGAGTGACCTCTGATCCGACACATGATGTTGGATGTGGGAGTAGCGTAAGCTTAGGTGAGAGTAGACAAACAAACAGGCCTCTAACAAGCATTAAATAAATGTTAACAGATACAGCTTTTAATCTTAAAAAAAATGTATTAGTATATTCTGAGATTGAAGTGTTGTTCATTGTTAGTTCATGTTAAGTAGTCAACTAATGTTATCAAATAAAACCTTATTGTTACTATACAAATGTATTAAGAGCCTTTATATTTTACAAAGGGGGTTCCTCACAAAAGCATCAGGGCATCAAAAAAAATTGACTAGTTGATAAATAGAATCATTAATTATGAAAATACACTCAGCTGAGAAATGTATACTATAACCTATTTAAAGGAGTCTTCACTGGAATAATTTGTGCACAGAACGTACCTCAATACTCCGCAGACTCTTTGTGGCCTGATTTGCTCTTGGCTCTGACTGATTTGTCTTTTGACTTTGTTGTCCTTCAGAGGAAGTCAGGAGTTTCAGTGCATTGGGATCGGTTATGCCCAGAGATTGTAAAACCTGTAACGAAAATTAATTTATATGGTATGTAGTCAAGTTTGATAACAAAGCTGAGATGATTAAATATCTAGCAATTACTTACTCCCATGTTGTTGACCTCTATAGCTGGCCGAGAGGCTGGCGAAGTGTGCAAATATTCCAGGGCCATCTTCTTCACTTGGCTGTGTAGTTGTTCAAATTCATGGTAAACGCTCGGGAACTGTTGCTTTGATGGGTAACCCTTTTCGACCTAGAGGGACAAGAACACTAAGCATGTATGAAATGCTTCCAACAACGTAATCAAATGGTATTTTTACATATTGATTCAACAGTGAGAAATGAAAGACAAAATTAAAAAATCTATCCCATGTTCCAGAACATCTGAACATACCTTCATCAGCACAAATTCCCATACAGTCATGACTCTGGCCAGACGTGGAAGAACAATCTCCATGAGATCTTCATCATCGTACTGTTTAATGAACTGAAGAAAGATGAAAAATACTCTGACATCAAAATTACAGTCCACAAACAGTCAAAGTTGTCAGTTCTATTTAGACGTTCAATAAGGTTTATAAGTATCCGTTCACACTGAAAATCTAGGAGTTAAAATCTAATATAAATTAATGTAAAAGAAATCTTTTCAGGTTCAGCACCATTTCAAAATTATTTATCAAAAACACACATTTGTGAAATAGACCATGTGAATTCATGTGGTAAAAAAAAAAATGTTCAAACTAAGGACAATAACTACAAAGTTTTTAAAAATCATTCTAATTCTATGAGAATAGGGAAGTCCACAGCACAACTATAAGCTTTCCAGCTGATGAACACTAAAAACATTAACAGCCAATCAGAATCCATTCTGCTTTAAAGAGCTCACGAATTTAAAGCATCAAATGGCATAAATCCAGTGCACTATTAATAAAAAAAAAACATTATCGTGCATTAGTGTGTATGCTAATATTGTTGCATTATAACATTATCCTTGTATCACCTAGCCAGCCCACACCATTAGCATTTTACTCAGTAGTTACATGATGTAACTACCTCATAGGTGGAACGCATCAAATATGTAAGTACAAACCACAGAGACGATGGTGAAAAGTCACTCTTTCACACTTGACCTAGAATGCATGCATATATGATTTGAATATCTAAAAATGTATAGCAATCTAGCTCGTACTTCTTTCAGCCGATTCCTCTGTCTTTGTGCTTGCTGCTCTAAGCTCATTCCTCTAGGGTACTTGGGTGGCCGTCCTGGTCGCCCTCTCTTAGGTGGTCGCCCAGGCCTCCTAGGACGGCCTGGCCGTACTGGTCCCCTGGGCCGCCCAGGTCTCCTGGGTTCTACCTTGCCAATTTCTTGAACCTGAAATATTGTTAAATTGAGATGATTTGATTAATCAGATAAATACACCAAATATCAAACAAAGCAAAACAAATCATCTTACTTTTTGAGTACTGAGTGTTTTCACATTTTCACTATAATCAGTGACTTCAGTTCCTGACGGTTGTTCGTCTCTAGTTGTGGAGAGGTCTTCTGCTTGAGGTGGTGTCGGGTTCTTGTCATGGGTGGGATTTAGCTTATAGTGTCTGTTCAAACCAGCGACGCCAATGTACGCTTTATCACAGGTATCACATTTAAAGGATTTGTCACGGAGATTGAGGGTTACATCTGAGCTCTTCTTCCCGCGTTCTTCTCCATCCTCATCCTCCACACTTATCTCAGAGTAGTCATCTGAATCTGATTGGTGGCTTTCTGCCAAGTCCTCATTCTTAATAAACTTGTAGTCCTTCACCTTGTGCTTAGGTGGTCTGGACACCCGACCAGAGCGGGTCTGGATTTTTTGAGGCTTCTTCTGCCGATTCTTAGCTTTCTGGGTATCCTTTCCAACAGCTGGAGTTGAAGTTTTTGTTTCCACGGTAATAACTTTGGTAGGCGTTGTTATCTTGGCTGGAGGAGATAAAACTTTCGGAGAGGGCACAAGGATCTTAGGGGTAGGAACAACTGGCTTGGCTGATGGAACTGGACTCTTGACTGTGGTAGGTGCAGGGACGTGTACCTTGCTAACCGGGACAGAAATGGTGCTAACTATAGGAGCCGGTTTCTGAAGAAGAAGCTGAATAGGAGGATCGTTTGGGTTTTGTAAGAAGTATTGCTGCTGTCCAGGCACAGGGGTGATGTGGATGATCTGAGGGCTGCTTAATGTTCCTACGGTTGAAACCTTCACCATCGGCTGACTGGCTGACAGATTCTGCGGCTGTAAAATTGTTATTGGAGTTGTCTGCCGTTGTTTATTGTCTTGCTTCAGAGGTGCCTGCACTTGAATTTGGATGGGCTCGGCTGCCTGAAACAACAAAAACAACATTAACGTTAGAAATAAAAGGCTAAATAATTTGCTTATACAATCTGTGGACTAATTCAGCTCAGAATATCTGACTGGTTTTATGCAGAAAAAGGTAGAAGGATGCATACACAACATCATACTATTGCAAGAAGAAAGATTTGCTTTGACGTTACAAAAACTTTACATCTTAGTAACCTTTACTTCAGCCCAAATACCATAGTTACTGTAAATATTATACAGTGAAAACTAATAAATTAGCCTAATATAAGGTCTCATGCGAACAGTTTAAAGTTCTTGATCATTTCTATATGCAATACATGTATGGAAAGATGTATAGAGAAAAAGAAGTATGGAAGGAAAAGAAGAACTATGCACAGGAAAAAGTGCTTACACGTACAACAAGAAACACTTGTGGAAGTAAGGAAGCACAAAAGGAAGTGTGAGGAAGTACAAGGAGTAAGAAAAAAGTATGTGCACAAGAAAATAAGGAAGTACATTTGTGCAAAGGGAAGAATGTTTGAAAGGACGTATGGAAGGAAATCTGTGCAGAAAGCGAGAAAGGGAAAGTAGAAAACGCAGAAAAGGGAAGTACAGAGCTAAATATTTGTAGGAAAGGGAAAGTTATTTTATGTGCAGAAGAAAGGAAGTATGTAAGGAAGGAAGGAAAGAAAGGAGAAAGGAATTACTTACTTAAAAAGGTTTTCTGAGAAACCATTCAGTCCCATTCTGCACAGTAAATAATTGAATCGTCTTGTCATACAATCTCTCTGACTAATGAAAGACTCTGTCGTACCTTCTGTGTGGTCGTGTTGGCTCCATTCTGCGACTGCTGCAGCGCGACGTGTTTGGCGACGCTCTGCAGCTGCTGCGACGCGTTCTGCACGATACTGACGGGCTGTGGCTGGATCGCTGTCGTCAACTGCAAGTTACTGGTTTCCAGTGCAATGTAGGACGCCGGCTGCGCAGTGACAGACCTCTGCAGTATCTTCGGGGTAGTTGTATGGGTCGTAGCTGGCTCGGTCTGTGCGATCACCTGTGCTTTACTCACTATAACCTGCTGCACGTCCACGATAGGGGCAGTGGAGGGTTTCACAACTGTCTCAGTCCCTGCAACATGGACTAATTGTTGTTTTGATAATTGCTCGATTAATTGCTGCTGCTCCTCGGCCGATAAGCCCGAGCTTTCCACGAAGCTGCCGTCGGGCTGCACGTAAATGATGGTGGTCGTCGGTGCAAGAGCGTTTAAGACGTCGCCGCTTACAGTGGTGCATTCTGCCGTTAAACCGGCCTCTGCGGTGGCCTGAACAAAAGACGTTATGATATTTGAGTCGGTTATCACCTCCCCGCTCACGATCTGCCCGATCACCTCCTGAGTAACGTTACCATCCACAACTCTGACATCCACCTCCGACTCGCCGTGCATTAACTCGACGAGGCCTTGATCAACGCCCCCTTCTGCGGTGGACGGCGTTTTGCTTGCGTCTTCTTGATTGTTTTCCCCTTCGGCTTGTGTCGTCTCGGGCTGCTGCAGAGGTTGGCTTGCGTCGAGGTTTTCCATTTGTGCTGCAGCAGATTTGGACGTAGAATTATTTTCGTCTTCATTGTCCGCCATTTTGTTAACAGGAGCAAAACTTGCTAACTGACGTAGGGATCCTCACAAGAGCGCGAAAAAAAATCAGTTTGCTTCCTGGCGAGTAATACTCAGAATGTGAGTAATATTTGCGAGATTGTTTCAAAACCTGGTCAAAAACATTTCAAATTTGAAATACGAATATAATTCAGAGAAGCTTCCTAACGTAACGGTAGCCAGGCATGCCACCGATGACGATGGCACGGAGGATGGGTAATAACAAATCACGTCATTTCCGCTTTTAGCGCGCCGTTCTCTATTTTCTCTTTTTAATCATAAAATTAATTTCAAATTGTCTTACTGCCTTTACACCGGACAATATTTAAAATATTTAAAAAAATCTTGTTTAGATGTGAAGACCATTCTTAAGTAACAAATATTTAGTCCTTATTATAATAGTTCACACTTGTTTTCACATATTCATATTGATTAACGGAGAAAAACAGCTTTGGGATACACCGTAGTCAAAAATTGTCCATTTTCCTGATTAATTCCGATCACTTTTGACATTTCATATTATTCCACGCACAAAAACTGCTGTAGTCTATTAATAGCGGCTAATAATTACGGCTAAAGGCTAGGCCTACTATGAATCGTATTTACAGTATTACACATTTCACAATTTATATCATCATTTTTATTTGAACCCAACATGTTTTAATGAGAAATGTTATCGAAATTACTGAATATCTCATAATATCTCACATTTTCGTAATAATGTGTGGGCTATTTACCTTAGCATATGTTGGATGGTGGGAAATGTTCTTGATTTTCAGAAGAAAAAAATTCTCCTGTGATGCATGTATAAACACTGTTAGTGTATAGTGTGTAAGAATATTGATAAACTATGAGAGTGTGAAAATTGTATTTCTTAAAATTCAGTTGAAAAAAGATTAGCGAAAAAGCCATTTTGGACACATAGCCTATACACACAATCCCTACGGAAATTAGATTTATTACTAAGAAAGCAGTATACTAATGTTGGTGGGTTTGTGAATAAAATAATGTATTTCCAATGTGGAGTAAATAACCTACATCTCCAATCTCCAGCAGGGGGCAGGAACGGACCACTTTTACATATCTCAATCCGCATTTCATGGTCTCGTTGTTTGTCACTGAACAAACGTGTTAGCCTATGCCTTCAACATTTAGCATAACATACGAATGTTATTCAGTCACAAAGACTTTTGCAGTCCAAAAATATTTTTCGCAGAATTAAACAAAGTAATACACTATGCACACACACACACAAACTCCACCTTTCTCAGGTGGGAGAGAGAATTTTATCTCAACCTTTTTTTTTTACTCTCTATCATTGAATGTCCCTGCTCTGCTATACTGCTTGACATATATTGTCATGCGTTAAGTTGAGCATGTCAGCAATATTTTGATCAATTTAAACAAAATACTATTAGTTCATTAAAATAATTCTCAAAGAGTTTTCAAATAATTATAATCTAATGATAGGATTCTTAATGATCATGCCTGTTATACCTACAAAATTGCATTCATTCATTAAAGTAAAAGTAAGAAAAAGAAGAAAAAAAGCAAAGATTAAAGTGAGCAGGCAGAAATAAATCAATAATTCAGTTTGACTGATATCAGAATTTATGTTTGGCTAATGTACATGGATATCATCCTTATTTTACTCCAGAAAATGTTCAAACATCTTAATTACCTACCTTACTTAACAACGCAGCAGCTTGGTGATCATCACAATCTGATTAAGAAATCACTCTAAAGACAGCATGGATTTGCCACTAAGATAATCTTCATATCACAGATAAATCCAGCTCTTCCCTCAGTCAGTGACCATTGGCGACCATTAGTGACATTGTGGGATTAGCCTGCATGAGTACTTTATGTGATTCTCTTAGTGAGAGTGCCTGAAGCCTGAGAAAGCTCCAATAAGTCCTATAAACAAAGCAACTGGTATCATCACAAACAGATCAAGACCAAAATATCAAAATAATTAGTGATTAAACTACGTAGCACGGCATAAAACAGAGAGTTTATTATAGTTTTGAACAACATTTCATTCATGAAACCGTCTAGAGAGAAATGCAAAAGGCTAATATGCCTGACACAGGATCAGCTGGGTGACAGAGATGTCAGAAAAGCGGATAGAGATACATACAGCCTAGCCTTATCACCCCAGATGTCAACTAATTAATTACGCAGACACTAAGTAAATTAAATTACAGTGCATATCAATAATCTGTTGACAGGCCTTGATAATAAGGGCATGGAAAGGATCAACAACCCAGATGAAATAGAGAGCGTTTGCAACATCATTTTGGACCGTTCTTCTAATCAGCACAAATCCTGATTGATTTCACAATTTACGGATTAGCCAGACGAAGACCCATATATCTTTATTTATTAGGTTTAAACATGGTCATTTTTATGGCTAATATTTAATCATGTACAGTTGTAAGATAATTAACATGCTTTTCTCTATCCTGTTATGTGAGGATTTTTTAATTGTAAGGCACCCGAGACGGCTAATATCAGAATGACTGTAATCCTTGGCCTTATTTATTTAAAATTTCACTGCAGTAATTCAGGAGAACTAGCCTCTTGGATGGATGGATGGATGGATGGATGGATGGATGGATAGATGGATGGATAGATGGATAGATAGATAGATAGATAGATAGATAGATAGATAGATAGATAGATAGATAGATAGATAGATAGATAGATAGATAGATAGATAGATAGATAGATAGATAGATAGATAGATAGATAGATAGATACATAGATACATAGATAGACAGACATACACGCTGATATAGAGGGAGAGAGAGATGCTATCTGCTGTTTTCATGCTCTCTCCCATATGTCTGTTATGCATCAGTCCTGCTGTTTAATCTGCCCAGATTGAGGCTTCTCAACTGTGACGGATTACACTCAGTGACACAGAACTGTTTAGGCTACATATAAATCATTGTTATTCCAGGCCTGATTGAGTGAAACATTGCAAAATGCAAAAAAGAAAATGATTTCAGTGCAGATTTGTCTTTTAATACTGCATTATTGGCATTATGCGTAACTTAAACTGATGCTGCATGTAAATAAATTCAGTTTGTTAAAATTCATTACGATTTTTAAAACGCATTGTTCATCCTTTTTTAATAATTTGAATTACATTTTACATGTCATGAAAAAAGCACATAATAAGACTACAGTACATTGATGTATAGCTCAAACAATACTGTAGCAGGCTATCTTAATTTACAATATATACAGCAATACACTCTATTACAACCACTGAGAGTTTGACACGGTTCTGTACAAAATGAAAAAGAAAAGCACTGAATGTTGTTATTTCAAAGCTCATGTCTTGATCAATTATTTTCTGATAATGACAATATTAATTTAACCTGAAATTAGATCATAAATATCCAAACATTTAGTCTTATTCAATTGAGCTATTCTGCGAACAGCACTTTTGATGATAAAAGGTCCCACAGTATTCAATGAGAATCAAAAGAATCCAGTGTTATCGTGGAAAAATGAGGAAGAGAAAATAGCCCAGATATTTTCACACCAATCCTACTTTATGGCATTACAAAGAGATGAATTACAGTGCATAATCTAAGAACTCTTTTCCTCTTCTTTCGTGTCTAGCCGTTCGCTGGTCTTCTCCTCCGTCACCGACGTCTCCATTTTGTGCTCTAGTCTCTCAGAGGAAACTGTTCCCAGCACTTTGGCACTGTGCTCCTGTGCTTTTGCTCTGAGAACTGCAATACTGTTCTCCCTCAGTTCCTCTTTGGACATAGGTGACTCTGTCCTCCTTTCCTCAGCCTCGGCCTCATCCGGTTTGGGATTGGTGGGTTTCATCTGAGTGACATCTGACTTCTCATTTGGTTGGACTGCAACAGTCTCCATGGACTTCTTGTGCATCCCTGCAAAGAATGGTGGGCATTCGTGTTTAGAAAAGCAGCTGGTGGTAGGAAAACCATCTTGAACTGGAAATAGCAAGAGAGATTTTAGATTTAGTAACAGCATTAGACTAATCTGAGCCATGAGAGTCACGTATCGCATCAAAAATAAATGGAGGATATGGCTAAATAAAAACTACAATAATATTCCTTTTGTAGGTTGTTATTATAATTTTGTCATTTAAGTAAATCCTACACTGTAAAAAAATATTGTTGGTTTAACTTAAAAAAAAAGTAACCTGGTTGCCTTAAAATTTAAAGTTAATGCAATGAAGGAGATTCATTTAATCACTAGAAACTCAAAATATTATGTTATCTGAACTACATAAATTATCTAAGTTGATTTGACAAAAGAAAAAATGTTTTTAAGTTATATTTTTTTACCTTTTAAATGATATAGCAAGTTCCCAGCGACTTTAAGTTGCTTAAAGTGCAATGGGAATTCTAGAAAAGAGGCCTACATGGCATTGTGCAAATGAAAGGTTTGTGGTTGTAAACAAGCCGTGTTACGAAATCTTATGTACACATTTATTTGCCGTCTTAATGCTTCCAAAAATTAAATTATTGTGGGCTTATCAAATATAAGGGGCAGCAAAACACGTTATCAGTTTTGGAGACACTTTTTTTGTAACACATTGATTTTTTTCCCATTTGTGTGTGTGTGTGTGTTTGCTGTTGTATTTTGTTCATTTTATGTATTGTCAGTTTTAATATTTGGACCCTGAGTCAGTAATAAAGTTTGATGATTATGATGATGAAGTATAGCAATTTGATTATATGGCTATATGTTTTTGTTCTAAACTACAGCAAATTATTGTTTTAAAATGGTTAAATACAATTTAAAATGTTTCTTGAGCTATTTGCTTGGGTAATTTATTTGCTAAAAAATAAAACATTTAAATTATGGACTGGGAACATTGTTGCAAATGTAGTCAAATTGCTTAATTTTTAGCAAGTTAAAATCCAAAATGCATGTCCTGGTAAGGCAAATTTTCATAGAGATACGATGTAGATCTACTCTCAGTCATTTTTATTCATAGCCTGCATAATGTTGAAATTCAGCAGTGCTGGGTGACAAATGAAATACAGTATTAAGAGTACAAGCAAGGCTTTAAATTATAGAAGACTAAAGATTTATAAAAGAGACTACATAAAAACATTTTCATTTTTTTAAACTGATATCATCATTACTAGTTACGATGATGGTGAATTATAAAGGTACATTTAAAAATAAATAAATAAATAAATAAATAAATAAATAAATAAATAAATCTTAATCTGCTGTGGCATATACCTAGAAGCCAGGGGGCACAGGAGTCCATGATGCCATCTTTAGCTGACTTCAGAATGGACTCAGGCAGCGGGATGGAGTGACGCACCATCGCACCGTAGAGCCCGTACTCCGCCATCACACTGCTACGGCCCCAACACTTCTCCCGCTTTCTCCACTTGGCCCTCCGATTTTGGAACCACACCTGTTCACGATTAAATTTGATTTGCAAATTTTAAGAAAGACGTCCAAACAGTCTAGTCTAGGCTATAGCCTATATCTTATTAGGCGGAACGCCAGACATTCAATTGGAAAAAGTGAAAGTTGAGTGAGGATGTCAATCTGTTTTTTCTGCGTGTTTCAGAGAAGCAACGATATAGGGGTTTGGGACAACATGAAGTTGAGTAGGCCTATAGCTAAATTATGCAATCATTTTCATTTTGGGTGAAGTAGGGCCCTATAGCCTAACCCTTTTAATTAGCCTGGAAAGGATAGAAACACAGACCTAGAACAATAGCCTTTATTTAAATCTGTTCTTTCCAAAGTGTGCAATGGAAAACATAATTTTATTATGTTAAACTACTGACCTGATCTATCATTTACTATAGTCACATGTCGGCTGTTAGATGATTGAGCAAACAGTTTTGCCGCTTTTTCAGATAGGCTAAACGAAACGACGCGTAAAGTGCCTGCAGTTCAGTTCTGTCATGAAGCGACGCGAACGCATGTTGATCACAGCAGTTAACCAGCAATTGCCCTTCACTAATTCTGCTAGCAGAGCTGACGGGGAGGAGGAGGAGGAGGAGGCTGCCGGGTCTAGAGAGGCCAGACATTGGATAAGGAATTATCAAAACCATTTTCCAATCTTTTCTGGTAATGCCGATGATGATGATAGCCCTCATTTCATGCACGATACTTTTTGAGGAGAAATTGGTTATCGGGCACTCAAAGAAAGCGGGTGGAGACAGCGATGAGAGACGACCCCAAGGGCGCGCACAAGCTGATTGAAAAATAAGTTAATTTCGAGCCCAATCGATGGTGGACAGGCGGGCAAATATCACGGGAAATTAAACGAGCAGGACCCAAGAGAGCAGCGCCATTGACCCGTGCTAATAAATTCAATGTAGTTATTTCATTTGAACTCCCCACATCTCGCCACATCCCTTCCCTTGGAACACGGCGGGCTTTTCTCATTTAACTAATTACACTCGATGAGAAAATTAGATGTTAATTTTACTTTGGATTGAAATAGAATTATTTATTTATTTCCTTATTATTTATTCACTGAGAGGCACCGTAATGAGAAGGAAATTAAAAGGCGTGCCAGCAGATGGATGGTTCAGGTCACACAGTAATCTTCTTCCGCCTTGATTGCTTGATTAGGTCGTTAGCGCTCTCTCTCTCTCTCTCTCTCTCTCTCTCTCTCTCTCTCTCTCTCTCTCTCTCTCTCTCTCTCTCTCTCTCTCTCTCTCTCTCTCTCTCTCTCTCTCTCTCTCTCTCTCTCTCTCTCTCTCTCTCTCTCTCTCTCTCTCTCTCTCTCTCTCTCTCTCTGAGAGCAAATTGTTTCACATCCAACTGAGGCTGATGAGATATTATCTGTGGGATGCTGGACTTGATCGATAGGCCTAGTCAGTGTGCGACTATTTTAAAGGGATTTCGATGGGGTTTTACAGCATAAAACATTCAAATTAGTAAGCTATTAAAGTTGAAAAAAAGTCTCTCAAATTCACCCTAATTTTTGAGGCGGTATTTCGCTATTTCGAAAGTTTAATTTTTGCCACTATCTGCAGGCTATTTTAAAAGACTGATATTTGGGATAATACATTTATAACAAAGTGAAGAATAGTATTTGCCATTATTTAATTGCTTACCTCAAACTAATCACAATAGCCTAAAGCGCAAGCTTGTTTTGTTTTGCTAGTCTCAGACTTTAATAATTACAGAAACCTTTGAAAACCATTCTGAAACATATGCTTCATGGTTCCATAAAGAACCTTCAACATCCATCGAACCTTCATTCCAAAAAAGGTTAGGCTATAGTCGGAAAAAGGTTCTTAAGATTTTTAAATGTTCATTAGCCTATAGCTATAGAATTTTTTTTTACTTTTACTTTTAAGAGTGTGTGGGCTAGACCTCCATAATTCGCAGTTCGCACCACTGAGATCACCATCTGTTGCTGACCCCAAGAAAATGTTTGCCAACTATAACCATTACACAAACCATTAGCTGATTAAATACACGCAAAATCATCACTGTAAACGGAAAAGATACAGGCACAGTTTCCTCAGATCACCACACTGGCAGAACCTCCAAGAGAATCTAAAGGCTAGACGGTCTCTGAGGAACCAACAAGTTACTGCACGAACTCAAACAAAAATGGGTCATGCCAGGAAAGGTTTTGAGGCACTTCAAAATTCCTTGAATATGCCCACAAAGCAGCATCTGAAACATATTCAAAAAGGACATCTCCGAAGACACCTGAGAAACCTCTAGTCTATTATCTTATTTTTTTATAGTGTGTAAAATATATATAGAGGCTCAGAGTATAGAGACCTATAGGCCTATTTACCCCATCTAGCCCAAGATTTTTTTTATTTAATTAATTTTATTTCATGTTTTTTGTTCTCAGTTTCTTAATTTTAAGTGTAATGTTTTCTTTTGCAAATATTTTGATATATAATTTTTATGTGAAAATAGGAAATGGATCAAAGCATTTTGCATTTTGAAAGAAAGAAAGAAAGAAAGAAAGAAAGAAAGAAAGAAAGAAAGAAAGAAAGAAAGAAAGAAAGAAAGAAAGAAAGAAGCTGGCGTAATTGCGCGGAATTTTGAGGGACAAAAAAATCTTAATTAAAAGAAATATATTTTGGACAACAGACATAACAAATAACTATAGGTCAAATAGCTTATAACAGAAAAAGGATCACATGCCACCGCATACAGCAAACATGATTATAAACTGTAGGCTTTTATCTAATAAATAAAAGAGCGTTGCGTGTTGTTTCCTTGTATTCTCATTTAATTGTAACGGTGAGTAGCAGTGTTCGTTCCTCACCTGTATTCTGTCCTCGGGCAGCTCGGTTTTCATAGCCAGCATTTCTCTGGCGTACACATCCGGATAATGAGCCTCGTTAAAAGCCTTCTCCAGTTCTTCCAGCTGGTAAGATGTAAATATTGTTCTACAAAAGAACAACATTCAATTGTCATAGAAAATCAATATTAGAAACATCACACATAGCCTACATTTCAATAGGCTCAAATCGAGTGGACCAATGACGAGTTTTTTTTTTCTTTTAGATTTTAAACTAAAGAAGAAATCAGCCTATGTGATGTGTAGCCTATTAATTAATATATGATTTTTGAACATATAAATAGGCCAGGCTACTGAAAATCATAATTATAGATATTAATGTAGGCCTATTGTTTCTGTAAATGAAGCAGATCTTTCCTATAAAAATAATCTAAATGCTTCTTACAAAATGACCATATAAAAATGCAAATTACGAGAATGTATTATTAAAATTATAAAGAAAAATAGATAGGCTATTTTACTGCGTTTTAAAACCTACAGTTAAATAACTCGTTACATAAAAAAACAACATAATTAGCATATGCTATGCCCCTAAATAAGGGACAGAAATCTGGGCATAGCCGTCGAGAGAAACGTTTTACAGAATTTTACACATTCCTGTTTCAGGATATTTAATTTCGGAGAACACATAGCCTAAATTACGTTTAAGATTACTGTAATTATTCAAGAAGATTGATTTAGGCTACGTGCATTTTTAGCGTTCAATAGCCTACCTGTGTCGTCTCTTTTTTCTCTTCTTGCTCTGGCTCAGTGAAGACTTTGATATTTTCCTTTCACTTGAAGAGACATCTTCTGAATCTGTAACATCGGAAGAAATATTAGACTATTCAAAATGGCTGTGACATTTTGACATTTATTGCCATTTACATTTATTGCTCATAGTTAAAAAAAACAACAACGCTATTTGACGTTTCCGATAATAACTTGGGATTTGGAGGAAAACATATAGCCTAATATAGTAAAATAAAACAGGTAACAGCAGGCATTTTATTTCACATTTCCATCTCGAATTTTTTTTAAAATAATTAATAATATTAACAACCAATAATAGTAGGATAATGATGTTATTATTATTAAGGCCCTTTCCCTTTGACAGGGCTATACAAAAAATAAGAAAATTGGACCCGAGCGGGCGTTGAAAGTGAATTTCAGGCCTATACCTGAGCTGGCAGACTGGTTATTTTCCAGCGGGCCCACTGTCCTGTTGAGCGGCTGTAGATGGACGTTCTGCGCGTCTGACAGCACCTCGAGAAACGCGGGCTGGCTGTAGAACGACGGAATACCTCCATGGCCAATTAAGCCCATCCCGACCCCAACACCAACCCCAGCCGGACCGAGCATCGACCTGCTGGCGAGAAGGTGCGCCCCGGCAGGGAACGAGTCCAGTGTGCTCCGCGGAGCCGCCGAAGACGGCTCTTTATTTAGTCCCAGGATCTCCTGGATGCCGAAGCCCGTGCATTTGGGCGGATGTGTGGTGCTGCTTTTTGACAGATGTGGATTGTTAGTTCCCCTGTTCTCAGCGGCACACACTGATTTTGATTTGTTCAAACTTTCCGACAAAACAGCCCCATCCTTTCCTGTCATGGTGCCTCTGAGACTATTCCCTTCTTCACATACGAGTCGGTCCCTTGTGCAAAGGCATCCACGGCGCAATACGCATGATCCCTCTAGAAATTCTCCTTTTATCCAACAGGTCCATCCCAACAAGGGTCAAAACTCAACAGCCAATCAGCGGCGAGTAAGTGATTTAGAATTCCAGAGGATACAGGATGCTGCTCTCCCTGTTTGTCATGCATCATATCATTTCATTCGCATCACATGTTGCTTGCAATTATGTGTTAATCAGACATTTAACCAAAATTTGCAAATACAATTAGATCACTTCGAAATTATATTTTGAATTAAATTCACTCGTAATTTAGGCCTACTAATAATAACATACTAGGCCTATAGGATGTAATCTTCTATACAAATGTTCTGTTTTCTTCAACATTTTTGACGTGTTACTATATTGTTAACGGCTTTATGAATCTATTTTAGGTGTATCTAGGTGATAAAATAAAGGCTACAATTGTCGAAAATAAAAAGGACACCTGAACAACGGAAATGTGCAACCTATAGCACACATAAGACTAATGTCGTCAGCAATGACAGACTATTGGCCGGTCAGAAGCATTACAATAATTGTTTGAGGCAGAATCACCTGACACCAAATCAAAAAAGCAAAGCCTGGAAAAAAGCCAAGAAAAAAAGCCTAGAATAGGCTAATGAATGAAATTATCTACTATTACAAAAACAAGCAAAACTTGTAATTTTTTTTTTAATAATCCATCGTATAAAACTATAATATGATTGTTATTGAAGGGTTGAAGGAATAAGTGTTGAGGGGTTCAACAAAGATTTCAGGCTCAGAACGTGCGAGGAATGTATAGCTAATTCCTGTAATTCGCTAAAGATCTAAAATCCCTTTTAGGTTTAATAAAATACACGTTCAATGATATAATTAATGGAGAAGATAAATGGGTCATACAAATTAGTATCACATCTTTGAACACAAATACTCATCACATGACAACAATATGGCTGCATGTTTGGGATTGAGAGATTTTATTTTTTCATTATTTTTAAATATCAGTAGGCTATTTTGAGAGGAAATTGCATTTTAAAAAAGAAATAGTAAATAAATAAATAAATAAAATATTACGATAACCTACTAATTTTTCCAAATGAATTCAGCTTTGTAATTAGGCGTTTGTTTGTTTTGTTTTTTTACATATTTAAAACCCTTACAAAAATGATAGCAAAATGACTTCGAAAACATGTTCATAAAAGGTGCATTTTAGCATTTCTTCATCTTTATCTTCGAGTAGCACAAAGCACCACCTAACAAAATATAACAAAAGATCATAATCACATCACTAACTGTAAAATTCTAAAATTCGGAGAAATCAGCTGAATATAGCTTGCCTAACCTGGTTGAATTATAGAATATTAAATTGATATTTAGGTCACTTGTAAGTAGAGGAAGGCAGGAATGGGTGTCCAATATTATTTCCACAATGATATGCTTATAAGATAAATACAATTTTTTTTATATAGGCCTATATGAATTTTTTGAAGGGTATTTATTTAGTGGGGAAAACCAAGGTAAATTTGGACATCTTCCATTATCCTTTATTATTCTATACATTTTCAGAGCTGTTGCATACCCATCAGACCGCAAAATATAGCTTATTCTAATTACATCCATGTTTCTTTAATACACCAAGGTCTAATCAGCTATTACTAAATTACAGTGGGATTTTGATTCGTTTTGCAGATAATTTGTGGCACAATTTGGACATCTGGACAGATAATTACTGGGAGATAATTTATGGAAATGAGCAGCGAGCCGTTGATGGAGACAGAGATAACACCAATCTTATCAAAGTGCCATGTACCGATGCATAAATAAACGTCATGATTCATACGACACCAGCAGAACGTCAGACGCGTGGCGCACGCACACACGAGGGAATGATTTCGCGAGCGCGCGCTCCCGAGAGACAGCTCTGTTACTACTTTTCTGGCTAATTAATAGCTACACCGAACACTTGGAGATGTTTTATCATGTCGAAGTGGCCTGGTAATAACAATGTCCTGAATTTGACTAATAAAGGTGAACTGTAATCCTGTTTATAAGCTTAAAAATACAGAAAAGCCATGCGATTTTGTGGCCTGATGGGACATTATTCAATTACCCATCCATGCTAATTCTTTGTTGGCCTGGCTCCATGGCAATTACATGAGATGATCATCAAAACTGGCAGTCACACAAAAGTAAAGTTTAATCACATATAGGAACTCCGCAAACGAGCGATCTGCACATTTAGACACATTGAGAAAACAAACGCGCAAGTAAGTGCAAGAAAATGAAACTTCACGCAAGAGTTTTCGCGTCTCATCAAAGCATTAAACTCCTCGACGCTGAGCAAAAATATTACAGCTGCAATTACATGAGCACCAGTTGAAACTAATTAGAAGCCATTAAGTGGAAATTTCATTAAGGGTAATGAAGAAATCAATGTTATCAAGATATGCTAATGACACATCACCCGCTCTAGATAAACCCATCTATTCACAAGACTCGCGCTCTGTCAAAGCAACCTGTCAATTACAAACTGCTTCCTGCCCTCTCGTAGCCGCCGCTTCTGCTGTAATCTGTGCAGGGCTTTGTTGTTTATTGTGAGCTGAAAAAAAAAAAACCCTCTCCCTTCATGGCTTTTAATAATCCATCTACATATGAAAATGGCTGCATCCTGATTTACATGCATAAGAGGACAAACTAATAAGGCTGTAGATTAAGGAAAGATTTAGTTCAGTCATTCGTGTAGATTTGGTGGCCTATCAAAGACTGGAAGATCTGATGGTGGCAGATTAAAAGGCAAACAGCTGTTGCAAAATTTGTTTCCCCCCCCCCCCCTCTCTCTCGCCCTCTCTGAATATTCAGTCTCTTGTGGGCTCATGCCTATTGCCTACTTATTTTAAGTGAAATCCGTCATCTCCACCACACAAACACAAAGCTAGTGGTTGAGATACTGAAAAACGATTGCGCTAGTCAAACAGATGGATGGTAAATTACACCGTTGCCTTGACCTCTGTGCAAAATGGGACGCAACCCTTGTGTACTTTTTCAAAGCTGCTAAAATGAGAGTTTGTCCAAACTTGTAACAATTATAGTATAATGTGATGCATACAAATGAAGACCTCTCTTATATTGAAATGCTTGACGGCTATTTGTCTTTACGAAGAACTTGGAATCTGCTGGAAGGTCAAAGCAAGGTAATGAGCTTTGGGATGGGGCTGTATTAGGGACATTGTATTGCATTAGTCCGTCCCCTATCACAGATTGCTGGTGCTTGATCTTCTCATGCCAGGCAATTTAAATGAAGAATCACTTCTGCTCTTCTGGTCATAATTCTGTATTTGCAATGTATTGGAAGTGATGAATTGTTTTTAATGTTGCATTTTGTTTTTGTACACCAAGCACACAGTCTTGCGGCATAGAGGAGTGTCTCTCAACCACCCCCCAAAGACCCACTCAAGAACTACTTTCACCCAAAACCTCCCTGATATTGTTCACATTATTCTGCATTAAAGGGTTAGTTCACCCAAAAATGTTCACCCAAGTAATTACTCGCCCTCATGTTCCAACCCTATAAGACTCGTTCATCTTTGGAACACAAATTAGGATAGGCTCTATTGTACTTGAAACTCTATAGGCCTCTATTGTAATTGAAACTTGTCAGCCCAGAAACTAGTCAAAGTGGGGCTTAACCTTAAGTTTATCAAGTGACGAGAATACTTTTTGTGCGCAAACCTCCCCAAAATTACAACTTTATTCAACTATTCATTTTTTTCTGTGTGGGCCTCTGAGGGAGTTACGTGTAACAGCGCAGCACTTCTGTGTTGTACTCCAGAACGTAAGCTCGCTATTGGCCGACGCTGGTCATGTGTGTGATACTGGCCAATAGTGAGCCTACATTCTGACGTAAAATTAACAGCTGAATAAAGGTGATTTTACAACTTTGTTGCCATAAGACAATGCCATAAACCCTAATGACAACTTCAGCGGAAATCCACCAGTACCACTGGAGTTAAAAACATTATTACAAGCTTACCGCTTTGAATCGAGCTAAGCCAAGCAGATAGTTTTGAACACTGGCTGGTTATGTATTTTCTCAAACATGTATTTTGGATCATTTTTAACCCAAAATAAGCTACGGACAGCAGCTTTAACGACTCAAATAACGTACTATCTTAACCTAAAGAATTATTGGTGATTTCATATAATGATAAGCTTCAC
This sequence comes from Pimephales promelas, assembly GCF_016745375.1. The sequence continues at coordinate 18,248,922 of NW_024121099.1, read as the reverse complement.
ATTTCCACTTTTATATCTTCCATATATCCATATATTTTATATCTTCCCAGAATATTCCTTTACAAAAGCAAAATATAATAAAAAAAAGTTGAAAATCCTGTCTTGAATTAAACCGAAAGGCCTGTGAGGCATTTTAAAGTTGAGTTACTGGTACTCCATTTCCTGAGACTAGGGATTCTCAGAGCGGATACTGACGACAGCAGTCTGATAATGGTAAACACCTTGTGCTGAGTAGGTGAAAAAAAATGGAAACTAGAGTTCTTTCCCCTCACGAAACCGCCAATGGTGCGATGACCCCCTGATGCAGAGTGAGTTTGCTAGCTCCAGTTTTCTCATACAGCTCCCACAATAGCGTGTTTGGAAGCTGCCTGCCGACATTGCTTAATTAGGCGAGGAGTTGATTAATTTGCACTAATTGACAGCTAATTAAAGGCCTGAGGGCACATCGGATTGACGTTTGTTAGGGCAGCAAGGCCCGTCGAGGTCAGGGCAACGGGTTGTTTATGGCTGCTCTGGTGTTTATCCTTTCTTTCCCCCGTTCTGGAGACAGCCCCTCTGTGGGGAATGACCCTCATCTTAAGGAGGATGTCTGGACAGGACCTATTTGACAGGCAGAGACTACTGGCGGGTGCCATTATGTGAACCGCAGCTTCCGTGATGTCAGTTTACTAACTGGTCTATTCACAACAGTCATTGTACATCACTACTGTCACAATGTATGAGAGCAACAGAGTGTAACGGACGCAAGAGTACAGAACCCAACAAGTGCAAAGTTCTGTCAAACTTCATAAAGTGTATGACTATATATATACTTAAAGTCAACATGAAATGAAAATGAACAAGTGTTGAGCAGTATTTATAATTTTTTATAAAGGATTTATTGTGCCCATCTTTCTTTAAAAAAATGAATGTGCTCTCATAATCTTTAATCAAAATAACTTCCCCTCTCCTTGCAATGGCATCTCTTATCTTCTCTCATGATGCGGTTTTCGGTGTGAGGGTGGGACAACCAAACCACAATGATTAAACCAAGTCCTTTTGGACAAAGTCAAGTCTAGCCCTACATTTTTTCTTGTTTGAGAAGCCATTTCACTTGTATATAAGACTTCTGTTTCATGCTGACTTTAAAGGGGTCATCGGATGCCTATTTTCCACAAGTTGGTATGATTCTTTAGGGTCTTAATGTAAAGTTTGTAACATACTTTGGTTAAAATTGCTCAGTGGTTGTGTAAAATAACACCTTTTTAGCTCCTCAAAAACAGCTCTGTTCACAGGGACCCAATTTGGTGCCTGTCTCTTTAAATGATAATGAGCAACTGCTCACCCCACCCCTCTCTTTCGTGGGCGTGTCAACACTTAAAGTGCTGCCTTGGCAGATAGTATACAAATGGCTGAGGATGTAAATATACAAATACAGGACAATATGACATCATATTGCTCAGAAAATCCAAATGGCTTGATTATTGATTATAGTGTTTAGGCTTTTTGAGGATTAAAAAAAAGAAGTGAATTGATTTTTTTCATTGTATGGTGGTTGTGTCCACACACTGCAAAGACACATTTATTTGCAAACACCATATAAAAGTGAATTTTGCATCCCCTTTAAAGTCCCAATATAATCATGGCAAGGATAATGGCTTTTTCCTCCTTCACTTAGGGGTAAAAAAAGTTTGAAATACCTGAAAAGCAGAATACTGTTAGCCAACATCCCAATGCCCAATACAGGGGGATTTAGATGAACATGTAAATATGTGCAGCGTACTTTCCTCTCAATAACAAAATAAAAACAGCAGAAAAAAAGCAGTTAAGAAAGCATCTGATCATATATAGTGATGTGGATATGTTTGCCTTAGCTTGGGAATACCGCATTTTAAGTAATTTTATGTTTATTTAACACATTATACAATAGATTGTTTTAAAGCAAGTAGCTATGTTTCCATTCATTTATTTTTACTGCGATGGAAACACACATACCAAAAAAATTAATAAATCACTCAATGTGGAACAAAACACTTTTGTGACTGCCTCAACACAGTGGATGTGATTGGATAACTGTACTAGCCAGCATCTCAAATGTTGGTTTGGTCATTCAGAAATGCATGAGCCCAAGTCTGTCATCAGAATGATTTGGTTTAATCCCTCCCAGAATCGCCCATCCCGTTCTAATGACAATTCGTACGTATTTTACGAGGTGGCTAATTCGTACAAATTCATAGGACCACACTCGTACGATTTTTGCTAAATCGTACAATTCGTATGAATTCATACGAATAACCTACCCCTGACCCTGCCCCTAAACCTACTCATCACTAGGGTTTAGACAAATCGTATAAATTCATACGAGTGAGGTCATACGAAGATAACTTGACCGCGTTGAATCTGCGCAAATCATTTACAATGGAGGAAAAACAACGATTTTGTTCTCTTGAACACATGGAAAGGAATATGTTTTGTGCGATTTTACAATTTTGCGCAAAGTTAAATTAGCAACCTTGGAAAGGAAACATAGCTAGTATTGCTTTCAATTAGAATTACAAATTAAATTCATACTATAAAGCAGCTCTCCAGTGTGTTCACATCGACAGACTGAACAGAAATTTACCAGAGAAGTTTTCACCATCAAAAAAGCACAACTACCCATCACATAATCAGCACAGTAATTCAAATGATAGCTTGAAGGTGTTTACCAGCCAGAGCGAACTTTTCCGGAAAGTTTGCAAGCAGCTTTGAACTCGCGAAACAAACTTCAAACGAACTTGAACAGCCTTATTTTGTTTGAAATGACGTCACAGCAGTTTGTTCTTTGGTTTCGCTTGAAGTATTTTGGGGCCTTTAATAAAAGATCAACAACAGTACAGAGATAAATATACGTATGTGAGACTATTTGCCAGAGGTCAAGTTTGTTTTCCAGAGAATTTGCAACTCACTTCTCTTTAAACTTGTTTTAAAGCTTGACAGTTAAAAAAATAAGGGGCAAATGTGGGGCCTCCAGAGCGGCATCAGACACCAGTTTTGAATGGTTTAAACCAGCAGCTCCCTTGTTCTATGTGAATCAGAAAGACAATTAGGGGCTTATTAGACACTGGGGGAGAGGCGCACACCAAAGAATTGGTGGGAGCAGGAGCGAACACTCGCCAACCGCAGCCTCTACGACATCTCCAGCCGAGAACAGTCCTGGCCACTGTCTCACCTAATTACGCTCGCCAGAGCGTTCTTTGTTTGCAGTTCAGCATGCCTGTCTGATTCCCTTTTCTCCCAGACTGTTCGCGCCAATGTCCCTGGAAGTGTGCTAATTAGAGAAGAAATGGCCCTAGTAATTATGTCAACTCTTGTTAACAGGGATGACAATGAGCAATATTATTTTTACGCAATGTTTTGTACTGGGGGCCTTCAAAACTTCCAATTCCCATTAAATAGATAAAATGGCCTTGCACTGGCATGGAAGCACTCTCATGTCAAAGCCTTTTACATGTCCAAAGCTAAAGAGGGACGTTAATGGAGCAGTCGCTGGAGTGGCACAGGCATGAAGTTATTGCCCTAATTAAAAGTTTGACCACTACTTTGTGAACTCCCTCATTGTTTCATGGAAGCTACTTTCAAGAAAACGTCATTGGTTGGCCAATGGGAAGCAAAGCCTCACTAGCAGATGGAAAAAGCAAAAGTGTTAAAAATGTACTAAAAAATGAAATAAAATAGGAAGATCAGCATTTTTTCCGACAGGGCATGTAGGCGAACACAACCAACTGTACTTCATTTAAACAAAAGTGAATTTTTAATAAAACGATTAAAGTTGTATTACACTGTATTAAACACGGCAGAGTGAAAAATAAATACATTTATGAACATTTATTGAATAGCACACCACTATCCTACCCTTTCTACTCAGCACCTGTCATTTAAAGAGAACATATATACAAAATATATTGATGCATTGCTGTTGTGATGTTTTGACCCCATATCAGTCAAATCGTATAGAAAGCATTTAAAAGCTAACGTGTCATGCTACTGTTTTCTGCCTCACAAGATCACAATCAGGTGGTAGCTGTCCCGACAGGTCAGCGGTCACCATCTGGGTCTTCACTTTTTGGGTCTCTCCAAGATGTTCAGGAATTTCCCTCTCGTCATTTCTCGGGCTGGAAAAGACAATAAAGTCAACAGGTTATTGCACTGTTATAGACACGAGCACAACGCATCCCTGAAGTGCAGCAGAGATTGTGAATGCCTCATCGACACAACATCCATCAACACCATACTGGCGTGACTCCGATCTTCAACTAAATCAATAACTTTTTTTTAAACAAAAATGAAACATCACTGAACATTTTTTCTTCTGTAAACCAACTTTTTTGCACTATCTTCCTGTTATCTCTGTAAAGCTGCTTTGAAACAATCTGTATTGTAAAAAGTGCTATAGAAATAAATGTGACTTGACTTAGTCTCCAAACCTTATCAGATGCACGTTAAGTAACTTAACATGGTATATTTTAATCAGAGAAAGCTAGATCCTGAGTAATTATGGAAGATATAAAATATAATGTACTAAAATAAAGTGTTTCTAATGGACCCATTATTTCTTCTTCAATCTCAAAGCTCCATCAACATAATCTACAGCACACTCTCCTTATCTTTTAGAAATGGAGGTGTAACAGCCATGACCCCTCCTGTGGTCAGGTTGACACGGGCACTGATGAGCTGTTGGTTGTGTTTTTCAGGCAGGAAAATGATTGGAGTGAGGGACAGGGTAAGTGGCGGTGTTGGACGGCAGCTAATGAAATAATGTGATGGAATTGTAATTTAGATGAGCTGCCCTGTGTGGTGTGTTAATGACAGGAGCAAGTGTCAGTGGATTCACCTTTAGCTTTCCATCAATGGATTAAACATGATGCAACCTGGATTTAGATTTAGAACTTCATACCAGCTCATCAAAAATTTTATTAAAAAAAAAAAATAAAATAAAATCCCACAAACAATGGAGATGAAATAAGGTGATAAAACGTAACAATAGTTTTACAAAAAAAAAAAAAGATTTGCTCGGCAAGATTTGTTAATGTCTTTAAAAGAATTGTTTTTTTATTAGTCTTATTTGACAAAAAATAAATAAATAAATAAATAATAATTTTTATTCCTGTAAAGGAAAGCTGTATTTTCAGCATCATTAGTCCAGTTTTCAGTGTCACATGATCCTTCAGAAATCACTATAATATGCTGATTTGGCACTTAAGAAACATATATTATATCATTATTATTATCAATGTTATAAACGTGATACTTTTTTTCAGGATTCTTTGATGAATGGAAAGTTCAAAGGACGGCATTTTGTTATCCATTTCTTCTTAAAAAAAACAAACAATTTACTACCCCCACAATGGAAAATATATTTTACATATACTAATGTACTTAAAAGTTATTTTTGAATATTACACATTTATTTTAATATTATTTTAATTAACTTTATATTCATCACACTCACACACACTTTGAATATAACATGGTGTGTGTCATAACCAAGAGTTTCCAAGAGTTGAATGAACTAACTAGACAAACAAAACAAGTTTTTCTCACATTAAAAGTGCATTGTATTTTAAAAGTTAAAAATCGCAGGAATAAAGAGCAGTTTGATTGTTTCTATTTTCCTGGTTCAAACAGTAAACATTTGACTCCCATAAGATCCATGAGAGAGCTATGAGTAAAGCCTGAAAGTCAACTTAATCTTCAGTATATTAAAACAATGGATTTTTTTGTGAAAAACGTAATGATGAGCATAAGATATTACAATCATTAAAAATCCCACTACAGTGTCAATGTGAGAGATTAGTGCCTCAAGTACTTTCCATAAGTAAAGTGTGTCTTAATCCCAGGTTTAATGTCAATGATAGGGCATCAAACGTTTTGTTAAATGGGCCGTTGCTTTCTGGAGGGGTCCACAAACAGGGGGAAAGAGCTTTGTCATAGCTGAACTAACAACCCTACTCTAACTCTTACTACCCCTCTCCCAATCTCCCTCACATGTTCAGTCCAAAACAATACAGGAGTCTGTCTGGCCAAGCATTCTCCCATGAGACCCCTTCACCAGAGTGCACCCCTCTGATCCACTCATTAATTAGATTTCCATTTATCCTCAATTCCCGTCAGAGCAGAAGAGAAATGATTTGCATTGAGTGAGTTAGATTAAAAAGGGGAGTGTAGAGGGTCCTGCCAGCACGCCTTGCTCAAACACACACACACACAGAGACAAGTATGTGCATTTTCACACACACAAAGATGGTCCTGTCACTGGACGGGGCAGATCAATACTGATTAGCAGGAGTTAGAGATTTGTTTAGTTGATTAGAAAGGTCAATTACTAATTCTGTACTTAGTTAATCAGCAGCCTGTTGCCGGTGACATCCATACTAAATGGCATATTATAGATTCCAAAGGCCATATTATCTTCTTGATGGTATATGTACACTTTTTCATATTTGAATGAAGCAAATATGCTTCGTGATTAGTTAATAGGCAAAATAATGGTAATACAAATAAGCCAATATATGAGCAAAATCAAAGTGATACAAACGGTTATGTGATGTTTGGTTATTTTAAAATATATTATGATAAATATATAGATATCTGCAAATATTAAATTATACATATTGGCATTATATTGAAACTATTAATATATATATATATATATATATATATATATATATATATTACAATTGATTATTGCATTTATATATATAAAATAATATATGCATTGGTCTGCATACGACGCATTAAATGAAATGTTGAATGAAACATTATATTTTACCATAAAACTTTTCTTTCAAAATGAATCCAGTTAAACAGTCATGGATGCTGTTTTTCCTTGGGAATCTTTTAGAGGCCAATAAAGCACATCTGGAGACAAGACTGGAGGAGAAAATGAATTCCTGGACCTTAAACTGAATTTTCTCCAAAACCTGACTGCCCCAATTCACTTTCATTAGAAGTCAAACACACTAATCGTGCCCCTGTTGCACATCTGAAACCGCCACTTGGCTATTAAGGGGAGTAATCTTTATTTAATAGATTTAACATCTATTCTCGCTGCCTGAGCCTCATGGGACGGGGGAGGACAGACACGCGCCCGCACACAGACCCACCCTCTCGTCCCGCGTTGGAACACATACACCTGATGCTCATGTTTGTGTTCAAAATTCAATTACCTACTTATTGATACTTCACAGAGATATTTAAGATGCAGACATGGTGAGTGATTTCCCAAGGGAGGCACTGCTTCCTCTTAATGTCCCAGCCGAGAGCTCTCCTCTTCTCACCCCTCCCTCCAGCCGCTTGACACCACGAATCATTACACACACACACGCACGCACAGTGCCAGCCCTGCCACAGCCTATCCCTGTTCAAGAGGTGTCCTTATTAATAGGCAATCAGTCAAAATTCATTCATTAAAAACCCTAAAAGGTTTCACACAGGCGCTATGATTAGCTGGGAAAGAAAATCCAATGAATTCCTAATGTATTTATGGAAATAAGGTGTCATTTCCGATCTGTTGACAGAGGTGGTGGCTAGGACAGAGAAGAGAGAGCGATATAGATGAATTCCCTCCACTTTCCCTCTTTGCTGGTCTAAATTCTAAGCCACGTTCGGGTGTATCTGTGCAGTCGAAGAGTCTGAATGATGTCATTGCATGTCAGGGTCAAAGTGAATTAATTAATGCACTGCAAAAAAAAATTTTCTTACTCTTAAACATTTAAATTTACTTGAGAAGCAACATTACTTGAAGCATTACTTCACCCCAAAAATTTAAATGGTCATCAATTACTCACCCTCATGTTGTTTTAAATCCCTAATACTGACATTCACGTTCTAAACATAAATGAAGATATTTTTAAGGAAATCTGAGAGATTTTTATCCCTCCATTGGCTTTGCCGCTTCAAAAATGTCAGAGAGTCGTTAACCTAATCCATATGAATCAAATGGTTTAGTCCACATTTTTGTAGAGACTTGGTTGCTTTATATGATGAACAGATTGAATTTAAAGGGATAGTTCACTTTGAAATTAATTTTTGATATGTTTTAGCTTACCTCAAGGGCATCCAAGATGTATAGGTGTCTTTGTTTCAGCAGTAGTTTCAATTTTGATAATTTTAGGTCAAACCATTCGTGTCCGCCAGTCATATAATGGAGGTCTATGGGGTCCACCTCAAAGAGCATGCACAGAGAAGTCCAAATTCAACATGATTTAATGACTCGTAAATGTAAATACGCATTGATGGACAAAGATACGAAACGAGCGGTTTGTGTGAGAAAACGAACAGTATTTATATAGTTTTTACCTCTTGTAACCACAGCCACAAAGCGCTTGCGCCCTCAGATCACTTGGACATGGCTGTGGTTACAAGAGGTAAAAACGATATAAATACTGTTAGTTTTCTCACACAAACTGCTCGTTTCGTGTCTTAGGCCATCGATGTGTACTTACATTCACGAATCCATGAATCATGTTTAATTTGGACTTCTCTGTGCATGCTCTTTGAGGTGGACCCCATAGACCTCCATTATATGACTGATAGACACAAACGGTTTTACCTAAATATATCAACATTGAAACTACAGCGGAAACAAAGACACCTACATCTTGGATGCCCTTGAGGTAAGCTAAAACATATCAAAAATAAATTTTAAAGTGAACTATCCCTTTAAGTTATTCACATATAAAAATCAACGAACTTAACACGTGTAACACGTGAAAATGAACCTCATTGGTTCTTGCACGTCAAGCGAACATGCTTGAGCTTCCTTGAGCTTTCCCCCTGGTGTGTGAGCTGATGAATGTTTATATGTTCAATCTGTTCATCATATAAAGCAATCATGTCCAAAAATCTGCTCAATTCAAATGGATTAGTTTTCCGATTTTGTGATGAACTTTTTAACGCATCAAAGTAGTAGTTGCGTGGACTGTCAATGGAGGGACATAAATCTCTCTGGCTTTATTGAAATATCGTAATTTGTGTTTTCAAGATGAACGAAAGTGTTACGGGTTTGGAACGACATGAGAGTAAATGGTTACAGAATTTTCATTTTTGTGTGAACTCACCCTTTATTTAAGGTATTAAGTGTTTTCTGAAATAAGTGAGTTTATACTTAAAACAAGAAAAAAAATCTGCCAATGGTGTAAGAAAAATAGAAAAAAGAAAAAGTGAATTTTTCTTAGCCCATATGTTCTTGCATGTTGCTTCTCAAGCAAATATATATATTTTTTTCAAAAACACTTTTTTACTTAAACTTTTGCAGTGTGAAGTTAAGGATTATATTTTGAACGACACCGCAAACATTCCCTGCTTTATTCTGCCACTATATCAGCCATAAAGATCCAGGAAGGACTGAGGGGAGGGGAAGATGAGAGGACAGGAAGACAGAGGAGAGTAAAGTCGAGGAGAGCTTTCCCCCAGCTCAGCCTGTCATCTAGCAGCACTTCATAACTGCTTGCCCCTGCGGTCGAGTGTCTCTGATGGATTGATGGAAGCACATTACTAGGGTAGGGTAGCATCACTGCAATCATATTCAGCGACACACTCCGCTTAATAGAGAAGAGATTGATCTAGGGGAGGAGGCAGTGAACATTGGGGCCATTAGCACTGGACGGGTCTGACCTTCATACTGGGTGCAAGAACAGATTGAACAGCAGGAGGATCTTGAATGTTGCAAGCCAGAGTTTTGTTCCTTACTGAATCTTTAATATTTATCATATGCATCTGGAGCAATATGGAGCACCACATATGGGTCAAACAACATCACAACCAGTTTTTGAGTAAGGATCGATTAATTTGTTCAAAAAGACATCAAAAATGTATTCATGCACACAATTCACTTGAACATACCTCTTCTGAGCGTATTTTAAATTTCTGTATTAGAATTAATTTTTTTGGGAGGTAAAGAGGTCAAAATGTCATTCTATCTTGATATTAATGAAGGAAATTGCCTCATTAAAAACGAAATTGAAATGAAAAATAATTCAAAATGTATTTACTGCGAATTAATATTTTAAAAAGTTTTGTCCACCAAATCATAATGTGTTGCAAGCAACATACAGGGAAAAAAAAGGAAATGATATCAGAGCTTGTTGACGCATAAGTGCATGTCAAGGTCAATAAGTCTCTAAAATATCAGATAATTTGACCTGTTTGTTACAAGGCAAGGATAGATCAGGATGTAAAATGTCATGTGGTGTGGTGACTCAAAAACATTTGTAATTAATATTTCATGATATTTGTTTTTATACACACACACACTTGTCAAAAGATATACCCAGCCTACAGGAAAATTGACATTTCTGCCATTTGTTAAAATATTATTAATTTAAACAATTGCTTTATTTGAGAACGCAATGAAATATGCCAAATTGAATATGCAAATATGCTTTTTCCTATGAGCTTTCCTGTTTACTGTAGTTTGCTTTTGTTTTTTCAAAATAATTTTGTCAGATAATATCTTAACCAAGATTAGTGTTTAGTTTTTAGTTGTTTTAGTTTTTCCCCCCTCATATTTAAAATGTTTAAAAATAAATAAATAAATATATATATATAATTTGTAGGTCATCAAAAACAAATATCCCCTCTGGATTTCACATTTGACAACTACTGTATGTTTGTAATGGATGGAGAGATATTTAAAACACTGTTACATGTATTCAAGGTGGTAATATATATTTTTACAAAAATGGAATTTTACTTGATTGTTACACCACATAAAATCTCCTATGAAACTAACATGAATTCAAACAATACATTTTTATAAGCTTGGCACGTGTCTTTAAACTTGATTTTTGAAAATGGTCTTTTCTTTATTGTAGACACTCTTCTTTGTCATTGAGCCATTATGCTCCTACCGTAGCATCTGTAATAAATCATGATATCTGTCTGGGGAAATATTAAACTAACTAATTACTACATTTTCTGGAGAAAATATGTCTGCCACTTGACTGTACAAAACATGCCGCCATGATACTAGAATGGTTGCCAGAGTCCTAAATCAGATCACTTATAAAAGTAATAACCCACCTCTCCTCAACAAGCTGCACGATCTGAGGTATTATTAATGTTTAATCCTCGGGTTAGGGAGTTTTGAAAACCCCTTAGTGAGCATTATTAACCAATTTTATGCATTCCTTACTTTCCTGCTGCTTATTTTGGTTCAAAACACACAGAAATGCAGCTGTAATCTTGTTATACCAACAAAATATTTCCAAATCATTTACCACCCCATTAAAAAAAACAACAACCCCACAATTACTCAAGTAGAAACAAGTGTGTTACATCATCTGTGCAAGCCGCCGCAGTGGAATCAGAGATATCATCAGCATCGCCTGAGGCCTGGCTGTCCCAGAGGGGCACTCTCCATTCAATTACCTTCAATAACAGTACTTATCAGTGTAGTGACTGGTCCTGTGGGAGCGGATAGGCCTGATGACCATGCTCAGCAGCCCCCCGACAGCAGCATTCATCACGGCCTGGAGCAGATGGGTACTGGTGGGGGGCTGGAGGGGTAGGCACACGTCAGGTCCTCCCACAATGACCCTGATCAGCGTCACTCAGCTAGGAGAGGAGGGGTACGTCCCCAAGGAGACTGGTGTGACACATGTCACGCTCACACACACAAATAAATACACATGCAAATGATATTCTTATCAGCCTATGGTCGCACCCCCAATAGGTTTACACACCACTCATGTAGCAGTTACAGATGAGAAAATGGGCTGATCCACTCAACACCAAGCTATTAAAATACTTAGTATACACTTATTTATACGTTTTAAGCTTCGTGATTAACCAAAGCTTAATATATGCTGCCGTTATTCATATTTTTCCACCCCAAACATATGCGGCTAATGCATCTAAAAGGCTCGGCATCTGCACGTGCCCGAGCTGAAAAAAATAAATAAATAAATATATAAAACAAATGTGTGGCTGATAACCTTGCCTTTGGGGTGAGCTTTCACTGCCTGATTGCATTATCCCCATTAACTAGATCACGACTTTAATGGCCATCAAGCCAAAGGTGCAGTAAATCTTCCTCCTCCTCCAAACCCTCCCGTCTCCTAACACAACCTCTCGTCAGCTCGTTTAAAGGCGCAGAAGAGAGAAAGAAACATGATGAAAAAGTAGCTCAGATTTACAAGGCTTCCCCTGACAGCTAGGAGAAGGAAGAAAATTAAACCACACCGCATTAAAGGGCGCTGCGTTAAATGCTGCTCTGCGCCGAATGATAATCATAATTTCATATCTGTCTCCTCAGAGTAGGAGGCATTACATACGAGTACGCTTATTTACAATATCTTTATGGTTTGAACTATAGAGTATATTGAATTGATGCGGAACAATATAATGAATTGATATAAGCACAGAGCGGATTACAGATTAGTTCTCTTATATTCATGTTGTTACACATATGTGTACAGAAGGGTCCAAACGCCTGATAACATAATTTGGGAATTAGATTTTTTTTTTCTTCATCTAATTATTTCTTTTCTTCCACCTCGAAAAAAAAAAAAAAAAAAAAAGATTTTGAAAATCGTAATACAAGGAAACAATTATAAATGTACAGTACTGTTTGGGGTTGTTAAAATTTGTTTTTGAAATAAGGCTCTTATGATCTTATGTATAATAAATACAGTAAAAACAGTAATATTGTGAAATACTATGAATATTAAATAATTTAAATTGTTGTTTTTTTAATGTAATTTGTTCTATTTTCAGAAGTCATTACTCCAGTCTTTAATGTCACATGATCCTTCTAATGTGCTGATTTGCAGCTCAAGAAACATTTCAGTAATGTGCTTTTTGTGGAAACTGTAGTAAATTTCAGAATTCTTTGATGAATAGTAAGTTCTATTTGAAATGGAAATATTTTGTAAAATTGTAAATGATTTTACTGTCACTCGTCTAGATCAATGCAATGCATCCTAGCTGACAGAAAGTATTCATTTCTTGAACTGCTTCAACTTAAGAATGGGTAAAAATGAATATGAAATATTTCAGATTGAATGCCTTTGTACCAACAGTCAGATATTCTATCTTCCAGTGAATAACAAGACGCCCTTTGAAACATGATAATTTAATGTTCCAAAAAACTTGTGGAGTTCAAGCAGCGGACTATTTTCTAACTATTATTTCGCTCAATAGCATAGAGCTGTCACTTTAGGGTTCAAATCTGGAATCTGGCCAGGCTAAAACATGAGCCTGATGGACTTGTTCTCAAGCCACTTCTTGGTAGTCTTTGCAATTTGGGCAGAGACATTGTCTTGTTGAAAAAATAACATCTGATTATTTCTCTTTAGGTAACAACGTTTCAATCGTGGGAAGAAAAGCATTTTGCAACACTCTCCTGTACTCGAAAACATTAAATGATTTTTCACAGTGAAGTAGCTCAGCATTACCAGCAGCTAAAACATCTCCCCACACAATGACAGTTCTTCCTCCATGCTCTACTGTGGTAGAGATGCATTGATATTTCTGACCAGATTTTCAAAGACATCGCTCTGGGGCATCACCATGCAACTCAAGTTTCATTGCTCATTTAATTTTCATTCAACTCTGCTGAACCATTCAGAATCAAAAAACAGAATCTTCCTATTTTCTGCCAGAAAAAAAATTCTGAGGCAGCAATGGATTTTTAAGTAGTTGAATTTGATTGCATTCTGATAATTTTCTGACCAATAATTTGTTGTTAAAGTGTAGATTTGTAAAATGTTTTAATATGTGACATGCTTTTGCATTTGTGAATGATTTCCCCCCTCTTTGGTAATAACGCCATCTAGTGGATGCTTTATAAAGTCACATAAACGGTGCACTGTGCGGTGACTGTTTAAACTAAGGCCAGGGTTAGACTTCATTTCAACAAGGGCATTTAAGTAGCTTTTATAAACGTGCCTTAGAATAAAACTTTACTGGTGTGCATCTTCAGAAAAAACAATGGCAGTGAAATATTTTAAGATATATCAGTACAAGTTGCTTTCCATTAAAACAGCTCAAACATACATTTTGGTCTGGGACCTTGTCTGTGAAACCAGAGGTAAGATTACTTACACTCCTCCAAGCCCAACTGATAAGCCAGATTCTGCAGTCCCTTCACCTTCTCCATCAGATTTGCTGTGGTCAAACTTCCTAATTCTAAAACAGAACAAGAAGACCAATCACATCTAGGCTGCCAATGCCAGAACAAATAAGTTAATAAAAATTAACAGTTTTTTTTAAATTCACATTACAATTCATCTAACTATTATTAAGCTCTTTAACTGAAGCATCGGTCACATGGGACCATAACAATAAAATGCTAACTGATGCATCAAGGGGCTCAATGTTAATTTGTTTTAATTCATGGACAAGGCAGCAGACCTTTCAACATTTCAATATCTTCTGACTCCAGTTCAGCCATCCATTTGGGCGGAGAATTTGTGATAGGCTGGAAAAACAAACAAAAGTCTTAAATTCATATCTTATGTTTGAAAATTATCTATTATAATTCAATTTTTTTACTCACATTTTTGAAGGATGCAGCAAATTCTGAGACACCCGGTACTGTTAAAATATCAAAAGAGAAGATAGGATTTTCAAACAACATTCAGATACATAAAAAAGCTACTGCAATAAACTAATGCACTTAACGTATTTCAACCATGTAACTTTGTGTCATATGTGAAAACATCTGTGAATATGATATAAAGTACTGTTCAATGACATTAGACAATCAAACTCACGCTGCTCTGGCCACAGGTCAGGTGAAGCCCGATCAAGTTTTTCATAACTCAGCAGAGAGGACTCAAAGTCCTCACCTATATATAAAAACAATCATACTCCTTATTACAACACTGGTTCAGAAAATAATAATAATTAACATTCATTAAAATAGAACAGATAATAAAAAAATAATAATACAGTGAGTTAAAATGTTTGGGAACAGCAGTCCTCACGTGTTAATCAGGATATAATATTTAGTATACAAGTAAAGTTATGACAGGTCACATTGGAGTGGGAATGTGGGATTTTAAGTTATGATTACTCAATTGTGCATTGTTGTGATCAAGCTGAACTTGCTGTATTGAATATCAATGCTTGACAAATATATACAAAAACACATTTTAAAAAATATATATATGCAAGATACAAAAAAAAAATTCTTCGCGTAACCGCTGCACCATTATATTCGTAATTATTTAACTGATGTCGGTTACGTTAGCTTGCTAATGACTGACTCTAAACAATTTTATCACGCTATTCCGAGGTAAAAGCTTCTTTTGAAACTCAATTGTTAATTATTTAAGATAATATGCTGAACAGCATAACGGTTTATAAGCTTTAACTGATCCGTTGCATGGCTACATTAACAACTAATGCTACCATGGAAAAGAAGAATTAAAATTTACCTCCATTCGGAGACGCCATCTTGACAACAACACACGTGATTTGAGGAAACCAATGACTGAAGGCAGTGGATCTCTGTAGCCACCCCCTCTCATGTTGCGCTCTGTCGCAACCATTGACAGGGAAATGTGAATCATTGGTAAACATCAGTTTCAACTTACCCGAGAAGCAACAGTAGGTTTTAATGAAACTCACCGAGTTCAAGATTCAATCTGTGTTAACCAGGACAGATTTAAGAAAATACATACAACTTTTGAGATATTAAACTTACCAAATATACACCCCCAAAACAAATACCATTCTTCCACTAAGCATTGTGGTTTATATATATAATATTTTCAGTAAGACACGGTTTTGCTATCCAATGCAACAAATAAAACCCTCATACACGGACATTTTTTTAATGTATTCATTTCGGTCAGTCATTCATCTGCATTGAAGACAATTACGAAAGCAAAAAATCTATCAAATAACATTATTATATTCCAGAACTATATAGCCAGGCTCCCAACATGAATCCAATTGAAATTTTATAGTAAGGCAATCTAATTGGGAAAAAAAATGTCAAAATTTTTGAATACAACAATTCATACATTTCTTCTTAAATAGTGAAAAACACAATATGTAACAAATGAAATGTAAAACCACAATCAAGGGGGTGAATACATTATACAAAGTCTATAAATGTGAAATCTGAAAGGCACTTTATTACTTCTATCAGTTTATTTCAGAGAAGCAAAAGCAGGTGAACACTATCAAAAAAGCATGACTGTAAAATACTGTAACTTTAAAATACAATTTTAAAAAGTTTCATCAATTTTCAAAAGTTTCAACAACAGAGTAAAGGCTGTCCTTCAACAATGAAATGATTCAGTCAACTTGTAACAAATAAATATTTAAAACATTTTAAGGCCCAAGATAAATGGTCTAAAATTGATTAGAAATGTTGTCTAAAATTCCCAGGATTCCATCCACCTGAGGCCGGCCATGGAGGAGGCAGGGTCATGTGCCAGCGGCCCCCTCATGCCATAGGAGAGAGAGTGAAAGAGGTAAAAGCTGAAAGGAGATGGACAGAAGAGATTTCAGAAGAAATGGCCTAAATTTGTGACCCAAGCTAACATAATACATAGAAAATTCGAGAAACGAGAAATTTTGTAAAGAGTTTGTAAAAAGCATAAAGCTGTTATGAGTCCAAAACAACTAAATTTAAACATTGTGGAGCCTATACTGTAGATATACACCCTATAGAACCTATATGAGCCTTACCTATAGATGAACCCTAACAAGAGTATAGATTGACCTCCCCTCAGAAGATAATGGGACATGGATGAACTAAAGAGAAGTTGAAAATTCTGAAGGAAGATGTCCAGAGTAATACCTTAAATAAAAAAGGTCATTAAATATGTTAACTGTAATTTTGTGCCAACAAATATGCCAATTAAAGATGACCAAATCATTTTAAAGTCCAAAGTATGTTTTACACAATTTACATAAGGCTAATTATTAACCTTTAGTCTATATGACAATATTTTGATAAGTATATCAGCCGATTTCTGCTCTTTGGCTATCTGGTTTGCCTTTGTACCTGTGAGCATACTGCTGAACAGCATGGCAGGAAAATAATGGTGGTAGTAGAGTATGCGACCCATGATGTAGAACGGGAGGTAGTGTAACAGCCAGCCCAAAAACAGCATCCCACCACCCTCCATGAGAACATGACAGTGCACTAAAAGAAAACACCAGCTGTTTTAGACTTCTGATTGGCTCTTGTACTGCACAATCTGCAATGCTGCTTACCTTTTCTCATTCCCTCCATCTTCACTCCTCTCTGTACGGCTAAAGAAGCCACGGTCAGCATGACAACAAATAGAGCCAGACTCAATAGATTAAGCCACCAGATAACCTGAGGATGAAATATGATGTTTTGGCAATGACAGGACAGGAGATCTTAGCAAATAGAGGGCATAAAAAGGACAGACACTTACAGGGTTCCCGAGTAGATAAACACGGTACTCCGTCTCATTTACTCCAGAAAACCTCAAACCCTATTATGATGAATTATGATGAATAATGATGAGATAGTAAACAGATGTGAATTTTCAAAACATTCCTGTTATGGTAACTAAATCGAAAAACTTTTTTTTTGCTGGGAACTAACTAAAATAAAATTAATTGAAATACTAAAATTAATAAAACTAAAACTTAAAGAGGCTCTAATTAAAAGCTCCTAATTTTGTTTTGGGGGTCTTTTGCACATCAGACATCACCACATTTCTCAAAGGGTCTGAAAATGGTTTGCTTGAAGATTCAGTCTCTCTAAATGGATCATTCCCGTCCTTTTCAGTGTGTTGTGATTGGTCTACCGCTTACAAACTTCAACTAAAACTAGTGTTTGAAGGTAGATGTTATTCGTGGGCAGAACAATGAAAACTATAGGCTGGCATTACTGGAATTACTCGTTTCACCAGTTCAGAATCAAGTTTTTTTCTTTTGGGAGACAATAACTACCAATTAAATAAAACATTTAATTTTATTGTGAACTTTGATCTTAATATAAAAATGTTAAAAACCTTAAAGAACTTAAAGTTAAATAGAAATAACAAATTTATTAAAACAAACTAAAAGTTAATTCAAAATATGAATAAATACTATAACATTAACACAACACTGCTATTAAAAAACACTGCTTTTTCTTTAATCTGACTTTAATCAGATTTTACACAACTTACCTGATAGTTGATGGGCCAGTGCCAGGGCTTAGAGTTCACCTCATTGTCTTTGGCTTTCAAACCACTGTTTCCCTAAACAAAACAAAAAAAACACGTTTTATTAAACTTAAACCCTATAAAATTAATTAATAAAATATTCCCATGTGAAAATCTTACCCTGATCATCACAATATGAGACTCCCAGAGGATCTCCAGGAAAGTGGGTTTGAGCACTAAAAGACTGATGTTGGGCACTGCAGATACACAAAGATGTGAAAAACCTATCCAGCCGGCACAATTCCACCTATTATCATATTTTTAAAATGTAGCTATATGTACATACATTTAGGGTTGATGTGATCTTCAATGTTCCACTGGGAGTTGGGGGTCTCTTTGACATATGGGCTACATGTGACCTCCACTTGCTCCCATCCCCTATTGAAAAGTAAAATGCAGTTTAAAAAAGTATTTTTGTGATTTGTTATGCACTCCTGATCTGAGTTTTCTCTGAACAAACGCTCTCACCACTTGGGTAGGGTCTTTCCAGAGGAGCAAAGCACACAACCCGTGGAGCGATGGAGAAAGCGCACTTTACTACGCAGCACCTTCACCGGATCTCCCTTTCTCCCTCCACACACCTCCACCTGCCACAAGTCATTCATGTCTCCGCTTCCATTCTGAAATGAAAAGAGATTCAGTTTGATGATGCTACTGTCAACTTATAAAAATGATCAACGTTCATAAGAGGGTTAAAGCTGCACTGCAGTTCGCTGTTATCTAGTAGTATGAGATCATCCTTTTGCAGGCGATCAGATATTATTAAAATATTTAAATCTACAACTTGAACTAAAACAAACTGAATCTGTTACACTGATAAAACATGAAACCACCTGATCAACTGATAGGTTTCTAAAAGGTTTAGTTTCTATAAGGAGCTCCAGGGATGACGTATTTTTGTTGTCCAAAACCCATAAACGAGTTGTCGGAATACATCATCACTGCAGCACTCTATAGCAATGAACTTGTAGTACATGAAAATAGTATAGTACTCACAATGCCGTATCCTGTGACCTGCAGGTGTTTTTTGGTCAGTGGAGCTTCATGGAAATGACTGTGAAGATTCCTTGTAGTTCTGATGAGGAGAATTAGGGGTGCACTGTTACTATTATTTTCACTTTTACATTAAAAAAAAAACAACAACAAAAAAACTTGATGCTTACTCTTTGTGTTCCAGTCTAATAATGTCACCATTTCGGACCAGCTCTGGTGACCCTGTGAGATCTTAGTAGAGAACAGGAGTTATTGACTCTTGTGCAGTATCGATATAGGATAGTAAAGTAGTGCAAACATGTAAAAGAACTCACCGTCAGAGTTGTCAGGTCTCTTGACCAACCACATGTTGTTATAATCTTTGTGCAAATAGGCTGTAACCTACATGGGTGAAGATGAAATATAGAAAATACAATTATTTATTCAAATACAGGCCAGATACAGTACTAAAAATACACATCGTAATACACCGTACACTACTGTTAAAAATGTTTGGGTCAGGAAGGATTTCTAAAATGTTTTGAAGAATGTCTTATGCTCACAAAGGCTGCATTCATTTGATCAAAAATAAATTAAAATTATTGTGAAATATAAAACAACCATTTTAATATAATAAATGTTTTCTATTTTAATACATTTCAAAATATATTTTTTTCCTGTGGTGGCGAAGCTGAATTTTCAGCAGTCATTACTCCAGTCTTTAGTGCCACATGATCCTTCATAAATCCTAATAATATAATGATTTGGTGCTCAAGAAACATTTTTTATAATTATCATCGCTTAACATTTTTGTTAAAACCATGATACAATTTTCAGGATTACTTAATAAATAGAAAGTTGCTTATTATCATGCATATTACTAGGATACTGGCTGTTTATTAGTACTTACAAATCACATATTAAGGCCTTATTCTGCATGACCATATTCTATCCCTTAATCTACCTGACCCAATACCTAAACTTTTAATAAGCAGTAATTAGTAGTCTATTGAGGCAAAAGTCATAGTTAGTTAATAGTGAGAATTAGACCCTGATCTAAAGTGACCAAAAAATTTGAAATAAAAATCTTTTGTTGGATTATTAATGCCTATGTCACTTTTGAGCACAACTAATGTTATATACAAAATTAATTTTCTTTTTTTAAACTGACTGAACCTGTAATTAGAAATCATAAACCAAAATAAGATACAGATGAGATGTTCATATTGAAATCTTCCAGATAATGTCATTACTGTTGTCTTCCTGTTTGGGTTTGGTACGAGACGCAGAGGGTGGTGTGCTGACCTGCTGCTGATGAGCTCCAACCCCCTCTGGGTAAAGGTGCCAGTGAGAGTGCAGATATCCTCCCGCAATTCGCAAATTCTTCACTGTTATGACAGAGCCATATGCCAGATCTGTGGAGAGGGCCCAAGTGAAAAAAGAAACACAAGAAGTAAACATGTGAAATATTGAGCTTAAGAAGTGCTTACACTCCGGCATTGAGGCGTTGTGTAGATTGTTTCCAATCAAGCGAGACTGGAAAGCAGAGCTGAAGAAACCGTCCCCAGGACCACTGTGTATGAAAAAGGAGGCTGTTAAAATGACATTTTATTGTATAAAGAAAGTATTAGAATAGAACAGAATATCAATATTGGCTCAAACAGACCTTCTGTTCAAGACAATGAAGTGGACGGCAAATATTGTAGTGTACAGGAACAGCGGGAGCATTATCAACCCGAAAATTCGAGCAAGTAAGTGCTTCCCAAAATCCACCTGGAGAAAAACAAGAAACTATTTTCAGTATACACTACAATAAAAAAGTGAGATTTTTAAAAAAAAAATTAATACTTTTATACAATGCATTAAATTGATCAAAAGCAATAGTAAAGACTCCTTTGTAAAGACTAAATAAATGCTGTTCTTTTGAACGAATCCTGGAAACATATATCAGCAAGGAAATATTAAGCAGCACAACTGTTTTCAACATTTATAATAATAAATTATTCTGGTTCAGAAAATCAGTATATTAGAATGGTTTCTGAAGGATCATGTGACACTGAAGACTGGAGTAATGATGCTGAAAATACAGATTTGCGTCACAGTAATAAATGACATTTTAAAATGAATTAAAACAGAAAATTCCTATTTGTAATAATATTTTGAGAACATTACAATCATTTTGATTAAATAAATGGAGCCTTGTTAAGAATAAGAGACTCCTTTCAAAAATATTTTTAAAAAATAGTAGTAAACAGGTTCTCATTTCTACCAGACACAAGCTGAGGTCCCCAAGTAGCCTCCACAGATCAAATGCTGTGTTGATTCCCACCAAGAGGATGACAAATAGCCCCACAAACTTCACTCCCAGAGAACCAGAGAGGCAAACCCCGGTCAGAAGCAGCCAGAGCCACCAGGAGAAGCTGAAAGACCTGAAGGCAAAAAAAATTGCATTCCTGATCCATTACGTATACAAACTCAAACAACAAATCTACAGAGAGATTCCTCCTCTACCTGTGTCTCTGTGTGTTGAATCTAACCATGCACAGAACAGAGCCCATGATGAAAAACATTAGAATGGGATCCAGGAGAATGTACTGAGACAGGGTGATGCAGCCAGTGTCTGTTGTAAAATAGACCATTTGATTTAGATTCAGATTATAGTCGTTGAATACAGCTCTGTGTTGATGATCACTACCACACTCACCAAAAATAAGAAGAGAGGCTGCGATTAGCGCTGCTGGTGGAGAATGCGACAGCTCCAGGACAATAAGAAAGGCAAAAGGAGGAAGGCAGGAACCAAGAGCTGCACAGAACTACACACAAAGGAATAATAATTAAAAAAGATTAGAGCTTACACTCAAACAATGATAGGATTTTGAATGGTAAAATTAAAAAATGAATTAGATCTGGATTTAGTAATAGTCTGCTAAATTGTTAAACATTGTAAAACTAAAGTATAGATATATATGTATATATATTTACTAACTAGTACTTTTTTATATATTAATGTGTGTGTGTATATATATATATATATATATATATATATATATATATATATTGTGTTTGGCAATTAATAATCTCAAAATAAATCCAAAATAAAAGTTTGTTTACATAATATATGTGTGTGTACAGTGTAAAATTATTATTTGAGTGCACTCAAATAATGATAGGATATTGAATGGTAAAATTAAAAAGATGAATTAGATCTGGATTTAGTAATAGTCTGCTAAATTGTTAAACATTTTTTAAATTAATACATTTAAAAAAAGCATTACTGTAATAGTTTTCTATAACCATATATATATATATATATATATATATATATATATATATATTTAAATTATTTTACCCATGCATGTATATTATATATAAATAACACAAACTTTTATTTTGGATGCGATTAATCGTTGACCAGCACTATATATAAATATTTATATATACAATATACATATATCAATTCTTATATATTTTACTAACTATGTTTTCACATATAAATAACTTAAGTTTACATTTGCCCGAGAAATCTGCGTGAAAATGATAGGGAGACAATTCAAGGTTTACCGCTCTCATTCCCCAGTAGTTATGGTGCTCATACTTGTCCCCAGGTTTTATGAAGGGAAAGGTGCCATCATAGCCTGTCAGGTATCCAGCAAGGCCGATCAGCATCTGAGTGATGAGTGCAGATTAATTCATCATTTTGAAAAAAACTGTGAAAGAGAGATTATAGTTGAGCAACAGGGTTTAGACGCAATGAAATCTATACCTTTCCAAGGGGTGGATGGACGTCAAAGAAGAAGGTGCGATTAATGTAATAACTTCCCATTTTCCCGAAATGAGTCTCATCCCAACTGCAATAATGGACCATAATATTTATTGGTTATGATATTACGGTTATTATCACAATTCTAAAAATCTAATGCTTACCATACATGTGGAGGCTCAGTGATCTTGTAAAAGCGAGTACATACAGAGAACACAAGCACCAAGACCAAAGTATAACATGAAACATGATCATCATCTCTGCAGGGAGAACTGAAGTGTCCTCCTCGCTTGGGGATCCTTTTATTTGTCCCGTTAGAAGGTTGGGAACGGCATTCAGCACCCTCGTTTACCCTACATGTCTGTCGATGTCTTACAGCTGATGTGTGTTGTTGTCTTTGTGAGTAAAGCTCCTTCGGTCTGCCGTCCATTAGCAAGTTTTTTGATGAAGACAGTAAGTCATTATTAGTGTGGTAAAACACTATAAAGACAGTGCCTTCAGACCCATGGGTTTATGGTAATTAAATCCTTACAGGATTTAAGATCTTGCAACTTGGTAGTGGTGACATTGCTGGCTGAATGAGACTTCTCTCAGATGTTTCGTGGGATGTTCTGGATGGGGAAGTATTGGGAATGTCTGCACTTCACTGTCACCTGCTGGACAGGAGAGGCACATGCAGCCACAATAAATCCAGAGCGTGGGATTTTATATGATGACAAAATACATGGATTTAAATTAATAAAATGATGCATGGAAAAGAAGCTGTCGACAGTCTCAGTTAGGAGGTCATTCTTACCCAGAATGCTTAAACTTATATCCAAGCATAATTTCTCGCCACACAATTTTTAAATTTGGAACAACTGTAAAATTCTTCATAAGAGGACATCTTTATTTCTTGAAAATTGGTTAAATAATTGATTGATGTTAACAAACCAGCTATTTGATAGTGAAGGTAATTTATTTAATTATTCCGATTTTGTTTCAGGATACCAATTCCCTGTATCTAAAGAATTTAATTTAGTTGTCAAGGCCATATTTTTGGAAATCTGTATGCTGTTTAGAAACAATAATAGTGCTACATTGACTTCTGTTTACCCCCCCTAACCTTGAATCTACTATGTGGTTTGTTTTTCAATGCATAAATCCACTTATAAAATTAGGTCATTATTTTTGGACCCTGTTACTTCAATTCCTTATTGGAATAACCTTTTTGATGATATTAAATGGTCATATGTTTGGTCACTTCCTCAGAAATTCTTTCTAACAAATAAAGTTAAAGACATATCCTATAAAATTTTTCAAAGATTGTATCCAGTTAAATACTTTTTAAAGAAATTTAGAAATGATATTGATACTTCCTGCTCTTTTTGTGAAGCCTCCTCTGAAACTATTGATCATTTGTTTTGGAAATGTCTTTTTACTCTGTCTTTCTGGAACATTATTGATGCTCTGATTGTCCAAAAGTTGTTGTTTTTTTTGTAACTTTTTTTGTTTATTGATTATATAGACACATAAATCATATAGACATATTCTTTTTTGGGGGTTTTATGTCAAAGACAAGATAAATCTTCTTATATTGTAAAGTTTCATATCCATAAATGTAAATTTATGAAAAGTAAACCCCACTTTAGCTTTTTCAAAGAAGAATTAAATATGTATTTAAATACAATTTCAGTTTTTTTTCTTTTTGTGCCCTCTTCTTTTTTCTTTTCTTTCTTCTCTTACTCTCTTTATCTTTTTAGACTATTGTTAAATATATCCATATTTTATCAGAATTACGGCAAATAGGTGATTAACACATTAGATGATTAACACATAAATGCAGACACATACACCAGGCTCATGCCTTGCACTTTAATCAGGAGTGGAACTATAATGTGCAATAACATCTTTTGTACTTTTGAAATTCATGATCAAGTCCTTCAACACCACTTCCGACCACTGCTGTGAAGAAGAATCTACAAACAAGTGAAAAAGTCATTCTTAAAACTCCATTAGATGAGTGTATGGTCCGTTTGTATCCAGCTTCAGTACTTGTCGGTTTCCATAGGTTCCATGTTTGACCTCTGTGACAGTGTCACTGTTCTTACAGGCTGAGAGTTCACTTTGACAGAGAGACACAAAACTGTCATAAAGCCTTAAGCCTTCATCTTTCCCAATGTTGCCATGGTACTGCATCCCTTTTCCCTTTGGTTTTCCTCCAAGTGTGGCTTGTGGAACTATGAGAACACTGCCAGGTAGTGCAAGGACTGAGGTATACTTTCCAGATTCGTTCTCACAAAGCTTCATGTTCAGCAGAGTGTTCACTGAGAGGGGAAAAAAGCAGTCATTTAAGCTCTTATTGAATTGCCCAGCCTATATATTGTATTCAGAATTAATCCATACAGTATGTTTTATTGCAAATGGGAAGAGAAATTGCATACCCATCTTGGGGATTATATCTTCAGTTGCACCTTTGAAAAAGCAGATGTAGATAACCATTCCCCTGTTAATCTGAATGATCAGAAATACACTGGACAGGTCATCATTTGAGCAAAAACTGTACATTAAATGTATAGTTATTTTTCTGCTACCTCAACCCATTCAGCTTCACTCTCAGCATCTGGAGGTTTGACCTGCAGTCGAGCATGCAGACATTGCTGGAGAATCACTCGCGCTTTCATGTCGTTATCTGTTCTCTCGGACATTGCTACGAAATAAGACGGAATACAATAAAAATTACGAATGTGACCAATTTACTTCCAAGATAATATAAATACTATCTGTTTTGATGCGTCAACTTAACTGTTTCATTTGTAATTTAAATGAACTCTGGAATTACAGGGGGTTCCGTTTCCGCGTGTGAAGCCAAACATTATACGTCATCAACAGGAGACAGTGCAGCGCTGCACGACAGCTCATGCCATATATTTTGAACTTAACTGCACTGTATTTGCAATCTTTAATGTTTTTAAAGAAATAAATTGAAACTCCAGCGTATCCACGTGCTTTAAACTGACACCACCGCGGTGGTAGTCTTTATTTTGCTCGTGACATAGTCTGTGATCTTTTATAAACCGGATAAGATGGTTCAATTACAGTACAGCTACAAAAAGCTATTTCAAATATATACATTTTCCTCAAATATTATAGGCAGATCGCTATTGCCTAGCAGATTTGTTCCATCACATCAAAATAGCCAGGAAATTCGTTTCAAGGTAAGAATATGTCAGAAATAGATAGTGATTACTTTGCCATTATTAGTATGCTTGCTTTGGTTTTGTCTCGTATGTAATATGATCACTGTCCCCCTGCCTGTTCATGTTTTTGTGTCAAGATTGTATATTTGCATCTGTCAACATTATGTAAAGTATCCTTAAGCTCTTGAAAGGTGATATATAAATATTGCTTATTGTATAGCATGTATTTTTGCACAAAGATGCATAAACTCCACTACATTAAATTATAGACCGTAATAGTGGTGCACATGCTCACACTTTATTGTGTTAGACTTCAGGTGCTGGTGAACGAGCTCTACAGGAGAGACAGAGGCAGCACATGGCACGAGGTTTGCCAAAACAGAAGCCAATAGCTGGAGTGAAGGAGGTCATTGTTGTTGCATCGGGGAAAGGAGGGGTGGGAAAGTCCACAACAGCAGGTCTATTGTCTTTTGCATTCTTTGACCTTTGTTTGTTTCATTTCACAATAATCTAACAATAAAAAATATGCCTTTGGTCAACTGCTATATTCCTCTGAAACACTAATTTAGTTGAGTGTCTTCTCAGTGAATCTTGCTCTTGGACTTATGGCTAATGATCAGGTAACGTACATAATCCAGATAACCCAATATAAGCCACTGTATTAAATCCACACAATTATTGCAGATGATTTGCCTTGAATAAAAGTAAAAAGTAAAAATAAATCTTCTTTTATACCGTTTTTGCTTGTAGAGTAAATCAGTGGGTCTTCTAGATGCTGATGTTTATGGCCCTTCAGTTCCCAAGTTAATGAACCTAAAAGGAAACCCTGAATTAACAGACAGTGAGTATTGTGGCCACATTTGCTTTGAAACAAAAATCATGAAAATAATAAAAAATAAAAATATCCGGTTAGTTAGTCAGTCATGTCTGATCCATTTTTCCTCTTTATTTTCAGATAACTTGATGAGGCCACTTGTAAATTTTGGAATTTCTTGGTAAGTACATTTCTGAATTAAAGCTGTAATGGAACAATTATATTTTATATTATATATTTAATATTATTGATTACCATTTAAATATTCCGGTGTCGTTTGATAGAAGTATCTTATGCTCCACAGCATGGCTGCATTTATTTGATCAAAATACAGTAGAACAGTAATACTGCAAATTATTATTATTATTATTATTGCAAATTTAAAATACTTTTTATTTTATTTTTTTATTTTTATATATTTTAAATACAATTATTATTCCTCTCATTGCAAAGCTGAATTTTCAGCATCATTACTCCAGTCTTCAGTGTCACATGATCCTTCAGAAATAATTCTAATATGCTAATTTACTGCTCAACAAACATTTATTATCATCAGCATTGGAAACGGCTACACATTTTTGTGTAAATCATGAGATTTTTTTCAGGATTCTTTGATGAATAGGAAGTTCAATAGAACAGCATTTATTTGAAATAGAAATCTATTGTAACATTATAATCTCTTTCTAACAATATATCTTTACTGTTACTTTTAATCAATTTAATGCATCTTTGCTGTATAAAAGTCACTTACTGAATAACTGTCACTTTTGATAATCCGTGCTGAATAAAATGATACAATTATTTTTAAAACAAATAAACAAAAATCTTATTTTATTTTTTTCTCCAAATTTATTATTATTATTATTATTTTAATGTCTTAAAGTTTGCTTCCCTGCCCTCTACAGCATGTCAATGGGCTTTCTGGTTGAAGAGGTGGCACCTATTGTGTGGAGGGGTCTGATGGTGATGTCAGCTATTGAGAAACTCATTAGACAGGTGTGTAATTTAGATGTAGAAATTGCTGTTGATAATGGGATTTATCAAATATATAATTGTGGCGAGCAGGATGAGGTCGAGGGCCGTGGGAGGCCGGTGGCGTGATTACTAATGAGCAATACCTGCACGGCGCCCTGGTCTCTCACGGCCCTCGGCCTCGTCCTGCTCACCACAATAAATTTTCTCCATGGTCCTCGTCCAGCACAAATAGATGCGATTTCTTCAATGGAGTTCTGTTTCCATTCATTAGCATATCTTAATCTTGAATGTGCATGAATTGGTGTTTCCATGCAAAAGTGTGCACAATTTATGTAAAATTGTTGTTTCTTTCACTACTATAATGAGTTTTCCCTTGCAGGTAGACTGGGGGAATCTGGATTACCTTGTGATTGATATGCCACCTGGAACCGGAGACGTCCAACTGTCTATAACTCAGAACATTCCTATAGCAGGTAAATAAAAAATGTAATGGCTGATTTATACTCGGAAAGAAGAATTTTACCTAATGTAAATCACAACAAAGCACCATGGATTTTTAGATTCAGATTCTCATTTAAGGTTTGATTTGTCATTTCTTCTATCAGATGGGATGCATTAACACTAGTATTCAAAACATTCATAATGAAATCAGTTTTTACCTCTCTATATCACAATCTAAGTAGTAATTGACAGGTTTATTCATTGAATAACGAGTCTTTCTGTATACTTTATGTGGGCTTATGTCGGTTTCACCTCTTAGGTGTTGTGATAGTGTCCACTCCTCAAGACATTGCCTTGCTAGATGCACGAAGAGGTGCTGAGATGTTCCGAAAGGTTAACGTTCCGGTAAAGCATTTGCTTTGGTATTTAAAGGGTTCTACCTTTTCATTTAATTATAGTGTAAAGTAATTACATTGAAGCAATGTGACAGTCACATTTAACTGATTAGTATCAGTATTTATTTATTGCTTTATAAATATAAATATAAGAATGTGAATTGCACTTTTTTTCAGGTACTGGGTTTGGTTCAAAACATGAGTGTTTTTCACTGTCCCAAATGCAATCATCAAACACACATTTTCGGCTCTGATGGGGCTAAAGAGCTGGCTCATACCCTCGGTGTTGAGATGCTTGGTAAGATCTTTCATCAAAATATATTTCTTTATGATTGATTGATTAGCATGACATTTATGAAATATGATACAATTGTTTGTAACTAGATTTGATTCAAGTGGATTAGCCAATCTCTGAGGACACACTGTTTCTCTGTTCTCACTGCAGGAGACATTCCTCTTCATCTTAGCATTAGAGAGACATCAGACAAAGGACAGCCTGTGGTTGTGTCGTCCCCAAATAGCCCAGAAGTAAGTGGATCATAATCGACTCCTGTCTTACTTTTCATTGTTTTCTATTATGGTAGTTACTGTAAGCCTTTCAGGATCTTTGGGTGGCAAAATTTGCTACAACACCACTTTAGTAGCATATATTGATAGATTTTTAATCCAAAATTTTAAACCATTTCAGTAGCATGTGTTTATTATAAAAATCTACGAATTTGTACAATTCAGAAACCCTTGTTGTTAGCGACACCGGTGGCCGTTAAGTGAACTGCAGCCAGCAACGTACAAGAAACTGAATGTTACATCATTCAATGCCCTGATATATGTAATATATATATATATATGAAGAGTTCAGATGCAAAAGCCTCTAAATGCCATTTGAAATTTTCTTCTTTAATGATGATTTTTATCAAACTTGTATATTTAAGTTCAGTAATTTCACTTAAATGGCGATGATAATTACCTATTAATTGTTATTTAAGTGAAATAACTGAACTTAAATATACAAGTTTGATAAAAATCATCATTAAAGAAGAAAATTTCAAATGGCATTTAGAGGCTTTTGCATCTGAACTCTTCATATATATATATATATATATATATATGTAAACACGTGCTGTGCCCTTTCCTCTCAATAACAAAATAAACACACAACAAAAATGACAGCAGTGAGCAGTTAAGAACTTCTGATCATAGAGATGTGGAGATGCTTGCAAGTTCTGCAATTCACTCGCATTTTGTCGACAGACAACATATGAGATAAAATTACACAATTATATATATATAATAGTTTAGTATATTTGAGGCTATAGACTATATAGATGTGTCTATGTTAGACTAAAAAGTTGACTGAAATCCTTTTTTTTTTTTGCACAACACATTGACATTACAGTACAAAATGGCTCTTTCGGTATTATCTGGAACATTGTGTAAGCATTCATTTCATGTGACATAGAAGGGAAGAGAGGCTTTCGGGAATCACATCCTTTTGTTTTTCCCAGCAAAAACATCCCCAATCCTTCACATAAAACATTTTTTAATGTTCTGTTGCAAGCTGTTTACACGTTGGCAATAAAGTCATTTATACCTTGAAAATTTTGTACAAATAGCTCAATTAAATATAGGTACATAATGTATAATATAATATTACCTGAATATACTTGAATACTAAATTCTATATATTCTTTAACAGTCTTGCAGAAAATACATCACTGAACTAATATGACTTTTAAGTACTTTGGTCGTAAAATGTTAAACTAACCAAACCAAGTTTCAGATTATTTTTTAACAAGATTTAAAAAAAAAAAAACATTTATGAACTAATTTTATAATATAATAACAAATAATTGTACAACTAATTCTAATATAGTTATGCATATTTATCTGTCTTGCAGGCCGAAGCTTACAGAAGAGTTGCAGCAGCAGTAGTACGGCGACTGGGAAGCATCTAAGTTAAATGACTTCCAGATACAATGTAGTCTTGGTGACCTGAGGAAAATGTCAGTATTGTATATCATTGCCTCCTAATCAACTTATTTGCCCATTTAAATTGGTATCACATGCCTATTAGAATGTTATAATTTATCTTATTTATATACAGACATACTGTTAATGTTATTTACAGGCATTAAAAAAAACTCACATTAATAAAATAATTTTGAGTTTGAAAAGTTTGGGAAATCACAGATTACTTTAAATTCGCTAATGTAGTGGCCCTTTTAATGTACAAATCTAAGATGTTTATCTTTTCCCTCAAGAATAGTTGTGTTTACCTGGAAGGAACTGAGATAAAGCGCAAATTTAGTGCTGCTTCAGATGAAGATGCTCATTACAGGTCTTAGCCACTTGATGGCACTGCAAATGTATTCCGCATCTTATTGTGCTTTGTGTTTGATTTATAGTGAAACAAGCTAAATGAGGTCTTTCAGTTAAACTGTGACTTTTCCTATTATGATAGTTAACATGATTGGACTCTTACTTAACTCCATTTAATAAAGAAAAATGGTTCCAGTCCAGTAGGAAAGTGGGATGAAGTTTTCACGGGATGAGAAAAACAGGGTCACTTCCTGCATATTTTCAGAGTACCCTTGACTCAGCTGAAACAGCCGTATTCAGTCCACCCCTGTGTAACAGGCCAGACAGACCAGTCTGTGATTCATCACCGCAATGAAGCTATTCTGCTTTCTTTTAGTCTCAATTGCTTAACTGTTCCCAGAAGAACGACCCCGGGGTTTCAGCTGTACAATGACCTCAGCTGAATTTGGACAGTTACACATTTGGTGTTATTTATTTTCTCTTTGTTTTCATTATAAATAAAGCGCTATCCCGATAACATGCTTTGTCTGATGATGTCACTGAGTGCAGTGGTGTGACTCACACTGCCTTGAGTGTGTCATTGAGGTGTGTAAAAGGGCAAATAAACATCCATTCATATAGAGATGTGGAATTCACCCAAATTATGTTTGAGATTATTGTCCCGGAAAGGGGATTTCACAATGAATTGGAGAAAACTGAAAAAACCAACCAGCTGCTTCCACTTTGTTTTTTTTGGAGACTCGATGGCATATTCAGATTACTTAACAAGTAACATGATTGAGCATGTTTCAGGTAATTCCCAGTTTTGCTGGAAATTGACTTCTAAAACATGTCCCAGTGTCGTTGGGGTGTTATCTGTGACATTATAAAAGCAGACTTTGCCCCATGTGGTAAATACAGATTATAGCTCCCAAGGCTATGGGGAAAAATTCAATAATTAAACGGGGTAGCTGTGCAGCCCAAGAGGACAGTCTTATATCTGTGTCATCTTTGATTCATGAGCAGATACTGTTAATAAAATAAGCTGAGGTGCAAACAAGACATTTAAGGAGAAATCATTTCATTTTTTTAATGCATTTTGCTCAAGAAAGATCACACGGATTGCATGTTGTTGGTCCCGTGGCTGTAAATTGTTCTATTTACATTATTTATAGTAAAACAGAACACATTTTCAGTCAGATCCACGATCAAATGACCATCAACTATCACTGTAAGTTAACTGACACAATACTATAACTATAGTAAGCTTTCGCTGCATCCTCATGTACACTGTAAAAAATTTGGAGTAGGATTTACTTGAAAAAACCTTGCTAAACGATCTCACTCAGAAAATGCTAGTAAATTTACAAAGATTTGCCAAGTAAAAACCTAAACATATTTATCAGTAGCTTTAATTAGAAATCTTTAAGTTAAATTTACTTGGAATGTGGAATTAAGTAAACTTTACAAAAAATAAGTAATTTTAACTCGGCTTGTAAAAGGTTGATTAATACCGATTTCCTTTGCCTTTGTATTACACTTCACTAAAACAATTATCTTGAATTTTATTAGTCATTTATAGTATGTTCTTTACTTAGATCATCTAAATAATTTATATATACATCATGTCAGACTTTAAGCCTTATGTGAATGCAAACACCTCAATACTTGGTAGACAATACACAATGGCGGTAACATTTGATGGATCGTTTTTGTGTTTGAATGTGTCGTTTTAAGCAAAAAATTTACTCGAAATGTCACAAAATGGCAATTTACTAATACTGAAAACAAAAATCAATCATATAACAGTGTAAATACAGCTGGAAACCAGTGAAAAATGAACCTCATTAATTATTCAAGGTCCAGTGCATGATGGGAAACCCAGTATCAGAAAAGTTGAGTAATTTTTACTTAATTTTATTGAGTTGATATTACATTTATACTCGCTTGAAATAAGTACTGATATGGAATTTACTTAGTTTTTTAAATTCTTGCCTGAACTAACTTTTTCAAGTAAATTACATTGGGTTTTTTCACTAGTATTTACTTAACCAAAAAATCATTTTTTACAGTGACATGAAGTCTTCATGGTTAAAGTATTGGCTTCATGCATATTGGCTGAAATTAAGATCTGCACATGCATAATAAAATACATGTGTATAATTGATTACAATTATGTAAGGTTCATGCCTTTTGAGGCCAAGGTTTTTTCATTAAGTGGTTCTCAC
The DNA here is from genome assembly GCF_016745375.1 of Pimephales promelas. The sequence goes on along the minus strand of NW_024121099.1, from coordinate 18,215,693 downwards.
TATAGCTCCCCCTCTCTGGATGTCATGGGCGGAGCTTGACCTAGTCCAGCTCCACCTCTTTGGATCTAATGGGTGGAGGGACAGGGTTATGGGTAGGGTTAGGGTGTGTTTGGAGCTTATTGCTCCACCCATTACATCTACATTACATCCAGAGAGGGGGAGTTGGATTTAATGCTCCACCCATGGCTCTGCAATGAGCAGCCTAAGGTTTTTCAAAGCACATATATAAAACTAAAAAAAATGAACCAACCAGCTGATCCTAGTTCAGACAACTCCCATCCACTATCTGTTTTTGGTGACTCAATGACATATTCTGATTAACAAGCAACATGATTGAGCATGTTTCAGGTCATTTCTAAAACATGTCCTGCAAAACATAATGTTGCCATGTATAATATATCTTATTTAATGTTATATATGGGGACCTGATTCAGAAAAAAAATGTGCAAAAATTTTACAAATTTTACGGATATAATTGTGTGTAAGGGGGCGGCATTATTGTGTGCAAGTATACACGGTACACACACACACACACACACACACACACATATATATATATATATATATATATATATATATATATATATATATACACACACACACGTTACATGTATTTATTTTAGTAATAACTAAATAAACCATGAACCAATACGTATAATTACACTGTAACAGGGACACATTAAAATAACATTTAGCCTAACCTTATTTTTTTTATTCATGTTACTTACAATTCTAAGTTTTTGAAGTGTGCCCCATAAAGATAATGTTTTATGCACATTTATTTCCTGAGAGTGCACCATGTTGAGCTTTCCTATTTTATTTATTCTGTTAAGTTAGATCATCTTTTCTCCCCCTGTCAGCTTAACTAAAATATCAAAATATCCAAATGAAGTTGTGCTTGAATTCTTCAGAACTTATTTAATTTTTCATCCATTTTTAAGCTTTAGATTTTGACATTAGAGAGACATTTTGACAATATTCCACACATACTCTCCTCAATGACCCGGAAACCCAACCCTTCCCACAATCCTAAGCGTGTATCCATAACCATGGCAATGTGCTGCTATACTCAGGTTAAATAGCAGCAGCAGCTGGTTCCAATTGCACTGCAGCACAAGGGAACAGGAGAGGAGGATATGAGGGGAGGGAGAGAGGGCGATGTATGCTTAAAGAAACGCCTGTGAGTTGCTTTTAACTCTCTAGCATCATGGTCTTGTTAACAGTAAACTTTGGGGGCATCTCTATAAGCAATATTAGCCATATAAAACCAAGACGTAGTTTGTGTAGTTGATCAGGTATATACAGATATATATATATATATATATATATATATAAAGAACTTTGGGGGATACCCTTCCTGAACATTTACCTAAGTGCTTGGCTATTTAATCCACACAGCGATGACTAGCCCAATCTTGCACAATCAGGCTTCACACAAAGGGTGTGGACATCAGAGCTTCTCAGCAAGACTGCAAGCACAGCTGACGGTGAATAGCAGATCTGAGGGGTGTTGGAAGGAGATTTGGGGGTGGCGGGGGTAAATAATTCATGACGTAAAAAAAGGGAAGGCACTGCTAGACATATTAGTGAGGTATGATGCTAAGCGTTTGATGTCCACATGTTTGTGTTTAGTGAGCAGTAGCTGCCTTAATGAACATGAATTACTGCTGATCTGCATACAGCCTGTGTTAGGGAAGTTAGCATTACTGAATTCTGTTAGGCTCTATATCATAGCATGACCAATTAAAAAAATATCTCAATTAGTAAATGCTGTTATTGTTGACTAAAACATTTTTTTTACTAAATTGAAAAAAATAAAAGCTAATTTAAAATATTAATAAATACTGTAGCAGTATTTAAATAACACCAAAATACCACTGTTTTGAATCCAGAATGACACAAAAACAGTTTCAAAGGGATATTTTCAAATGTTTTTTAGAGGAAGTGAGGGCTGCATGTGGCTGATGGCAATAAAATTTGAATGTCAAATCCAGACACATATGACACTGTGATGAAATTCATTCGGCAGTCTTTTAAATCATTGTTCAAGAGAAGCTTTGGATAAAAGAGGCATATGTAGTCAAACTATCTGATTTATGGGCGTGATCTACTAAGGGCAGACCCAAAGAACCCTGAAAAAAATGAGCACCTAATGAGCATATGACAGTAATTTCTGAAGGATCATGTGACAATGAAGACGTTGTCATTACAGGAATAAAGACAGTTTTGAAATATTTTAAATTGTAATATCATTTCACAATTTTACTGTATTTTTGATTAAATAAATGCAGCCGTGGCGAGCGTAAGAGATTTCTTTCAAAAACAGTAAAAAAATATTTTTGAACTTTTGAATGGTATATATGCAGTACGTAAATATGTTATGACTTGAAGCAAACATTGACGGTAAAATAATTCTACCCTCTAAAAATGAAAACATAAAATTTTTTATTAATTGTGGTACCACATTTATAACCTGCGGTGGTACGTTTCATTGCACTTTCTTTAAATGGATAGAAACAAAAATGTTGTTAACCACATGACAAAACATTGATTTCAGACCCAAAGTGGTTAGATTGACCATTTGCTTTTCCAAAAGAGAAACTTGACATTTGTGTTGTGGCTCGGGACAGGGAGGGGCCTGCTGCTGACCACAGTAGGCGTTGTCTTGGGAACAGATGTGCCCTAGACAATAGCTAGATTTGTTGAATAGAAAATTATTTTATAAAACACAAGCAGATCATACATAAGAGAAGCAGCAGCGTGGGCTGACTACTGTCATTCCTTAATCAGACCCACCCATGTAGTTCTGCAGGTTTTAGTAGCAGAGGATCCTTGCCGGACACACATATTTTATTTCAAAACCTTTTTATGTGCGAACACTGAAGGGGTCTTTTGGTAATTCACTGATTTTAGATATGCTAGTGTCTGAAGCTCAATTGAAAGTTTTTATTTGAACTAATTTCAAATAAAGGCTTGAGCACATGACATGGTTGTGATAACCCAAAATGTATGGGTTCGTTAACGTCAGTGCAGTTAACTCAAATGGTAAACATAACCTCTGGGTCCAAAAAACAACAACAACTGTATAGACTACAGATGTTTGCTAAGTTCACTCATATTGACATATTGATGGAGTAAAGGTATAACAAACTAGTTCATGATAAAAGCTGGGTTCAGAAATTGGTTTTAAATTTAACTTTAGACTTTGTTTCAAATCTTTCCATAACAACAGATAAAAATTGCGCAAACAGGATAAGACCGGCCTTCCTACTCTGTGGTGTCATTCATTGAAATAGCAGATGAGCCTTCATTTAAACTGACCAGACCAGGTCAACAGAGCTTCAACTTCCAGCTCAAAAATAATGTAAAATAGAAGAGGTGTGCAATAAAAATATTTCACAACTTAAAATATACAAACAAATATGTATTAAAATACATAATTTAAAGAAAAGACAGGCACTTAAAAAAAACTTTAAAATGGTAGGCTAGCCTAACTTACTTTTTGAGAACACAAAAAAATCCATAGAAAAGGCCCAAATAAATGAAACAACTTGAAACTTAACCAGCAACCTTGAAGTAAAACGTTAGTAGTATTTCCAATGCTAGCCTACTACTGTTATTTCCAGTCAACATCAATCGTAGATAGATAGGTAGATAGATAGATGGAATCGATGCATTTGTAATGGTTTATTCCTTGCTTTTACTTACTTATTTTTTGCTATAGCTTAGATCACATTAAGATATAAAAAATCAGAAAGTATTAACCAACATGAGCCTGAGAGGCAATCGTGAGCGCGCGTCGTGCCCCCGTGGTGAGCGAAATGGAAAAGTTAGTGTGGACTGTGGAGAGAGTGAGTGAGAGCCGGATCTATCCGTCGCCATTACTGACTGGAATGAGAGGGGAGGGGATGGCTCTCCGATTGCACGCATACCACTTACTGCTAAAAGACTGAAAACAACCACTTTCGAGAAAATTTGCCGATTACTCCAACCACCCACGGGAAACACAACAAAACTGGAATTTGTTTCGGAATCGCATCCGTTGAAATTAAAGGAAATAGTTGGAATGCCACCTCCTATCTGTGGTGTCGGGAGCTGGGAGCGACCATGTTAGGTAGGGGAATGCACACGGAGTATGTGACTTTCTAGCAAGCTTTTTAGTCGTTTGCTTTACTGAATTTGGTTAAAGTGTGATTGTTTTTTCTATGTGTAAGCGATAGTTGTGTACCTTTAGGTAAATTGACAGATTTGTCTGTCTCGCCTACAGTGTGTTGTGTCGGTGTCACACTTAACTAGCTTTGGCTAACTGGGAAGCTAGCAAGCAAAGGAGGCATCTAATGCCTTGTTAGGAGCAAGGCCCGGGTCGATGCGAAAAAAAGCATATTAACACACATTCAACTGAACCAAATCGCCTGGTTATTTAATAGAACAAGCGCGTATGTGTAATTAATTTGATGCAATAAAACTACTCTGACGTGAAAATCAAATCCTGGGATTTAAATGCTGTGAATACTGGGTTAAGGTGTTTCTAAGTAAATGATTCACAAATTCATGCCAATTTGGACCCTCCGTTCAGTTCGCTGTTATAGCAATCATTATGAATAATTCACTGGACTGGTTCTGGGAATCGTCGCGTCCACATCTGATCGCAGTGTGGCTCGCGACTCGCCGTAACAATAGCGCTGCTGCTCGCGTGCTGGTCGGAATTCCTTCAGCAGATGCTTCTGTCTGCTATACATCCTGGCGCGTGAAATACAGTCCGCAGTCATTAACATACGCTTATGGACACTGATGTCCAATGTTTCCGTGATTTGACTTTCGTGAGGTCTTGTCTTTGATGTCCCATAAATGCGGCCGTTATTTATGACATTTACAACACAAAGGGTTAATTCGGTTAAAATTATTGTTTTGTCATCATATATGCTTCATACCAAATAAGATAATTTCAAAAAGTGTTTCCAGACCCGGAAAAATTAAGTAAATTATGTGCATTTCAAAAGCGAATCGATTTTTGAGCCGATTGTTCTTTTGAGTCGGTTCGATTCAATTGGTCAAAACGGTTACCAAGATAGTCTAAAAGATTCATTAGAGACTTTATGTGAATCTAAATGTTCTTTTAAAAGTCTCTCCCCCGGTTTGACAGGTTCCAGACTAAAATGCATGTTTGAGCTGTTTTAACTGAAAGCAGCTTGCACGGCCATATCTTAAAATGTCAGTGACATTTTTACCTCAAGATGCACACCAGTAATGTTTTTCTTTTTCTGCGGCGCGTTTATAAAAACTACTGAAATGCCATAATTGAACTAAGGACTAATCCTGGCTTAGTTTAAGCCCTGTCTGTGAAACTGAGCCTATCCAGTAATTATAAATTACTCAAATGGTATGGGAATTCATTAGTTAAAACTTTGTATGACAATATTTCAACTGTGGAGCACAGAATGACAGTCTTAGTTATCATTCACTTTCATTATGTTGAAAACCGATGCAATGAAAGTGACTCAGGCTGTCATTCTGTCTAACATCTCCGTTTGTGTCATACAGACTGAACGGCAGCAGCACTAAAGGATGACACAATTTTCATCAAAGCATCTTTATTCTTTTAAAAGATGCACTTCAGGCTTTACATTGCCAAATGTTGAATAAATGCATATTCAGTAGTGGTTATAGGTATGCTATCAGTGCCAACACTGAATTTAATGGAATTTATGAAATAATTTCTAGCAGTTATTTTGTTTATCATGAACAGATTTCTCTTGAGTGTAGATTAGTTAATTTGTTGCCTTATTTCTACTGACAGAGGCATTAATTTATCAGCTCAAAGCTTGTCACTTCTGATTTGTTCATTTTAATTTAAGTAGAAGTAGTGATACTGTGGCACAAGCTCATTCACTGGAATATACTTTTTTACTGAATGTTCCCCAGTATCACTACTCCTACTTGTATTAAGATCAATCAATGCTTGCGCTAGCTGAACATTCATGAATCAGATTTGTGAAGTGGATCGTGAAATTTTGGGATAGTTTTGTACCTAGAGTGGTTGTTTGCAGACTTTAACTGCAAAAAAGGGATATTAAAATGCATTATATTAGTAAATGCAATAATATTACCATTATAAACAGTTCTGCCATGCTTACATTTCTGCTGTCAATAATTATGTTGCTTATTATTTTGGTTGTGTGTGTTGTGATTGTGTCTAGGTTGTCAAGTTATCAAATGAAGAATATTAAATGATCAGTGTTCTGCTATTGTAAACTTTATCTTATTGTTGACTAATTTAATATTTTTGTTTTGCAGGTAGGTGATAGGAGGGGAAAGAGCAGTCGTGCGGGACAGATGATCCAGATTACATTGGCTCACTCAAAGTGAGACATGGAAATGTGCCTGCGCTAGCAAATGGAAGTACACGCTTGCCTTGCCGGCATACTTTGCTTATTGTAACAAGCAATGAGAGGGGCAATATAATGGCCAAGAATAAGGAGCCCCGTCCTACATACGCTGTCAGTGTCGTTGGGCTCTCGGGCACTGAGAAAGAGAAGGGCAACTGTGGTGTAGGTAAATCCTGCCTATGCAACAGATATGTACACCCCAGTGCGGACTGCTACTACTCGGAGCACACTTCTGTGTTGAGCACAATTGACTTTGGAGGGCGTGTGGTGAATAACGACCACTTCTTATACTGGGGCGAAGTATTACATCGAGGGGATGATGGCCTTGAGTGTAGAATCCAGGTCATCGAGCAGACTGAGTTCATCGATGACCAGACCTTTTTGCCTCATCGGAGCACAAACCTGCAGCCTTACTCGAAACGGGCTGCAAATACGAAGCTTCAGTCTGCTGAGAAGCTGATGTACATTTGCACAGACCAGCTTGGGTTGGAGCAGGATTTTGATCAGAAGCAGATGCCCGATGGCAAGCTCAACATCGATGGCTTTGTATTGTGTATCGATATAAGCAAAGGATGCAATAGAAAATTTGATGACCAGATGAAATTTGTCCACAGTCTTTATTCTCAAATTTCCAAGACGAAAAAACCCATAATCGTTGCTGCAACGAAATGTGACGAATGTGTCGAGCAATATCTGAGGGAGGTTCAGACGTTTGTTGCAGGTAAAAAGAATCTCATGTTGGTGGAAACATCAGCTCGATCATCTGTGAACGTGGAACTTTGTTTCAATGCTCTGACACAGCAGATGGACAAAACCCGAGGTAAACCCAAAATCATCTCTTATTTGGAAGCATGCAAATCCCAGAGACAATTAGTAGCTTCTGTCTCAGACAAGTTTGAAAAGCTCATTGTTCAAACTGTCCGAGATTATCACACAAGCTGGAAAATTGTCAGCAATAAGTTGAAAAGCCACCCAGACTATGAAGAGTACATCAACTTAGAAGGCACCAAAAAGGCCAGAAACATCTTTTCAAAGCACATCGGACAGCTGAGACAAGAGCATATCAAGAGGCGGCGTGAGGATTATCTTACCAGTCTGCCAAAAATTCTTAATAAGTTGCTTAACAACCTGGAGGAAATTGAGACTCTGAGTTGGACTGAGGCTCAGAGCCTTATGAAGAGCAGGCCTGAGTTTCAGTACTGTTTCATTGAGTTAGAACAAACGCCATGGTATGAGACCGACCACCTCGATAAAACTGACGACAGAAGAGTGCCCTTCGATGTACTCAAAACCATGGAAGGAGAGAGGATTTATCAAAACCACGTCCAGCATTTGATATCTGAGAAGAGGCGGTTGGAGATGAAGGAGAAATTCAAGAAGACGCTGGAGCGAGTGCATTTCATTAGCCCCGGCCAGCCGTGGGAAGAGGTCATGTGCTTTGTCATGGAGGATGAGGGGTACAAGTACATCACTGAGTCAGATCGCAGGGATGTTTATAGTCGGCATCAGCAGGAAATAGTTGAAAGGGCCAAAGAGGAGTTTCAGGAAATGCTTTTTGAGCACTCAGAGCTGTTCTATGACCTCGATTTGAATGCGACCCCAAGCTGTGACAAAATGAGTGAGATTCATGCCGTGCTTAACGAGGAACCTAGATACAGAGCTCTCCAGAAACTCGCCACAGACAGGGAGTCACTTTTACTGAAACACATCGGGTTTGTCTATCACCCCACAAAGGAAACATGCCTCAGCGGCACGGCTTGCATCGACCTCAAAGTCGAGCAAATCCTCGCCAACAGGCTAGTTCAGCTGGATCATGGCCGCTCTAATATCTACTACAACAGTGCCAACATTGAAAAGGTTAACCTGTGTCTCGTAGGCAGGGAAGGATTGGCGCAGGAGCTCGCAAATGAAATCCGAGCTCAGTCCACTGATGATGAATACACCCTTGATGGGAAAATCTATGAATTAGACCTTTTGCCTGTGGATGTCAATTCTGGCATGCTTTCGAACCATTCCTGGATATCGACTTTCAAGCCCCATGGGTTCTTTTGTGTCTTCAGCTCTATAGAGTCGCTTAATTACATTGGTGACCGCATAAGCCGAATACGAGCTGAGATCGCCCAGAGCAGAAGGGATAGGTATAGCCAGCCAGTGCCATTCATTCTTATTCTAGCAAATCAGCGCGACAGTATTTGCAAAAACATGCCTATTTTAAGGCATCAGGGCCAACAGCTTGCAAACAAGTTACAGTGTACTTTTGTAGATATAGCCACCGGCACTTTTCCCAGGAAGTTTAATGAGTCTCAGATAAAACAGGCCCTCAGAGCTGTGTTGGAGGGATTGAAGCACAATTTCGACATGATGAACCCCATGCCCTCAATTAAAGATCTGTCTGAGACAGATTTACGGATAGTCATGTGTGCCATGTGTGGAGATCCATTTAGCGTGGATCTCATTCTCTCACCGTTCCTGGACTCGCATTCCTGCAGTGCCGGACAGCCCGGGCAGTGCAACACATTGATCCTTGACAAAATCATCGGCGACAGTCGCAGACGCATACAGGTCACTGTGCTCTCCTACCACTCCTCCATTGGAATCAGAAAGGACGAATTGGTGCATGGTTACATTCTTGTTTACTCAGCAAAACGAAAGTCTTCCATGGCTATGCTGAGGGCATTCCTGGCTGAAGTCCAGGATGTCATTCCAGTTCAAATGGTGGCCATTACGGACAGCCAAGCAGACTTCTTTGAGAACGATGCGATAAAAGAGCTGATGACTGAAGGGGAGCACATTGCCACGGAAATCACTGCTAAGTTTACCGCTCTTTACTCGTTGTCCCAGTATCACAGGCAGACAGAAGTTTTCACGCCATTTTTCAACGAGGTCCTGGAGAAGAAGAGCAACATCGAAAGCTCCTTCATGTTCGACAGTAGCAGGGACGGAACAGGCACCGGTGAAGATGTCTTCCCGCAGTCCCCTCATAGCCATTCGCCTGCCTACCAATACTACCCTGACTCCGAGGATGATGGGGAGGGACCGCCACCTTACAGCCCGATAGGCGATGATGTGCAGCTGCTGCCTAATCCTAGTGAACGGAAGTACAGGATCGACCTAGAAGGAAACGAGTACCCGGTTCACAGCACACCTCTTGGTGATCACGAGCGTAACCACAAAGTGCCTCCCCCAGTAAAACCCAAGCCTAATGTGTTGCCCAAACCCAATGTTAAGAAGCTGGACCCCAACCTTCTGAGGACCATTGAGGCTGGAATGAGGAACTCCAGGAGGACGCGAAGTCCAATGATGGGTCACGGTGATGACCTCGAAGCATCCGACAACTATGCAGAGCCGGCCGACACTCTTCTCAAATTCAAAGGCTTTAGTGATGACATATATGCAGTACCGGAAGACGCGCACAGTAGATCTGGCAAGAGCCGCAACTCGTTCGGTGGACTCGCTCTGCACGGGGACGAGGAGAACGGCTTTGACTCCATGTCTAAGTCTCAGGGTGGCAGAAGGCCTTCTAAGTATAAACATCGTTCTAAGATCCTCTTCAGCAAGACAAAAGCTTATCAAAGACGAGTGCACTCAGATGTCAGTGACGATGAGTCGGGGCCTGCGACGCAGAAGAAGAAGAAAGGAAGGGGTAACCGAGGAAGTGAAGAAGATCCACTTCTCTCACCAGTGGATCCTTGGAAAGGAGGGATAGACAATCCAGCCATCACATCTGACCCAGAGCAGGATGATAAGAAAACAAAGAAAAAGAAAGCACCAAAGATCAAGGAACCCAAAAAGGTGAGCTGGTATTTTTTTTTTCATTTCAATTTTTTACGTATGGACTCAATTATTATTTAAAACTCCAAGGATTTTGAATCATATAGGATTAGGTACCACATCGACTAATATTATAGATTTTGAATTTAATTGTTTGTGTTGATATTGTGTATTTAATTGTGCATGCTCATTTCTCTTATTTTAAAATGTAGATTACCTTTGCTGGTGTCTACAGCTCAAAGTTAATCTTTAAAAACTATAAATTATAATTTAATCAAACTTTTAAATCTTTAGTAAATCTTCAAAATGAATATCATTTTTTAATACTGTACATTGTGATTTTACAAAATAGCATATAATTGTAATATTATTTGCCAGAATTGTCATATATGTGCATCCTTTAAAAGATTTCCAAAAGATGTTATATTATTTCTAAGATCCTTATTGAGAAGATGATTATATGATAATAATTTCCAATATTCTCCTATTTAAATGCTAACAGCAGGCACATTGAAACGTGATTGTTGTCAGTATGAATTGTAGTGATCATAGAATCTAATGTGTTCTCTTTTCTCAACAGGCAAAGACAATAAAGACCACAAAGCCATTGTACCCACCAACTCGTAGAAATTGGGAGAGCAACTATTTTGGAGTGCCTCTTCAGAACTTGGTCACTCCTGATAGACCCATACCTTTGTTTATTGAGAAGTGTGTTGACTACATTGAGCGAACTGGTAAGTTTACTGTTTTTAACCGCTGAATATCCGAATAGCATCTGAAAATGTGTAAAACTCTCGTGTCAGTTCTCCGTTGGAAGGCTGATTGAGAATTGTATGTTTCTTGAGTTTGCAAGAATGAAGTGATATGTTTTAGTCATTTTTGGTTTTGGCATTTTTTCATTTAGTAGATTAGTAACATTTACTAAAAACTGGTCCTGAGTTGCTTCACTGAAAATTGTACATTTGTGCGTTTCACATTGCATACGTTGTCTGCCTGATACAGTCTATATTTCAGAGCACAGGAAATTCTGTATTCGGTTCAGATACCATCAATGAGTAAATTAATGAATGAAATCCATTTCTATTAGGTAATAAAATCTGACACAATAAGAAGTTGATGGGCAGGGGAGGAGGAAGTCAGTCTGGTAAATGATTGAATGGATTTTTATGGCACGTTGTGATGATCTAATTTTTCCCAGAGCACTTTGTTCAGTTAGATTATGGTTTGCATTTTCATGGACTGACTCTGCTAATGATATGTAAACACTGAGGCCCAGCATATATCATAGCCACGGGTGGGTTTAACATAATTTCTGGACATGCTTAGCATTTTTGGATTCCAACAAAGTCTGCTTCATATGCTTAAAGCAGTGATAGAGGCCTCTTTACTGTGGCTGTTTGTTTGGTTACAACATGCCCTTCAGTAGCTTGTTCTGTAACTGTGGTCAATGGAAACTTTGACTAACACTGCTGTCAATAAGCCCAACCGACCCGTAATATAGCTTGAGGTTTCATTAGTGAGTAGGTGACACCCACATACTGTCGTTCAGGTTGGTTGTGGCTATTGATCAGTGAAACTCATGCATGGATGACATGCATTGATGTGGTTTCTTAAGGAAATTATTAAGCTGCTGTTTGTGGTTGTGGTTTTTATGGTGAGTACTGGAAGTGGGCAAAGTGTGTGGTGAGTGTAATACTAGGTCAATTTGCTGGTTGGACTGGTTTTGATTTGTGTGTGTGTGACCGTACACCCGTAAAGCCCATATGTGGTGATCTGAAACAATCCGGATCCGAAAAAAAGTTCCTTTTTTAATTTTTTTTGCTGATCTCATGTTTAGATCTCACATAGTGCTGTGTGCACTGTTAATGTGCAGGACTATTGATTAGTTGGTGAGTGGCTTGATTTTCTCTGTGACACATGCAGGTTTGTGGTCTATATGGAAGCATTTAGCACCATCATTTAGCTTAAGAAATTGGGGTAATTTATAAAATTATAAAGGCACAATATTAACGTTTCTAAAATATTTAATGTCAATGCTGATGGCAGATAAATAAATGCTATGAAAATTCTACACAATTTTGTCTAATAAACTAAATGACTAAAAATTTAAATCAGGCATTTTAAATGATTCAGATGACAACATAAAGTACAATATTAAAATATTTCCTTTTACATTTAGCTGTGGATGATATTAAAATTTCCACGAATAAACCAATGAATTATTATTTTAAAGGGTTAGTTCACCCAAAAATGAAAATGAAGTCATTAATTAATTACTCACCCCCATGCTGTACCAACCCCGTAAGACCTTCGTTCATTTTCGTAACCCAAATGAAGATATTTTTGATTAAATCTGATAGGTGGATCACTGCTACATAGGCTCTTAATAGGCCCTGACGGTCCAGAAAATCATTAAAGAAAATGTTTAAATATTCCATGTGCCTTGTGGGCCTTGAGACGAGAGTTGAAGAGATTTCCAGAACGCATGCGCGAGAACTGAGCAGTCCCTCCAGAAAAACGCGATTATGCGATCGCTGAATTCAATGCAAAATCAGCCAAAGTCCGCATATTTATGCGGGGGCCGCATTTTTTCGAATAAGCCGCACTTTCGCCGCATAAAATGCCGATTTCCACGCAAAATATGCGGGGCTCGCATGATTTCATAATCCTCGTATTTTCGTTGCAAAAAAAAGTCACATATATCTTCGCAGAAAGTTGAAAAATGTTGCGTTTGCTTCATACAAGAGCAGCCATTTCCTCCGGTTTCCATGGGAACGTTATGAAGTGACGCAATTACGCGACGGGATAGCTCACAGCTGAAGTTATTGCAGAGGCCAGAAAGACTCACGGAGGCGATTGACATCTCACAAATCGAACTCGTATAACTGTCTGTCACACGTTCTACCATCACATCGTTACTTAATAAACAAAATAAGATAAAAGAATAAGCATCAAACAGAAATTACCCGCACACGACATGGGGTGTTTGAGGCGCACACACTGCAGACAGTTCAGCGCGCAGCTCTTAAAGGGGCCACACCTTATTTACACTCGTTACATTCTGAAATAAAACATTGCTGATTTTGTAATTGTGAAAGAGAGTCTATTGTGCACTTATTGTTTGAATGTCCCTATTTTTCAATCTTTTGGAATGAGATGTCTCAATTTCTAGGTTTTAAAATGAATTGCAACCTTGTCTTAAATTTGTCATCTTCATACAAATGATTTTGACTTTCCTATAAGAAAAATGTATGTTATCGATTTTTTCTATTATTAGGAAAATTTCATATTCATCAAACTAAGTGGAGTAGCCTAACTCAAAACCCAACTTTGCTCATTTCAAAACAGCCTTTAAAATGTATTTTGAGTCTTTAAAATTTAAAAAAAAAAATCGAAAAGCCCAAAAGATCTGTATCTCTGCTAAAGGAATTTAATATGTCTGTGATGCCCTCTATCTTTTTTTTTCTTTTTTTCTTTCTTTTTTTTTTTTTTTCCAAATTATTGTTTCATGTTTTAGGCTACTTCTCAGATGTTATACTTTTCAGAAAATGTGTAAAAGAAATGTCAAGAACTTGATATCAAACTCTGTGATTTTGAAAATTTAATAAAAATAAAACAAGAGAGAAATTAAATATTCCCAGCACTTTCTATGAGTTAGTATGCTTGCTACATCATAGAAAGTAATAAGAAATGACTCTTTACATTAAGGTAGTAGCCTAGTGAGAACAGGGTGTTGGGGGAATCACTTTTTTTCTCTTTTTCATCAAACCGCAGTTTTTGCAAGTTCCCGCAATTTTTGCAAGTTCCCGCAATTTTTGCAAGTTCCCGCAATTTCATCGCATAAAATTGCATAAATATCCCGCATATTCCATCGCATTTTTAAAGAAAACGGGCCGCGTAATCAAGGATTTTTGCCCGCAACAATCACAAAAAAACTCCGCGTTTTTCTGGAAGGACTGACTGAGATGAGGACGTTCTTCTTCGACTACTTCTTGTTACCGGCTGCTCACCGCTTAGGAGTATTACCGCCACCTACCTTATATATACGAGCTGGTAATGTCATCTCATATGGTAGGTGGCGGTAGGTATATAAAAAAACGAGTATAAACATTATTACATCATTAAATCATTATTTCATCAATTGTTAATTTTTAATACATTGATTTTTCTTGAGAAAAATAGACATAGATACTGTACCTGATATATATCCAAATGAATCAATGTTGAATAGAATTTAATTGCAATCAGAATGTGAATCGAATCGTGAAATTTGTCTGTTCAGCACTATAAATGAGCATGAAAAGTGATATCCAATAACAACCAATATATGAACAATATTAACCAATAGTGATTTAAAAATATTAGAATATAGTAAATAAATATTTATTATTAATAGTCAGTATTAATAGTAAATATTTATTATATTTGTGCTATCACTTTAAAATCAAGCCGTATGGTCTGTGGTTGAATCTGGACCTTCTTTGGTTTCCACTAGAATGAGATGAGATGGCACATTGTGCCCGTGGCTGCATCTGAGCATCGCGGGGCTCTGTTTAAGAGCTTTTTGAAAGCATCTTGCTTCACAGAGCTGTGCAGATGAAAAGGTTCATCAAACACCCTGCCCCCCAAGCCAAACGCTCACTCCCTCCCATTTATGCCCCTCTATCTCGCTCTGTACTGCATTGTGAAACCCAGAGGAAATTATAATACTTGACTCAAAAAAAGTAGTCCAACAATCCACTCCTCCAAACATGGCGTATATGCACACACACACAGTCCTTTATTTCTTGTGGCCCATCATTTCTGAAAACCAAGAGCCTGTGGCGTTAAAAACTGTATGGAGAAAATGGACTTTATGGATGTTTCCTAATTGACTTTCATGGCTCATTTAGGCCTGGATGCTTCATTTATCCATCAGAAGAGAACCACCATTGTCATTTCCTCCTTGCAGGGCTTCACAGTAATAACCTCTTCTGTGTGCAATGTTATGGATGTTTAGATATTTACATGAGACACTAACCATAAAATAAACCATGAACTTGACAGACACATTTCATCAGTTCCAGCAAAATTTCCCAAGCCTTGAATAGGACTACATAATGGGTTGACCACAGTGCATAATCTTTGGATCTCACAGTAACATGCTTCTATAAAAATAGACATTTTGTGGCAGTTTTAGAAATGTTGCTACAAATACGATGCAAATTAGGTGCATTTTAGTTGACCTGATGTGTTCTTATGGGTGCAGTGGTGCGTTAAACAGCTCTGTGGAAAGGAGGTACCATTTAAAAACAGTTTGCATGTTTGAACATTAGCAAATTATTTATGCAACAAATCTTTTCCTGGAAATATTGTATATTAATATTACAATTAGTGTATGTTTCACTTCCAATATTTCCAGTGCTGTGCAATACAAATAATAGGGTAATATTTCAATGCATTTAGTTGCATAGTAATATTACAATTCCAATTAGTTAATAGTCCAAGTTTGAGTATTAACTAATTATTTATTCAACTAAACATTTGCTAAAAATATTTGAGTATTAATTAATTGGAATTGGAATTTTACCATCCAACTAACTGGGGTTGGAATATTAACTAATTGTTTAAATAACATTTATATTTATTCATTTTGCTGACGCTTTTTTCCAAAGCGACTTACAATTGCTATATATGTCGGAGGTCGCACGCCTCTGGAGCAACTAGGGGTTAAGTGTCTTGCTCAGGGACACATTGGTGTCTCACAGTGGATTCAAACCCGTGTCTCTCACACCAAAGGCATGTGTCTTATCCAC
This sequence comes from Pimephales promelas, assembly GCF_016745375.1. Next base: position 18,199,741 of record NW_024121099.1, on the reverse strand, counting down.
TGCCCCATCTCCACCCACCACCAAAACAAAGCATTTTCCTCTAATGTTGAAATTAACTAATTGTGTATACAACGTGTTACCTTAACCTTCTTTTTTTGCGACTCAAAAATATTTTTAGCAGAAGCTAAAAAGTTCAATTGACATTGCTTTGCCAGCATCATTTGATCAGCTGTTGTTGAAATCCACAACATGGACTCTGGTTGCAAAGCCAAAAACAAAGACTTCCCTGTGGGCACATTTTGGTTTTAAGTCAAATGGAAAAGCCCAATAACTCGGATTGGCTGTCTCTGCAGCTGTACGGTGGCCACTAAAGGCACCAATATCATAAAATGTCAGTTGCAGTTGCTCCCCAGCTGTAGACTATTGCAGAGGCTTCTTTGAGGCAAATTTGAATGCTGTGAAAGCTTTGACAAGCTGTATGAATTGGCAGGAAAAACTTGAGAAATTACAGTTTCCAGCCTATATAGCCAAATGAAAGATGTCAAGGTTTAAAAACCTGACTTGGCCAATACACTCGATGTGATCAAGCGCAGATGTTGCCCCATACGCAAGCTTAACAATACATTACCTCGCCAATGACTGGATGCTACCAAGTGTGAAATAAGATATGTGCCAGAGAAGCTCATAGCTGAATGATTTCAGTATGCTTTGGCAGTCTGGGTTTGAGATTAGCAGAAAATGTCCTGCATAAGCACAGATACGCAGCGGTTCTTGGCCGGACATGCAGAGCTGCTTTGAATGAAGAAAAAAAGGCTAGAGTATTTGTACAACAGTTAATCAGCTGACTAATATTTCATGATCAAGACAGCACTGGGCTGAGAGGGTCATAAGTGTGTTTGCAGACAATCTCTAAACCATCATTCTGTAACATTGGACTGTTTTCCTAAAACATAAGATGAATCGTGAATGGGAAATGGACAGGATTGTTTACAGCTTGTTGATGTTTCCTCTCAAGGTCTATGTTTAAGTTTATTTACACGCTATGATACTTTAAACCGCAATGTTATTACTGTATAACAAATCATTAGAGAGAATTTGAATAGCAGCAAAAAAAAAAAAAAAAACCTTTCACACGTGTATCACCTTGTTATTCTGATGAGTATTAGATTACAAGCTGTGTCTATTGGGTGTGTTTTAAAACCTAGTGAGCTGGCTAACTAGACAGCTAGCTCTTTGGTTGTAATGTTTGTACATCTTACTGTTTCAGGGCATCTGTACTGTTGACCAGGTCACAAAAGCAAGATGCTGCACATTTGCAAGGATGCTGTTGCAATGAAGGTGCTTTTTTTGCAGTGAAAATGCAGGAGTCAGCCTTTTCACAAGTCTTTATCCCTTTAGCCTTGCTTTTCAATATTGTACGGCTTCCTCGCAGCCATAGGGATTACTTAACTCGGTAGGGAATAATTGTCGTAGCCCGTTTCTGCACTTTCAGACCTAGTGTTGCAGAGTATCACAACTCAACATGATGCATTGCATTTTAAATTAGGAAATAGCTCAATCTTATTAGATTTAGCTTCAGTGGTACCTATAGTTATTCCATTTATTTTTGCAACTGAAAAAAATATTTTTTTAATCGATTTAATTTGTATTTTAAGTTGTAATTTTTAAACTGTGAGAAATGTGTCATTTTGGAGTAGTTCCTGGTTGCTAATTTTGGCATCAGTGAAATTATGAGAGAGATCCTCAAGCCTGTTGTATCATATTTGATACTCTCATTAATATGATTTTCCTTAAAAATGATGCATGGACAATCAAGTAAACCTAAGTTGTTTTAGTCCAGTAAGTGTTCTTTTTGAAATATCACTAATATAGAAGATATTTTTACGTTTACTTAATAAAAATCAGTATATTATGAATTAATATTTTACAGCAAAAAGACATGCGTACCACGGTCCACGACCTGAAAGGGATTAAATTAAAATGCCTTTTACTTGCTAAAATGTTTTAAGATATCAATCGGATGATATAAGGTATGTAGTGGTGTGTATAACAGGTTTTTCAGCCAAGTTTTGATCATGTTGATAATTTAGGGGCCATTGAAATTAATTGGCTTTATAGGGTTAAGTGTCATGTCACTCTGAACCCCTCACATCCTGGCCACTTCCTCTTTAAAATGTTGCCGTCTGGTCGGCGCTACAGCGCCTTGAGCACCAGATGAAGAGTTTAATTCCCCCACTGGGCAATAAACAAGTGCAATATACACACACCATTATTGTTCATACATATAGTGTACATACATATATTGTGTACTTTTTTATATATTTATTTTTATTAACTTATTTTACTTTCATTATCTGTCTTGTCGCTGTCATTCTGTCTGTTCACTGGAAGCTTCTGTCACCAAGACAAATTCCTTGTATGTGTAAGCATACTTGGCAATGAAGCTCATTCTGATTCTAAATCTAAACCGACAACATTGTTGAGTGCAGGAGGAGGAAATGTGGGATTTTAAAGTGATTTGCAGTTTTTCCGATGTCAGAGTGTAGTCGTGTAGATTGCTTGATCTGTTGTGTATAATCTACAGATATGAATACAAATGTAAAGGACAAGGTGTGGCTTGTAATAAGTACCTTGACTTACCAAATTGCTTTGCATTTCCATGCACAGATCAGTATAGGGCTGGGAATAAAAAAATAAAAAAAATTAAAAAAACGATATCGATACTATGGAAGAGGTGTTAGTCTATGTAAGTCCTAACACCCCAGTAAAGTGATGGAGACCATATACTGTCAAAGAGCACTGTCCTTTGGATGGTGAAAAAGAGTAGGAGTGTAACCCCGGCATCCTGGCCAAATTTGCTTATTGGCCTCTGTCCATCATGGCCTCCTAATCATCCCCCTAGACTGCTTGGCTTCATCACCGTCTCCTCTCCACCAATAAGCTGATGTGTGGTGGGCGTTCTGGCGCAATATGGCTGCCGTCGCATCTACAGGTGGATGCTGCACATTGTTGGTGGTTGAGGATATCCCCCCTTCCATTTAAAGCGTTTATTCTATTTATTACCTTGACTTCGCTTCCAGTTCCTGAATGATACTTTTTTCGATACTAATTTTATGAAATCCGTTTAAACAAGATTACAATTGTATTTACCAAAAAAAAAATTACTTTGTACTTTACTAGCCTAATGAACTATGAATCTGCCAATTCACTTCCCACACTTCCCTTTATATGATATGGATTAATTATATATTATTAAGGATACATTTAATCTGCTAGGCTCCTCTGCAAGTGGAGTTCCCCACCTGATGACTGTTGCTTTGCTGACTGTAGACATGCACCTTGCTGGAGGGTTGCAGAAAGTTTTGATGACTCTGGCTTTTTCTTCCTTTGACACATTAAGGTCTCTGGCGATTGCTTAGCAATAAGTGTCCGACAACGCAAAGTCCTGTTATTCCCCTTGGCCTCCTACTGCTTGTCGTGCTCGAGGGAAGAGGATGTCTGAAGCACTTGGCTTTGACAGGCTGTCGCCACATATCAGCCAGTGCATCTAGACTCAGGATGAGGCTTAGGAAGTGTAATGAAGTGGAGGGCGATGATGCCATAAGCTCTGGGAGTTTGGAAGAATGCAAGAATGAAGCTTATGTACTTGAAGAACTGACAAACAGAAATGTACTAACTTTTTAAGCTCCTATGGTGATGATTAGGGGCTACTGTCCATCACAAATAAGAACTTCTGCTGATTTCTATCATCAGTTTAGTCAGTTTCTGAATCGGTTCATGAATTAGTTGTGAATCAGCTCTCTCAAAAGTACTAGAATTGTTAATGGAATTAAGGAACCAGAATCTTTGTGGACTTGGAATTGGAAGCAAATTTGTTACTTTTTGTAAAATTTTCCTTCATGATTGCATTCACTTACAAAAATAAATGTTTTATATATTTATGGTAGGAAATTTACAAAACATCTTCATGGACCATCTTTACTCATTATTTATTAATGTGAGCAGATGCAGGTCGCTATATTTTGTTCTTGTTTTCAACATAAAGCATTTCCATTTATTTTGTGTTTTTTTTTCATGGGCTTATTCTTGTTCGCTGATTTGCTTGCAAGATCTGGCAAAATGTAATATGTAATACTCCTAAGCGGTGAGCAGCCGGTAACAAGTAGTCGAAGAAGAACGTCCTCATCTCAGGCCACCTTTACACAAAGCCGGGTATTTAGCAAAACAAATATTTTCCCCCTCTCCGTTTTCAAAATTAACATTGTTTACACACCCGCATAAATACTCCGTCGAGCGCCATCATAACTATGCCAAACCTATTGGCGGCAGTGTAGGGGTTAAGGATAAAGCCATGCAAGCCAATCACAGAATCCCCAGAAACGACTAGAGAGAACCTAAAACGCCGTTTCTCCCAGTTCACACGACAACACATAACCGCCGTTTCCAGAAATCTCCACTTTGGCCGGAATTTTTAGAAATAATCGTGTTCAGTGATTAAAAACGGTGTTTTCGTGTAAATGAGAGGGCAAAACGCAGAGAAATATCTGCGTTTTCCCATCGTGTAAACGGGGCCTCAGTTCTCGCGCATGCTTTCTGGAAATCTCTTCAACTCTTGTCTCAAGGCCCACAAGGAAGTAATGGAATAGTCGAATAAAGTCGTTATTTATGTTTTTTTTTTCGCACAAAAGTAGTCTCGTCGCTTGATAAATTCATAGTTGAGCCACTGTAGGCACATGGAATATTTAAACATTTTCTTAAATGACTTTCTGGGCCATCAAGTTTCATTCCCTTAGGCAGCCTATGTAGCAGTGATCCACCTCTCAGATTTAATCAAAAATATCTTCATTTGCGTTCCGAAGATGAACGAAGGTCTTACGGGGTTGGTACAGCATGGGGGTGAGTAATTAATGACTTAATTTTCATTTTTGGGTGAACTAACCCTTTAAAAAGCGTTATCTGTAAAAGAAAATATCTCCCTTTGCATTGAACTTTGAGCGTCGTAACTTTGCAGATGTTGTTTATGCTCAAACAGCAACATCACACATTAACTACAAGTTCAAAAAGTGAAATCATAATCAAGGACCACTTTAACTAAACAGACATGCTTAGAAAAACTTTGTCTCTGGTTTAGATTTTGCTGTGGACTAAGAATGTAGCCATAATGTAACCATCACTTTGGCTTTCAGTAAAAACACCTACTCCCAAACGAACTTGGTATCTTCTGCAGATGACGCAATCGCAGTAGTTTGCAGCTTAAAAAAAGGACTATTTTTAAGCATATCCCATCTGTTCATGATGAATTAGAGATGAGCTGGAGCGAATGATGCCGTCACTGTTTGCTGAAGGGCAGATGTCCTGGGTATGCCGGTCAGTCCATGGTCGAGCTGACCACAGCTCATCCGCCGACACATTACTCATGCATTAATGCTTGAAGTACAGACCCAAAAACCATGTCGCTGTCACAATGAGCCCTTGATTATAATTCACACTGAATAATAGAACGTGCTGTGTTGTGTTGCTTTTTTTGATTGTTTTGCTTTAAGTTCTATTTTGTGTTTGGCTCTTTGCATTTGTTCCACAAGCGGCTTGCTTATTTTCATCATATCAGAATTAATGTCCATCAGCCCGCTGTTTGCCTGTTCACCGCGAGCAGATATTCTACATTAAATCAATGCCACATAGTTCTTAGGACCGTGCAAGGGGATGCTGTTTTGCTGCAGGCAGTAGATAAGGCCGCTCGGCTCTGCTAAATCCTCTCGACTGCCATGCATTTCTCATGGGGCTAAAAACACGCAAACCCACCCCTTTTGATAAGAGCCAACTTGCTGCGCTCACAACTTAGATTGGACTCGTTTTTATTTAAAAGCACTGCCACTCACGCAGCTGTCAACTCAGCATGACTAAATATGTCAGGGCTTAATTTTTAACCACTTTCAGACAGTTGTTTGACTCTGGAATCTAGACATCTAAGCGTTTATGTAAAAAGCATAGGCTTAGGACCTTACATGCCTCTTCTTGACCTAAAAGTAGCTGAGCTTATAGGGATTTCTTTTGACATAATTTCCCATCACCGTTTTGCATTTTCTGCAGATTGTGCTTTGTTACTTTTAAAGGGATAGTTCACCCAAAAGTTAAAGGGGAACTTGGCAACTAATTTCTTCTGTGAGTTTCACTTTTGTTATTGCATGTTTTCTCATCAAGCTCCCCCTACAGATGTGCGGCGTTAAGGCCATTGCACACCGAGTCCGAAATTCGCATCCGAAATTTTCGCACGTTAAAAAAAAAATTCGACCTCACGTTATGTCAGTCATGCTTGCACACCGCCTCCGAAACTTTCGTCCGTCATAAAATTAATCGGATCGGGTTCGATTTTCTGCGTTTTTCGCATCCAGAGCCAGCATTTTGAGAGGTCTTTTGACAATTCAGGGCCGGGGGTAGCTCGTCCTCAAATCATTGTACATATGCGCCGTGCTTTCAGTTTCGGTTTACAATTCGATCAAGTGTTTATGTTCTCTTCTCTATATTGGATTATGAAATTAATAAACCTCCCCTTTCAATCAGATTGAAATTTAGGATCGAATAAGGTGTGATTGAGCAGCCTATTCGATAACTAATGTATTATTTGGGCACAATATACACAATAACAGCCTAGCTGTTCTGTCTGCCCAGCGCTTCCAACGGGCCGCGCGCGGGTGTGTGTTTGTCCGTGTGTGTGTCCATACCTGGTCCATTTCAGACACACTGCCAGTCTCCGTTCAGAATCGATTGGTTCACGGAAATTGGTGGTCTTGTTTTTAATATGTGGCTCCAGAATCGCTAGCAAAGCATCAAACTGTCCCACTGACATTCTGAGGTAAATTTTGAATCGCTCAGGATAAATTCGCAACTCCATAAGGAACTCTCCTTCCTCTCGGCGCAATTTCAGGATTGGATGGACGTAATATTTTCTCTTTCTTCCCTTTTCAATAAGAGAGAGGGCAAAAATCATCCTCACTGCTTGACGAATCCATTTGGTATTTTTGCGTTTTTTTCCCGCAAAGGTTTAAGAAATACGCAACGGACTCGGTGTGCAAGGTTTCTATGCGTGACGAATTTTTAAGCTGACGAACACGAAAATACGCATACGAATATTTCGTGCTCAGTGTGCAATGGCCTTTACACTATGATAAAAAAAAACTCACTTGCGGCACCTTCCTCCCGCTTTCTACCACTGCTCATTGCATTTGTTATTATCGCAGCCGGCCAACTTTATCGTGTGGAACTTTGTCTACAGAGGTGGGTAATAAATCATACACAGTATCATAGAATTGGGGATTATCACGCTTCCAGGTTTCATGGGCGGGATTTGTCAACTTTGTGCATGTCCACTTCCGACGCAGTTCAACAATGGCTGAGACGAAGGCTATATATCTCACTGCTCTGTTCCAATTTGTAAATCTAACCAACAACGCCAACCCTACGTAAGTTTTCATGGATTCTAGACTGAATTGAGTATAAGGAAGAACTGGATTAAAACTTTAAAATAAAACAAGGTAGCACGTTTGTTTGCAGCCGGCACTTTAGTGAATCAGACTAATTTACCAGGGATGCCGTATAAATAAACTTAGTGTAGTCCGTCATCAGTTCGCCAGCGGTCATTCAACGGAAGTGGCAGTGCACAAAGATCACGGAATCCAAAAGTATCAGCGTGATGATAATCCCCTATTATGTCGAATTGCCTTAAAGCAGTTTGTGTTTCTCGCTCGTTCTCGCTTCTCACGAGACTTCCTATTTCCAACTTACCGGGACGTTAGTTCCCATGCGGCACCTTCCTCCCGCTTTCTACTGCTGCTCATTGCATTTGTTATTATCGCAGCCGGCCAACTTTATTGTGTGGAACTATGTCTACAGAGGACTTCCTATTTCCAACTTACCGGCGTTAGTTCCCATGTTGCAAGGTTGGTTTTTCGCCTGGGAATGCTGGGGGGAGCGTGGAAAGTCACCATTCTCTCCAGAACAGGTTATTAAACCATTCAAATGATTTCTAAACGGTTTTATTAAGTTGAAAGAGTTGGCAAGTGCCCCTTTAAAATCGTCATTTACTCACCCTCATGTCATGCTGCGATGATGATAGCTCAGTTCACAACGAAAAAAAACACAGTTTACTTTGGTCTTGTCAGTGGGACCATTTGGCAATTTTTAAAAGTAAAATTTCCATTCAGAATCTTATTGGCATCCATTGCAGCGTCTCGCACTTAAAACGTAACGTTAACCAACTATTTGGCCGGCTCTGTCGCCCAAAGGAGTGTGTGCCGCGTGCCTGACCTGTTGTTTTGTTTCAGGTCTAGCTAGATCCGCTTGCGCTTTGGTCGATGAAGCAACTTAACGTCCTCGCGCTGCCAGTGAAGCCAGTGAAATGAATGGGTTTCAGACCGCAGCGCATGCCGTGTCATGTTGCAAAAGCATGTGAAAAAAAAACGACAAAGTTTGCTAGTCCAAAAAGACCGTTAATCGCATGCTAAAAAAATTGACGCCTTTAAAATGGGTCTGCATTAACGGCGTTAATAACGTGTTTAACTAACAGCCCTAATATACATGTATACATATAGTGTATACATGTATATTAGGGCTGTTAGTTAAACACGTTATTAACGCCGTTAATGCGGACCCATTTTAACGGCGTCAATTTTTTTCTTAAAAAATAAAAGCAGCATATATATATATATATATATGCTGCTTTTATTTTTTAAGATTGAGCGCTCCACTCTTCATTCTTTAGTTGAACTGAAAACTGCACCCAGCTTATTGTTTATAACTTGGACGAATAGAGTCATAATCGTTTGAAACCGCATTAGGATGAGTAAGTGATGACAGAATATTAATGTTTGGGTGAACACCATTTAATAAAAGGACATTGTCAACATGTTTTTTTTTTTTTTTTCTTGCATGGATTTGGAAATCAATAAAAGGAGAGCTGATACGCTTTGATATTTTCCTTCACATCTGCCGCTTTGATTTATAGGCACCAAGAGCTGCAGAGGCAATTATTATCACAGTAGTGTGGAAATTGATGGCCTGACTCAGATTCTGCCCCCCTCTACATTCTGCAAGGTTTGATTTCCAGAGAGGCTTTTGTTTGCGGACCGTCTAAGTGACACTAATGTTGGCATTTGAGGCTTCACGTCTCACGTTGCAAGATCAACCCTGACCTGAGTTTATTTCCTAAACCTTGTTAAGTATATTGAAAGCCTGTGAGGAATAAGGTTAATGAGGGTTGGTGTATTTTTAAACCGATTTCCTGTGGAATGAGCATGTGAGTCGACGCTTCCCCCTCTGCTGATTTATTATCGCATGTTAGTGGAATGCTGAGGCAATAGCTTTGAAAGTCACGTTTGCCCCCCGCTAACACAATCATACTGTATCTCATGGAGCATTTCTTCACCAGGCTTCTGCGGTGACGGATGGAGGTTGGTTTAGAAAAGCACTTTCCCTCTCCATGTCTATTTGTAGACCCTGATATTTGGTCTTAAACTCCACCATGGGGTGGGCGTTATGACAGAATAATTAAGCAGATGGTGTCAAGTGATTGTGTATAATGGTTTAGCATCAGCACCAGATGCACACGATCTTCCATGTAATCATTTCCCTTCATTTGAATGGTTTTGGGTTATGGGTAATCGCTCATACTGGAAACATGCATCGGAAATCACTCTCAATTCCTGCCAACACACTAGCTCTGATCCAAAATGTAGTGAGCCACTTTGTTCCTTACTGACATAAGCAGTATCCTTCTAAATTAGCATCCATATTTGTATGTGTGTATATATATATAAAATGTGTTGTATATTCTATTAATGTATATTTATATTAATACTTTGTGGGTATTGAATTGAATATATTTAAATCAACATTTTTCTTATCTGCTATGGTGATTTTTTTTATTATTATTATTATTACTTTTTAATAATCTTTTCTACTTTATCATCTTGTCACAGTGCATTCTGGGTTAGGAATCCAAGAAGGGTTTTAGCCAGGAGAATGTATCTTAAAGGAATAATTATGCAGCCAACCTTTTAAATGATCTTAACACCAGATTTTTACAACAGAGCTTAAGTGTTTCAAAACAGATGTAAAAATCTATAGTTATGTAAAATAACCTTTTCACACAAGCTGTGCTAGTCTGGGTGCTGCAGAACAGGTGCAGTCTGGGTACCTGAAATGAAGAGACATCAAATATTTGATGTTACAACAGATTCCTTTTAAGCTGCTCAAACATTATATTTCAGAATAATAAGACAAGATACAATTCTCAAGAAAAGGTGTAGCGTATAATAAAATGGATCAAAGCAGCACACTGGGAATACTCTTTGTTGGGTTTACACAGGCCTCTCTGTGGAGGAATGAATCTTTTGATAGCGGCCCATCCCTGGTGTTTTCCTGTACAGGCACGCCCTTTTCAGAAAGGATTTGATGACAGCATTATCGTGAAAATGTTACAGTTCCGGTGTGACGTTTATCTCTGCTCTGAAGCCAGAAGATTGATTTCGGACAGACATGCGCTATAGCATTTACAGAAGCTGTAACCCTGAGCTTTGCCCTTTATTTTTGTACGACCTCTTCAAGTCATTGTGGTAACATGGGAATACAATGCAAGACATTTGCCATTATGCTCTAGAGTTCAGCCTAAAGCATCACCGCTGACAGAAATTTTATCTCTGGAGGTCGCTGCAATTCACGAATAAGATGTACTACCAGTTAAACAACATACCATTGTATTTTGACAAATCTGTTTTCTTGCTTCTGAATATTAATGTTATTCACTCACAGAAACATTAACTTCTTTCCCACACTCACTTACAGTATCTCACAACAGATGGATCATGTGGGCTCCTTTCTTCACTTCTATAAAGCGCAACATTCGGGTTCCTGGCGTAAATATTTCATTCGCAGCCGCTTTCTCCATGGAGAAATAGAAGTGCATCACCTAATATAGGTTTATTTTGTTGTTTTGTCATTTTTAACTTAACTTACTACTACATAGTATAGTGTTCAATTATGATGCTACCCACAATCATGAAGCTCACAGCACCTTGGATCCACCAATGAGAGAAGTTGCTGTTGCCATAGAAACGAAAATCATGGCAAAAAAAGAGGCTTAGCATGAATTATTAGGAATGATGTAACTGAAGTCTCCCAGCAGTCTCAAACAACTTGTACTTAAAGTTTAAAAGAATAAATTAATACATTTATTGAGCAAAGATGTGAAAAATAGACTATAAAGAATGAATACTGTTCTTTTGGCTTCGCTATCACTGGAATAAATTAAATTTTAAAATGTATTAAAGCAGAAAATAGTATTGTAATATTTTGCATTATTACTGTTTTTAGTGTATTTTAAATCTGTGTTTTACTGATCAAATAAATGGAGCCTTAGTGATCATAAGAGACCTTAAAAAACTTTCAGAAACAAAAAAATCCCCAATCTTTTGATCTGTACTGTATATATTTTACTATGTTGCAATAAACTGAAAAACAAATATATTTTAGTATTAGAATAAAATAATGATTTATGCGCATTTATTCTAATTACATCATGTGCATTTCATCATGGGCTTGGTTTAAAACTTTGTTTTGAAGCAATAACGTGATGAGATTCATTTCAGAGCTGGTTGGTCTTGATTTAGGCAAATATTTCCATAAACTTTTCCAGCAGTCACGACTTGACATTTAAGTTCCCCTAATGAAGCGTCTGACATTGACAGGTGATCACATGTGCGGTGCACTATTTGTGTGATATTGTCTTCCTTCTGCTCTGTAAACCCTTCATCAGGAGATGAAACAGCACAGCAGTGCTCATAATGGCAGGTTTTCATTACCACACTCACCCTTTTTTAAATAAGGAACTACTAAAGCCAGACTGATAAATCTGTTATTTTGGGATTTCTGGATTTTATATGTGTGCCTGATTTGATTTCTGGTCTGTTTTTGCATATGAGCTCTATTTTGACATTTCCTATCTTGTGGTAAGGCACGTGATTTCCTGTATCATGGTGGCCTTTTGTTGCCTCTGAGGTTGAGCGTGATGGTAATCTGATGATGTGGACGTGCAGATAAAGTCCAGCGGTGGATGGGAAGGGCTTGGAGGGGACAATAGATGTGCATCCAAATTAAGATCACTTCCCTTAGTATGACTTCCTGTTACTGTTTTCACCACACTTTTGCCATTGACATCTCTTACAGCATTTGACTAAATAAGATCATCACGTCTGAAATTACTGACACGCTACACAGAGTCTGTATGCTGAATGATTTGACTTTTTATGCCTAGCAACTAGGGCTGCAGCTATCGATTCTTTTTGTTATCGATTAATCTAGTACTTAATCAATCGATTAATCGGATACTTGTTTTTTGTGTGTTTTTAAACAACCAAAACAAATAATGCATAACGAAAATGATGTGGCTGTAAAACGATCAAGCATTTGGCTTTTATTTATGTTAAAACAGATATGTAATCCCATTATTATTTACCCATTTAGTGTTTATAAGTGCCAGTGGCAAAAATTATATAACAATACAGTTAAGTCAACTTTCACAACTTTCATTCATAGTCTGGTGTCGTTTAAAGCCCTTTAAAGCTGCACTGAAACTCTCATTTGGACCTTGAACCATTTGGTTCCCAATGAAGTCCATTATATGGAGAAAATCCTGGAATGTTTTCATCAAAAACCTTAATTTCTTTTCGACTGAAGAAAGAAAGACATGGACACCTTGGATGACACGGGAGTGAGTAAATTATCAGAAAGTTTTTAAAAAAATGAACTACTCCTTTAACGCCAAATAAAATGTTGTCTCATTGTCTTGAAATGAATCACTGATTATTAGGCCTATTATTATACTTACACTACCATTCAAATGTTTGGGGTCAGTACACTTGTTTTTTTTTTTAAATAGCCCACATATTACCCATTATTATCAGTGATTCTGTCTACACTGGATGCACGCCACTCGATCCGCATGCTTGAGCTTTTGATAACGGTACAAATGCATTTGAAGCGTTTGCTTTGATGTGTCCAAGGGCACGCCGGTTCAGACAGTGTTAGAATGCTGCAGACCATTTTCTTTTGCGAGTACTTACTACTTGTTTCATCTCAAATCTTGGCATATATGACAAACTCACCCCAAGGACAACTCAAACCCCCCCCCCTTTAAAGATAATGCTTCCAGCGCTCCCCCAATGTTTGCCGAATGCTCCATGGGGGGCCCCCCGTTGAGAAAAGCTAGTATAACATTAGCGAAACATCAGCCAAAGGCTAATAATATCAATTACCATTATGTGTCCAACATTGTAGAGAGAGATACATAAAACGCATTAGTTGTAGACGACCCTGTATAATTCGCTCATCATCAGTTTCTAGTTCAAACATATATGGCTCAATTAAACCAATATTTCCACTTACCATTTTATATCTTTCACAGTTGCCTAAGTGAAATCAGGTAATCCGAGCTGATGTGATTGAGAGTTTCCGACAAGACTATACCGCATTGTAAGATGAGTAAAACTTTAAGTGATTTAGACCTTTTCAAGCATGTTTACTATACGTTAAGTTATTCTTAGAAACCTGAGTGTCTAAAGCTGTATCTACTGTCTGTTTGTGTGTACTGGGCTTTATCCGCTATCTGAAATAGTAAGCTGACGCGTTCATGTGCAGGCTGACAGTTCGGTATGTGCGAACTCCTTCAAGGTTTTGACCTTGATATTATGCAGTGCGATTAGTCTTGATGTGTTCCTGGACTTGTGTGTGAGCTCACTTTGTTCACAGTGTCAGGTTGGGCATAACACCACCAGGCCAGAGCTCACACTCTCACATGTGACAGGACTGACAAAAAGGGCTGGACCCACACCAATTGCATGGTAACCTCACCAAAAATGTGAACAATTTAATGATAGACTAACACACAGGTGGTAACTCTTCGTCAGACAATTAAAACTTAAACACACCACGCCTTTATACTCACAGGTGACTCGGGATCAGCAAAAATCGATATAAGCAGGTAACAATTACACACAAAAAAAAATTCATTTCAGTTCATTTTTTTAACTGTTCGTTTTAACGAATGTGGAAAGCATTAAGTTCAAAGATTTATTTTTGCTTCATCACTTAAAAACTTTCCCGCTAGTCTTCGTGTCCTATTTTACTCTATGTGCACTGAAATGTGTTTAAGTGTTTAAGTTGGGGGGAAGTAAGTTTCTCATTTTTTGGCCAATGAATCACTCAAAATACTGAGTGTATTTTTTTCGAATATATATATATATATATATATATATATATATAAAAATTGTATTCAACTAGATCGCTCAGCCCCAAACTCCATAAACCCTGTCCAGTAGAGATTTAAAAAAGGCTAGTGTCTCAATTTTTTTTCTAAAGTTAAAGGGATACTCTTTGGAAATAGGCTCATTTTACAACTCCGCCAGAGTTAAACAGTTGAGTTTTACCGTTTTCGAATCCATTCAGCCGATTTTCGGATATTTAGAAGAATATCAGTAACCAAACAGTTTCTGGTCTCATTGACTTCCATAGTAGGAAAAAAATATACTATGGTGGAAGTCAATGAGACCAGAAACTGTCTGGTTACTGATATTCTTCTAAATATCAGAAAATCGGCTGAATACATCTGAAAACGGTAAAACCCAACTGTTTAACCTTTGGGGCAGTGGTAAAATGAGCCTATTTCCAAAAAAAAAACAAAAGTGGAGTATCCCTTTAAATTCTTTTGACCAGTTTGAGGGAAACGGGTGATTCAGTAAAACAACCCACATTCGACACTACACACCTGCCCTTTTCCTTAACACTGTGGTGAGTTAAGAGGCAGGCTCCTCTGTGTAGCCTCCCACAGCTCTGGAGGAAGAACCGGCTCTGACATGTGGGAGCATCTCAAGAATGCACAGTGGTTTTGACTTGTAGCAGTTAGCAGCCCACAAGGCTTTGAGAGTGACTGTGGGGGCCCTGTGTTTTGCATCAGTGCTCCGAAGCACTGCAGAGCTGCACAAGGTCATGTCTTCACACAGAGCTATCTTTAGATTAATAAACGGGCTTCAGTAGATTAGACGTAATGAAAATAAAGAGATACTCGCAGCGTTATCGGTCAGGGAACAGGGAAGTGTGGGTTGAATTCTGCTGCATTATCTGCATTTCTGGCCTACTTTTCTCTCGGACAGATCTGCTCGTATGTCCACTTATCCATCTGGAGTGGCCCAGTTTACTGGGTTGAGTGCATGATTTTAAATATTTGAGCAAAGGTTGTTGGAAAAGAGCTGTTCTGTGATATGGGAAGGCTGTGGGTCTAGTGCTGCTCTGTAATATTTGGTTTTCTGTGGAAGATTTACACCTCTGTAATGACCGCATTTCCACTGATGTGAGACAAACGTAGAGTTATGTTTTTGGCAGACACTTTTTTACCGGTAACTGACAAGAATATCCATATAGTGTACTATAACTGTAGAAAGTATTAAGCACTCGGATGAATACTGAAGCTAAAGTTATTTGTGCTAAGAATAACAAAAGCAGAAATATTATTTATATGATCTCAATCTTGAAGTAAAACTACTAGGTTTATATTGTATTGGGCTTATTGATAATACAATGATTGAAGTGATAATTCGGGGCTTTGTAGAAGCGTATTTATTTTTAAAAAATGTTTATGCGATTTTGTGTCAATTTTTAGTTTTGTTTTAATGATTTATTATTTAAATAATTAAAGTTGTATTTATTATTTGTTAATTATGTTTTTAATGATTTATTATATGTTCATTAATAAAGTTTCCTACAGTTCAAGCTATGAAAAGCAGATGATCTAAATAATAATTTATTTTGAGAAATATTCACAATCAGCTAAACTAAACTTTTGTTGAATTGTTGTCATTCTCTGAAATATATAAACAAAAATACCTGAATTAATTGTTTGCATCCAAAAATGTAAAAAAAAAAAAGAAATCAACGTGTCCTTAGAATAAAATAACAAAGGATCAACGTAAAGATGCATTTTGTTTAAAAATGATCAAAAGCACCATTTTCTGTTGAAATCATGGTCTTAATGTACCGTAACTACCGAAGTTTCATCCTTCACTGTTTGTCTTCATTTGTATTCACTCCATATTTAATAAGAAACTGTGCAACTGACACCTATGTCATTCATTTTTGCATTCTTGTATATGGTTGCTTCAAGTCTTCGCTGTTTGTTTGGAACATTAACTGCTTTGTTCAACTGAGGTTTTGTCGCACAACCTTTGCTGGATTGATTTTAATGAAGTGTTGCTCTTAATTTGCAGGTCTCACCACAGAGGGCCTTTATCGAGTGAGTGGAAACAAGACGGATCAAGACAACATTCAGAAACAATTCGACCAGGGTATGTACTGATTTTAACTGGGCTCTGCGGGAAATTAGGTTTCATTTGCAGGTTTTTGATGGCTTGCGACTAGGACACATGTTGGAAGACATTTTACAAATTGGATAAGTGTCCCTGATAAACTCCAGTTTGAAGGGTTCTTTTATATATTTGATCTTCCCCACTTCACACTGAGTGGAAATCTTGTGTTTCAGTCAGTTGTTTGCTTGTGTATATATGTGTTTGTGTGTGTGTGTGTGTATATATATATATATATATATATATATATATATATTATATTTTGTCCATCTAAAATCTAAGTTAATCGAAAAAAAAAGTAATTAATTTCTAGCTGCTAATTACATCTTCAAAAGTGTAACCTTCACTAATTACTCTCTCTAAAGTATTACGTTACTTATTAACGCAAAAATTTTATGTTATATAATTATTGTATAGTCTATACATTTATGTAATACAATTACATCAGAAGTAACTAATTAAATGACTGAAGAATTAAGTCGTCTCTTTACTTTTTCAAGGAAAAAGTAATTAAATTGGAGTAATTAATTACTTGGTGATGCATTACACCCAAAACTTATTGTTTTGAAATATTTATTTTAATTTAAGTAATTATATACTTAAATAATAATAAATAATTCACTTAAATATTAAATAAATAATTTCCTTAAATACTATAATTTCTAACTTTCAAACTAGTGAACACTTGGGGTGTAACGATACCTTTATGTCACGATTCGATACATATCACGATACTGAACTCATGATACGATATTATTTCGATACTCCGAGACATATGATAAAAGGTTAACAAAAAATGTACTGTTGATTAAAATGGCAACTTTGATATTACATTGTGGGTTTAAATGAATAAGTTTAGGACAATGGTGACACCAGAATACAAATATTCATGATTCTGAAGCTGAAAACACAGAATTTATTATTTTTATTTTAGACGAATATGCTTGTGCTGTCACTGACTAGATATATTTAAAATAATGTTGGCCACTTTTTACTGGTAACATAAGACATTTGGTATTATCAGGACCCACAAATATTCCCCATTGCTTTATTATACATTATAATCAACATTATGTATAGTAGTTTAATGTAGTACGCACTAAAACTCTGAAAAAATTGTTTTTTTTTCCCGCCACTCAGTAATTTTTAATTTGGGGGAACTATCCACGATATGAATTGTATCGTTGTAAAAGATGAGAAAAAGGTCCTGAATTACACAATTAAGAACTGTCACACTGTAAATGAACCATTCCTCTAAAAACAAACTTGCCATTTGTGGCTTCTGGATGGCTTGGTGCCTGCAGGCCTCCATCAAGCTGTGATTCGCACTCATTATTCGCTTATGCAGGACATTTTTAGCTCAAATCTCCTTGTGACACATTAAAGGGATCTGTTATATTCTCTTTTTTAAACCTCAGAATTAAATTGTCACTACGCCGATGATATATTGAGGCAGTTACAGGCCAGCGGTGGGTGGTATGACCAAAATGTATTCAGTGCACTGCCACTGAGTAATGTTATTTCACAGAAACGCTTTACATCATAATTCAATGAAAAAAAAAAGAAAAAAGGCTCGTATATTAAACAACCGTGACAATTGTAGATAATGCAGTGAATACTATCTTTTACTTCCATCTCATTTTTTTTTTCTTTTTCTTTGGAACTTGATGGACAGCAACCAAATGATAAGATTATCCATAACAAATGAAGTCTGGCATTCGTGCACAAGCAGCTTTTCGCATGTTATGTAACACTTGAGTTAAAAACAAGGGCATCAAAACGGTAAAAGCCCAAACAAATTTTTTGCTGTGCTTGGCAAAACCTTTAAGTTCTTCCTCATTTTGACGTCTGTGATGAATTTCCACATTTACTATATTTGCACTGCTGTTGCTCTATCGCTATCACGTGTAAATACCATCAAGCTGGTCACTATTACAGGAAATAGGTTTGTTATTTTGTAGCCAAATGAAATCCACTGTTTTCATATATCTTTCAAATCAAACACTAGTCATGGCTGGTGAACTGGGTTGAATATATTCAGCCGAGTGACCACATTATTCATTCAGTGAGCCATCGTTTGCCCAAAAGAGCCACTATAAGCATCAGTGCCCACTGGCCCGGAGCCATTAGTCTTCCTCTCTTTTTCTCTTCTGCATCCTCACGATACAGTGAATTGGGTGCTTTTTACCCCTTCATGTGTTCATTCAGTGCCTTTGCGAAGAGATCTAATCTGACAGCTGTCATTTCACCTTAAACCCCGCTCTTACAGCTTCTCTTTCTCCTCCCTATCCTCTCTTTCCGATTTATTTTCCCCTTTTCTCCATAGTTTTCCTTCTATTCTGCTCAATCCCGTTAAATCTATTTTAGTGGCTTTACCAATACTGATAAAGGCAGTTGGATTCCTCCACAAGCTCACACTATTTTCACTCTTCTCTCAGACCACAGCGTTGACCTGATAGTGATGGATGTAGCCGTGAACGCTGTGGCTGGGGCCCTAAAGGCCTTCTTTGCCGACCTCCCTGACCCCCTCATACCGTACTCTCTCCATCCAGAGCTGGTGGAAGCAGCCAGTAAGTATCCACACATTTCTCCATCGCTTCCTTTTTTTTTTTGTCTGAGGTTTGTGGTAGCGGACTGGTTTAGAATGGTTTACTAGTTACAAACTGACTGTTGTGTAGCATTCAGTGTCATGCTTTATTAAGCCCTAAGTTAAAAATTTTTTTTTTTTCAGTAACATTGCCTCTGCCTGATTTGGTCATAAAAACATGGTATCATTTTTGAGTTTATCGTTTTTTAAAATAAGTTTAAAGGCCTGCTCATACAAAATCTAATGTGATTTACCAACATTAATAAAATAATTGCTGTAATCTTCACACCAACTGTTTACGCAGTGTCTGGTATAATATATTTTATTATTCCGGTGATGGAATTTTCAGCAGTCATAACTCAAAGTCTTCAGAAATCATTCTAATATTCTGATTTGGTGCACAAGAAGCATTTATCAATGTTGGAAACCACAAACTGTGAAATTTACAGGCTGTTGAGAAGATGAAGATTCAAAACAACAGGATTTATTTTAAATAGTATAAATAATTTGACTTTCACATGATCAATATAATGTGTTACGGGTAGTGTATATTTAAAAAAAACTAATAAAAATGTTCCAATTTTGGAAATGCTATACATCATTTGGACAAAAAAAAAAAAGACTTGGAAAAATGAAAGATTACGTTTTTCTAAAACAAAATACAACTGTTTACCCACAGTTTGAAACAGACTTGCTGACTAATGCCTGGATCAGATTACACGATTTTTTTTGTCTGTTACGATAGTCACTGTGTCAGATTACGCGATTTTTGGCTCCTTAAATCTTGTCGTGTCGTGGACAAGACACATGTCGGACTACACGTTACTTCCTGACCAGTCATCGCATGCCGTGTTTAACGGCGCGCGTGATGTCATCGAGAAGGCGAAACTCGTAGCGAGTGATTCCTGGATTGTTTGGCATTGTCTTTTCAGCGTGAGCAATACACAGTGTGGCGTGTGAACTGTTTGAATTGCGTGTGTCTCAAGGCCATTGCGTGAGACTTGAGAACCCTGCTCGAAGACGACAGTATGGGCTGTCAATCCTCCAAAGAGAACTTGAGGTAAAATTTTGTTTTCTTATATATTTTTACTTCGTTTTTTAACGTTAGCACCATCGTCTCTCTTTCGTTTTATCTTTTTTGAAAGTTGTATACCTAAAAGCTTGTGCTCCTATTGGTCAACCTCATACACGTGACGGAACCGTCGTGGACGACTGTTTAAAAAAATTAAACATGCTAGTCTTTTTGTCGTGATGTCGTCCACATCAGGTTGTCGCCCACTATGACACTATACGAGATGATACGATCGAATGTTCAATTTTTACATTCGCAATTTTTACATTAGCACCATCGTCTCTCTTTATTTTATCTTTTTTGAAAGTTTGTATACGGAAAAGCTTGTGCTCCTATTGGTCAACCTCATACATGTGACGGAACCGTCGCGGACGACTGTTAAAAAAAATTAAACATGCTAGTCTTTTTGTCGTGACGTCGTCCACATCAGGTTGTCGCCCACTATGACGCTATACGAGATGATACGATCGAATCTTGCGTCCCGACGCCAGTTGTCGTTTATGAATCCCCACGACACCCTACGTCAAACGGATCGTGCCAAAATCGGGCTAAAATCGGGTAATCTGAACCAGGCATTTGTGAAATTTTCATTATTCACTAAGTGTTTTAGCAGGTCCAGGTCAACATAATTGGACCAGTTTTCACGTAAACATTGAGAAGAGTGTTGCTGAAGATCTGGGTTAGCACTTTATTTTATTGCCGGTGTAAGCGTCAACCTGCAGTTGACTCCACCAGCGATCATGTGTCTGACCTCAGCCTCTCATTCATACTTTAGTCTTCACAAGCTGCAGGTGTGCGGCAGTGTGTCGAGGCTGGGTTCAGTAAAACAGCACTCACCTGTCACATCAGCACGGGTTGCGGCTACAGGAAAGACAGGAAGTGTGTCTGCTGCAACTATGAGTACAAGCAGAGACCTGCTCGTGCTATTTCACCATTTCAACGGTCGAGGTTTTTTTTTTCTATCCTTTGTGTGCCCGGTTTCTGCTTTCAACTACGTTCAATATTAATCCCATCACCACACCGTCTAATCCCAGCCCAAGGTAGCTGAGAAGTCATTTAAATGCATCTGCGTTTCCGTTTGATGCTTCAGTGCTGAATCTAATCCAGGGCCCCCTGTGACGTACTCCTCATTAATTCTGATCCACACTGCTGTAGATAGATGACGTTAAGTGCTGGGATGCTGTTCGCTATGAACTTACTGATATTTCATCTTTATCTTTTCCCTCCCTTCACATACTCTCGGCCAGGCAATTGCAGCTCGTTGCATCTTATCGCGAAATCGCTTTTTGATGAGGTTTCAAAAATGATGGTCGAAATCAACTCACCTCTGTCACGCCACCAACACACAGAAGTGTTGCAGTGGGTGAAAGTCTTTGATATGTACTCTAGACACAGACTGTGCACTTTTCAAGACATGACATGTACATAAAATAATATTCAGTGTATATAATACAAAAGATATACATATGCACAATACAGTGGTTTCTTATGTGCTTCTTTCAGTCCTTGTTAAACATAATTTTGTCCACTCATTGCAGATCTCTCCGATTGCTTGAAAAAATGCAATGCACTTTAAGAGACTGTAATTTTGACCGATAACGATAATCCAATACTTATAGGCGACTTAAAAATAAAACACTAAAAAGTAAAATTAGTCATTTTAAATGCTACAAGTGAAGTTATGCAACACACTATTATAATGTACAGTATTGTTTTAAAGTTCACTATAGATTTCAGTGTTATTAAATTACTAGTGTTTACAAAAATCAACTTTAAGTGGGCATTAGATGACAAGGTAAATATAAATAAACAAAAACGAGAAATTATGTACAATTAAATATCTAATAATCAATAAGGTACTGATTACATAATGCATCCTTAAAGGGATACTCTACCGTTTTTTTTTTTCATATTATATACATACCTCTGTTGTCTCAGTCTGCACTCAATCACTCTGGTGCGTGAGACACTTTGATAGCACTTAACTAGCCCAGTTCATTCAATATGGGCCAAGCAGAGAAGCGACCAAACACTTCGACTCGGGGCATGTACATCTATGGACTCGGCGCAGGAATATCATCACTCCGGAGAGTGGGAGGGGGGAAGAGGACTTTTCACGAGTGCGTCGAGTCGAAGTGCTCCCAAGCACTTGCTGTGGTATTCCGCCATACAATATAGTTTTATTTTGTGTCACCGCCCTAGGTCGAGTTACACTACTCGTGTAACTGTATTTAAATAGGGAAAACGTGGAGGTGTTTGGTCGCTTCTCTGCTTGGCCCATATTAAATGAACTGGGCTAGTTAAGTGCTATCAAAGTGTTAGATAAGGGAATAACGACGTTTAATATGAAAAAACGGTGGAGTATTCTTTTAATATAATATGTCATTTACAAGTATTAGTATTATGTGTCTCAGAAATTCTTTCTCACCTAAGTTTTTATTTATTTGTTCATTTATTTAGGAAGTAATAAGCGGGTTAATGTATAAATAGCTAGTTATTATGACGAAATAAACCCTAACAGGAAGGGTTTGTACCAACTGGAAGGAGTTTATGCCATAACTATTTCAAAATCTGTGACGACTTATTCCACAATATTTCCTTCTCTAATGAGTTTGTTAAATGTGTATTTTTCTAGAAATCGTAGATCATTACGAAAGACTGCAGGTGCTTAAGGAAATCGTGAGAAAATTTCCTCCTGTGAACTATGAAGTTTTCAAATACGTCATCACTCACCTCAACAGGTAAAGCTTCGGCTTCCCCCTCTTTATCGATGTTCGTTAATGTCCTGTTAATAAATAATTTATCAAATTGGAGGTTGATTTCCAGAGTTTTTTTGTAACATTATGAAAATATATTTTGTAATTTGTAATGTCCTTTCCCCACCAGGGTAAGTCAGCAAAGTAAGACCACGTTGATGACGGCCGACAATCTCTCCATCTGTTTCTGGCCTACGCTCATGAGGCCTGATTTTGAGAACAAGGATACGCTGTCCACCACCAAACTCAACCAGTCCGTCATCGAGTCCTTCATCCAGCAGTGCCAGTATTTCTTCTATGGTGGTGACATCACAGAGCCCTCCAGCGCTGAGGGGACTCCTCCTCCACACGGTCATGGTTTGGAGTCTCTGATGGCCCTGCAACTCCCTCCTCCCCTCCAACCACAGCAGATCCAGCACCCGCTGCCCCCCGAACCCCTCATATAGACCCCCCAGATCACATTCGGCTGCGTGGAAGCCTCCTAAAACAAGAAGTGAAAATTAATTATCTTTTTTTTTTTTTTGTACAAAAGATGTGACTTTCAGAAAAGATTTTTTTTTTTTAATTTCCATGTTTTGCCTCTCAGTAAATGTGCACATTGACTAATTTCAAACATCGTGAACACAAGGAAGATATATTTATGAAACTCTTTTTCTTTTTTTCTGAAAGACAATGGAGCTCTCAGTCACTCACTAAAACCAACACCACATGCACGGCTTACCATAATGGCAAAATGTGCCATTTTTCTGCTTGTGTTTGTCCTCTTTTTATTTTACAATGGACTAAAGATATATTTTTAGGAAATTTTTATCTTAAAGACAGCAGTCGTTGTTGGGGTGGTGGTATCCCAAGTCGTTTGGGATTGAACTAACATGAGTTTATAAAATCAGGGGCGCCTGCCTAGGATGCACTTTGTCCTACAGACATTGAACCGGGAGCCCCTCGTACTCTGGAAACCACAGAAAGGGAAACGGCCCACTGCAACCACTTGGCACATCTCAGAGATCCAGGCTTCAGAAGACGCCTGGTTATCTCCATCTCGTTTCATGTTCGTTCGTTTCGGTTCCGCAGACCGCCGTTCTATGGTTCTTTTGATTCATTTCGTGAACTGAATTTGCATGTTCTTTGCCACTTGTAATAACTGAAAGAGTTAACGCGGAGGAAAACCGTAAATGCTTAACTGTTTTTATGCAAAACTTTTTTTTTTTTTTTTTTTACCTAACTTGTTTAAGGGAACATTAAACTGGGGTAAATTTGTTATATTTGTTTGTTTGTGTCATGCCATAGTTCAACTTTTAATATCATTATTTTGGCTTTAATTATTTCCCTAAAATAGGAAAATATAAATATCTCTATATATACTATATATATACTATATATATATACTATATAGTGTATGTATGTATATATGTATGTCAGCATCATTTGATGGCTGATGAAACAAAAATCACGGGGTACTGGAGCTCTGTATAATCTTGTAAAACCTATATTCAGATCTCTTTGTGGTATGATGTATTAAAATCTGGGGTTAGATCCATTGACTGTACTTAATTCCCTATATGAATTTTTTTTTTTTAATTAGATGGTACTGAATTTTTTTCCACTGTAACAGATGCTGTTAGAAAGCTTGCATTCTTTGTGTGGAAAACAGCACAACTCAGAGATGTTTAGCTGTGTTGTCAATGGATGGGAACAAAAATGACAAGATTTATCTTAATTGACTCACTAAAACGGAGGAAAGGGCTCAATAGGGCAAGTGTGCAGCTGCTAGGATCCCATTTAGTATAGTTAAAAAAAGAGCAACATTGTTCATATGATTGCCTCATATGATGTACAAACTAAATATTTTAACATCATCTGCTATGTATTATAGTAAATAAATGATTTTGACAAATGATGTTTGCCTGATGGTTTTTTTTTTTTTTTTCTGTCACACATTATATGAAGAAACAGCCATTGTTAGAATGGAACAGATTTGTGGAACAAAAAACAATTTTGGTCAATAAAAATTATCTTAAATATACCACTCCCATTTTCTAAAATACAGATTGTTAATTGCAACATTTATAATACATTATGATACAGTATAAGAATCTAGAGTTGTTTCCGTTAACATTGCTAAGAGGTATTGTTCATCCCAAAATGAAAATTGTCATTGTTTACGCAAACTCATATAGGTTTGGAACAACATGAAGGTCTTCCTTCTGTTGAACACAAAAGATAATCATTTGAATGTTGGTAACCAGATTGTTGATGGCACCTATTACCTTAAATATTTTTTTTCCCTACTACGGAAGTCAATGGCTACCAATATTCTTTTAGTATCAATATTCTCAAATATCTTTTGTGTTCAACACTAACTCATGCCTCATTACTCATGATGGTGAGTAAGTAATGACACGTTTTTTATTATTATTATTATTATAAAGTGTTATCAATAAAATTATCATACGTGACAGCTGGTGAACAAATCCTTCAGTGGGTGGTAATACTGTATTTTTTAATAGTTTTTTTTTTTTTGTTGGTTTTTTAGTATTTGAAATTTTGTTCTGATTCTTGTTTCTGATTATTTGCTCTTCTCCTTAGTCTGTCATACATTTGTGCACACAAGCTCCTCAGTAGTCATCTTAGTACATTTATATCATTGACAGAATATAAATTGGGGTACAATATCTAAAAACAAGCATTTCAGTCAGTAAAAAAATAGAAACACGTAATTGGCTTTATGCACAGCTGCACTACTTCGGGAACTTAAGCCAGCTCCTTGTTTCCTGTCTTCAATTATTGGCCGAACTTGATTCATTCAGGTGTGTCTTATTATTGTTGCCGTGACTACTGAGCTCAGGCACACCTGGATTAATCAATTTGTCCAAAAATAGAACAGGAAACAAGGAGCTGGCTTACGTTCAGGAAGTAGTGGAGCTGTGCATAAAGCCAATTGGCATCCCTGCCTGCAGTTTTGCTTTTTTTTAATTAAATGTATTTATTTGGAGACATTTGTCACTAGAGAGCGCCGCTGCATACCTGTGAATGAGGATTGCCACCTTCAGGTGAGGTTATGAACTACACTACTCAAACCAACGGTCTGCGCTAGGCAAGCTTTGCGCTTTATTTGATTAGTTTACATTATTAGGCTGAAGATACTATCCATATGTGTTCATGTTTTGTAACGATATACTAACACAACTAGCCACAATTACACCACTGGGCATATGTTTAATTTTTGACATTTTTTTAAAATGGAAGTCAATGTTGCACCTGGCTTTGCCTGGAGTGCTATTGTGGCTGAAACCTTTTGCCATCAAAGGTGAGAATTTGAAACGGCTACATAGCAGTACAGTGAAAGGGAGATTTTGTCATCATTTACTCGCCTCGCCCTCGTGTTCTTCCAAACCTTTCCAAAGTTTCTTTCTTCTGTTGAACTAAAAAAAAATATATATATATATTTTCAAGACTGTTGACAGCACTGAGACTTCCATTTCACAATGTTAGTCACTTAGCTACAGCTGCTCGATCATAAGGAAAGAGTCAGCCAGCTGTATGTCTGACGTACAGCTGGCTAAAATGACAATAAAAATGACAATCACATCATTGCTATTTCCCATATTAAAATGGCACACTGCCACATTTTGATTTATTTCGTTATCAGATTTGAAAGCTTCAGTAAGAAGAGGGCAAAAGGCAATATGGCAGCAGGATTGACACTGAATTGGTTGTCTTGAGATGTTCAAGAGATCACTGTGAATTGACTGATTAATCATAGAAAAAAATCAGACGGTGTATATGTGTGTGTGTATATATAGTTATATATATAAATATACTCATAGTTTGTCCTGAAATGGCATTTATGTTCATTCGAAACTTTCTCAGGAACATGTTAGTATGATAAAATCACATTTTTTAAAGCTCTGAGGGACCAGCTGCCAGCTGTCCAAACAAGCCCATGTCAAATTTAAATGTGGCATTTCTCCACATCAATGCAATTGTTTGCTTTAACACTTTCAGATTTGTGCCGAAAACGGTGGTGGTGGTGGTGTCGGTGTCTTTTTTGGCTTTACACATAAAGATCAATGCCAAAGGCAAAAACATTTAAAGCATACAGTCAATGCAGCCTGATACAACTGACTAAAAGATCAGTGTACTCCCATTCACACTCATGCCAGAGAACAAACATTTGTTATATTTTTGTCCTAGACAGAACTGGAGAAATGTACTAAATGAAAAGTGAGATGTTTCCAGCCTCTGCCAAAATAAATGCCAGAGCGTCAGATCCTGAGATAAAACAAAGAAATTAAGAGTTTTGGATTCTTTGGGTGAAAAAGTCCAACAGCTCAACACTCGGATTAATTGCCCAAATCGTTTGCAATATGCACTACATGGGTGAATCTCACAAGAACATGTCCTAGTCACATTTCACGTATATGAAACAAGTGTTTTTGTACCATTAAGACATATTATTTTTGGTTATTTTTTCACATTTTCTCCCCAAATCTCAAAAGAAAGAAATTGTTATAAAAATTAAAATTTATCAATCATGCAAAACGCTAGTTTAAAACATTTCTGTATTAGGAAAATGAAAAATGATTATCACCTATAAAGAACAAAAAAATCCAAGAGAGAAAGTATATACATAAATGTTAATATCAATTTCGTATTTTATATACTATTTAAATAATTTTATTTAATGATTAATGGTAAAGTGACCCAGACATGTTTTTTTTTCTTTCTGAGACTCGCACACATACAAAGCGATTTTGGTTTGATCAGACAGTAAAACCTCCTCTAACAGATGACAAGACTGCTTCTACCCCTTAAGCTCTGCTGCATATGGCTGAAATCTTTATTTCACATTATCATAGAGTACTAAACCAATCCACTGCTGAACTGCTTTAAGTAACCAATGAACAAAGGCATGTGGACAAGATGATGAGAGAAAGCAACAGTCCAGGTACTGTAAAAGAATCCTGAGATCGATGATGCTGCATTTTGACCCTTCCAGTTTCTGATTGGCTCCATCAAACCGCACGACCGGAAAATTCAGTTAAAGCTCAATGGTAAAAGTTTGAAGTGGAGCAAAAATTATATAATCATCAGGACAAAAACGTGTTAGAATTAAGCCAATGAAATTAGTAGTGATCTACAGTACGCCATAAAAAATACAAGAAGCACCCCTTATCGAAGTAACTTATATAATCATAGACCAAAAATGGTCTTTCTTTTTTTCATGAATAGGCCATTATATTACTCAATCAAATCAAATATAACTAATAAAAACAAACAAATAAAATAACTTTTCTAGAACAAGAACTGTTCAAGTGTCAGGCAGCTGCAGTCCTAAGCACATATTATAACTGCGTTTTTTTTTTCTTTTCTTTTTTTTTGTCCATTCAGATTTATGAAGCGAGACAATGAACAAGTCATGGTTGAAGCTCACAGAGATGTGTTTAAAGGCCGCAAAAAAAAGACATCTTTCCCTTTGCTAATCTATTCAAACGCAGATCAAATGAAGGCAAAACAGTGCAAGAGGTAAATGGAGCAAGAACCGAATAACTCCAGTGAGTAGCAGACGCCGAGATAAGCGGGATGGACCTCTCCACCCAAAAAAAAAAAAAAAAAAGAGAGCGTAAAACGGAGAAAGGGGGTCCGTCGGTCCACATAGATGGGGACATCATTACATCGCCACTTGGGAGTCCGTCACAACCCAATGACGTCCCCTGCACAGAGCTGTTAAATGTGTACAACAGGACAGCATTGTCATAACTCACAAAAGGCAAGTGCTTGTTTGTGTTCTGAACACCACCAGCCTCACAATCACAAATAGTTCTGTTCGTTTGTCAATGTCCCCAGTGGTTTGCTCAATCACTATGAGCCCGGAGGGCTGTGGGCGTCTCCGTCGGGCCACAGGGTAGCAGGTCGTACTAATGTAACACTTTCCGATAAGGAAGGTGGCTGCAATTGCTCACTAACTAAATTTTCGTACTCGCTACTGTCCTCATCGTCGTCATCCTCATCCTCCTGGCCGGTGGCCTGGCGATTCAGGGAATCTGAGCTCGAGCCGTCTCCATTGCCCAGGCCCACACTGGGAGACGGGTGGCCGGGCGAGCCCACGGCTTGGGGCCGTGGTAGCAGTATAGCGCTTGGTGAATCTGGAGGCAGTGCGGTGCTGTAGATCGGTGGAGATGACGAGTTCACTGCTCTCTTTAAACTGGGCTCCACTGAGGGACCTGAGAGCACGACTCGAGTCAGCGAAGAGTGTGAGGAGTCGGGAAGGGCCGAGTTATCGGGAAGGGCAGAGTTATCGGGAAGCGTGACAGCGGCTGCCTCTTGGAGTCCTGTTAAGAAAATAGAGAAGATATTAACAGAAATGGTTTCCTTTTTTTCGCTAATTCGCAGATCAGCAGCACATACTTCTCTCTTCCTCAGCGCTGTTGCGTTTCCTGAGAGCGATTTCCTCTTTGAGTTTGTTTACTTCTTCTTGGATTTTCTCCCTCACTCGTTCACTTTGATCCACTTCACAGCACACCGCCTGCGGGATGACAGGAAATTAATAGATAGCACATCCTCAGCATTATGCTAAATATTATACAAGTATTTCTGATTTTATTTATTGTAAACATTTAAATATTATCAAGGTTTGACATGTAAAGGGCACCTATTATGCAAAATTCACTTTTACATGGTGTGTGTACACAACCACCCTATAATGATAAAAATCCACCCAGTGCTTTTTTTATATTCCCATAAATCATAAGCAATGTCTCAGAACAAGCCGTTCTCAGATTCGGGCGATGTGACGTACTGCAGTTTTTGCATAGACCCGCCCTGAGTGAGAGAGCTGAACACAGTCCGCCATTGTTTTGACGGCAGAGCAGCTGGTGACAAGAATGTCTTCTAAGCGATTGAGGTGTTTTGTCGGATGTACGAATGAACATAGCAGTCTTCGTTTACTCTCGTTGTTATTTGAGGATGGATCTGTACCAACTATTCATGATCCAGCTTACGTTCTCCGGAGTGATAGGCCTATTAACGAGTCGTTTTACGGATATAAAGTTTACCAGTTTATTACACACCCCCTGAAAAGGTGTGTACATATTTGTTTACTGTTAGTTGTAACAAGTGTTTTGTGTAATTTGCTGTGTATGTTGATGATACTGAAAGGGAGAGAGAGAGTTTATTTTATACGGTGTTATACAGCATCTCCTGGACTGAGCTTAAAGTTAAGAAGCAGTATAATGATGCAACTCACCTGCACTCTTTCTTGAAGGGCACTGTACACCTGAAAAATAGCTCGAATGTCTTTCATCACTCCATCCTTATCAAAGAAGTCAGTCCTATAAATAATAATCATTTAAAAAAATTAGTAAACAGTAAAAAGTAGCCCTGTTTTAGGTTGTGTACAGTAGTTTGCATTAAAAATCTGTGCAAATATATGGCCTCAAAGACAAGTATATAAACAAAACTCCTCTTTTTCTCTACTGATAGACCAATATACTGGAAAGACTGATTGATCTGAGAAAATTAAGCAATTCTGAGACTAATTCTAATATGGTTAGAATTAGACAATCCACCAGTACCCCTGGAATTAAAAACATTATTACAAGCTTACCGCTTTGAATCGAGCTAAGGCAAGCAGATAGTTTTGAACACTGGCTGGTTATGTACTTGCTCAAAAAAAAAAATTTCACAGCCTTGCTGAGCATAAGACATTTCTGAAAACATTATAATTTTCTACAGCTACATTCCATGACATTTGCAACATTGCAGTCAGGTTGTCTCACCCATGTTCTTTAATGACACTGGCGTAGTTCTTGGAGGTGTTCGGCACAGATGAGACTTTATATTCCTGTTGACTGGTGTTGCCCAGGTTTGGGATGCTTAGAGATATCTTCTGATTATACCTGCTGGGATAAATAGCAAAATTAAAACAGAAACAAGCGAATTTGAAAAACATTATGCAAGGTATTATGAAATAAAAATAAAAGAGAAACATCTTTAAACAGTTAAAATTAATCATGATTGTCATTTTTCTTTTACCCCACTCCATAACTTTGTATAAGACAGCTTGTACATACTTTCTGTTGGGCCTGAAGAGCACATACTCCAAAGCATGTGTGGAACTATTGGCTGTGGAGATGAAGCTGAAGAGGAGGAAGACCAGATCTGGGATGCCAAGTATATTGGTCAACTGCTTATGGATCACCTGCTCCCTGAATGACATCTGCTGTTGGGTGTTCCTTCGAAACCGGTACCAGCCGATAACATTCTGCACAGGAAAAGAAACATTGTGAAGTGGGTCAGCTGAATTAAACACACAAAGAGGTACAATGCAGAACATATAACCTCAAGTTACCACTTGATAACATATTTTTCTCTTGCGCATTTTTATGCATATTTAATGGTAACTGCTTACTTTTCTTCTATCCTTGAGGATTCTGTTGAGATTTTCTTCATTGACGTTACCTGCATAGTCATAAAAGCTGCAATATACAAAATAACTGTAAGTTTGATAAGAAAGAAAGAAAGAAAGAAAGAAAGAAAGAAAGAAAGAAAGAAAGAAAGAAAGAAAGAAAGAAAGAAAGAAAGAAAGAAAGTGTATCTCTCTAATAATATCAAAAGTTTGGGGCAGTACAATTTTAAAAGATTTTTTTAGAAGAAATTTATACTTTAGCAAAAAGTCACAGTAAAGATATTTAAAATGGTACACAACATTTCTATTTAAAATAAAAGTTGTTATTTTGAACTTTTCATTTTTTTATCATGGTTTCCATAAAAATATTAAACATAACTAACTGTTTTCAACATTATATTACATAATAATAAGAAACGTTTCTTGAGCATCAGATCAGCATATTAGAATGATTTCTGAAGGGTCGTGTGACACTGAAGACTGGAGTAATGATTCTGAAAAATATACATATAAATTACATTTTAAATATATTAATATAAAAAAATAGTTAAATTGTAATAATATTTCACAATATTACTTCTATATTCTTGTTCATATAAATGTGGCCTTGGTGAACATAAAATACTGTACTGACCCCAAACTTTTAAATGGTAGTGTATATTTTTATAACATAATACATATTGAAGAACGAGTCTACTAAATCCAAGCACTGATGCAGGACATTCTTACCTAAACAGTTGTGCACAAGGTTCATGATTATGGACCTCTGAAAGTCAAGTAAATGCAAGTGATTTATTAATCAACATTGGAGTAAATGAATCATGCTGTGAATGTTCAAAAGATCTACATTTAAATATTCATATGCATACAGACAAGATTAACCTTGCAATGGACAAAGAAAAATATGCAGGCAGTGTGCCATTATGAACAGTCTGGAGGACAACATGACCTTAATAATGGCTTCATACGGCAAATATAAGAAACTATCCGGACCCACTTTTAATGTTGTGGAGCCCTTTGTGAAATTCTTTGTAAGGTGATGAGAGTTGAAGGGGTCTGGGAGCAGCGCCAAACTCAGACACATAATCTCTAAATGTTGGAGAGGAGCTATTTCCAGTATTTTGGACTGGAGAAAAAAAAGAAGGTCTATTATGTTTGAGACTTTATCTCTCAGACCTTACAAATTTTACTCCGAAATACTGGCTGACACAAACTTTAAAAACAAATCCAGTCAAACAGTTGAGAGGCTTATCAGGTTGTTGACAACAAGGGCAGTTTGCTACAGTACTTTGGATGGTTGAGAATGAACAGATAACAGCAGCAGCCATATCTTGAACTGATAGCTCAGGACAGGAAGGCCATCATCACATCCTCACTTTGAAACATGTTATGTCTGTGATCTGAGACTGGAATTAACTGAGGATTTCAGTGATGAGCTGCATCCTGTTTTGTTACTAAAATGGTCATCCAAAAAAATAAAAATAAAAATAAAATAATCAAACAGGGTTTTACCTATTACACTGAGGAATTCTGAACTACCGATGTGTGAGTCGCTGATGCTTAAAGTTTCCTCTTGTCTCACTTCTCCCAACAGGAAGCCTTCCTGAAAGAGTCAACAATTTTGCTGTTAAAATGGCAATTTAATGGCAAAGATAGTGTAGTTAAAGTCACAATGAAATCTAAATTGACAACTCATTTTTTATGGAATATCGCAGTATTTATTATACCTGTGCACATCATTATTATTATTATTTTTTTTTTAAATACAAGTGCCCTCACAATCTTTAATTAAAAAATAACTTTCCCTCCCTCTCGCAGAGACATCTCTTCTGTTCTCTGATGATGTGTTTACTAGCGTGAGGGAGGGGCATCCTGTCACAGCAATAGCAAACCACGACCATCTAACAATCCAATCAATTCCCAATGGATATAATAATTTTTTCTTGTTCAAGAAGACATTTCACTCAAATATAAACCTCACAAAAGAGAAGACAAGTCTATTGCAAGCTTCGTTTCATTACGACTTTAAGACAAAATGTTAATGTTGACATGACTGAATAGGCACCTTCCACAAACAGATTATGTTTAAAAATTAAGTATTCATTGCTATAATTATTTTTTATGACCGTCCCATTACTACATACGGTCTAAAACCATTGTTTGATTTAGCAATTTCCTAGCAATAAACATAAAAATTATGCTGTCACTTAGTCTTTCCGTTCAATTGAACCCAAGTAGGGTTCAGTTCAATACAAAGTTTATTTGTATAGCGCATTCCACAATATTGTCTCACAATGTTTGATCAGCTTTACAGAAAACGCTTGTTTCAGTGTAGCAATTAAGAATTATTCTGCGATCAGTCAGAGAAGAGTGTGTCAAAGTAATGGCAGTAATATACAGATAGAAGAGTGGTTAGAGGTTAGTAAACATCATGTATTCAGGTAATAAAACAACGATTTTGTTAGGCAAAATTGTTAATAATAAAATATGTTTTTTTTTTCACTTATACAGTAACAGGCCAACTGCCATTAAAAGGAGGATACAGACATTTGACACATTAAAAAACAAACAAACAAAAAAACATGAAATCTGCACCTCTAATGGCCATGATATACCAAAGTGTATATGTTAGTCAAATGTGCACTCAATTCATGCAGTAAATAGTTTGTATAAAGAGGTCTGAAATGGAGAAATGTCATTGCTGCAAAGGGAGAACAACAGAAACACTGTTCTCCAGGAACTCAGCACAAATTCAGTGTCTGTTTACGTGTTCAGTTTAAGCAACTAGATCACACTGAAATAGCTGATTATGTTGTAGAATTAAAATACAATTAGGTCATGAAGGTGGTTTACAATCAAAACCCCATAAATATTATAGGCTAGATGTTGACAGTCCATACCATAAACACGTTCAACTTAAGTGGTTGGCATTTAGATATTCAGTAAGAAAAAAAAAAATACGAAAACTATCTTATCTTTGATAGGTTGAAAACAGGTTAAGCATCACACCTGACTAACCAGCTCAAAACAACTATGCGAAGCCTGCAGGGTCAATGACAGATCACCTACTTCCTAATTCCAGAGAGAATGACACAGAACAATAAGTCTATAAAAATTATCCTTATGTAAAGAAATGGGTGAATACTTAATTCAATATGTGTGTTAGACATTCAAGTATGCATTTGACAGTTGTTGCTGACAAACAAGTTAGCCGGTCAGCTAATGTGACTATTTTAGACGCATTGATGTCTATAACACTAACTCGACGAGATTTAATTCACTGAACGCTACCAGGCCGTATACAATTATGAAAGTGAGCGATGATAAACTAAATAAACTGGAATGTCACTTTCTGACAAGCTTGTGAAATCCGTCGGCTTGTATGTTTGCTAGCTGTCACCCTGACTGCGTCTCAAAACATGGTAAGCTGCCTAGCTAGACCGCATTTTGTTGACCATTAAAGGCGCATTCTGAGTCAGCTCTATTTGACTCATAATATCTTAAGTGCCGCAGATATGAAATACTACAAAAATGACAAAGACTCGAAACTATGAATGTTGAAATGCACTCTTGATGCTAACGAACGCTGTCTAGATAGACAGCTTACCAGGTTTTGATACACGGCCATTCTGTAGCCACACCAGGAAGATGACACCGGGAAATGAATTAATTCTGATTTGATGGAATAAACTGTTTGTTGTTTCGCTATACGATCGTGCACTTAAACATTTAGACTCAAAGTCAGGTGACATAGTACTTACATGGTCACAATTGCTGTTGGCACTGTGATAACACACAGAACTAAAAGTATATCCCGAAATTGACGCCGCCATGATGGAAACATACGCGCCGAGCCCACAATCCTTTGCGCACGCACTGTACGTCAGCCTGTACATGAATAAACAAACCTTCTTTTCATGAATAAACAAACCTTCTGTTAAATTGTCATATTTGTTTCCTTTCTTTCTCTTCAATGTCTTAGGTAATATGTCTTAATAGGTTAATTGGGCTTCTTTTATATATATGTATTTCTATATAAATTTTAAATATCTTAATGCTGACCCTAAAAATGTAACATTCTTTTTTATTTTTTGACTGGATGAATTTTGAAAACGTTATAAATAAAATATATAAATAAAATGGTATACATAATATAAATGTATCTGTTTGAAACAAAATATGTACCTTAAAATTAGTAAACCTTTATTAATAAAACGATATTAAATATACATTAATATACTTACTTGGTATGTAAGTCATAGTTTTTACCATATGATTCTTAAAACGTTATAAATAAAACATTAAAAATAACATGTATGTTTATATTTTAAACTAAATATTCCTGTCAAATTTGTATCGCTTTGCATTCAATTTTGAATATAAAATAAAATTGTTAAACTTTCAACCTTTATTTTGTAACGTCACCGGATGCTGCTGAGACGGGACGTCATGATGGAATCGTCCGGTTGCATGCATGGAATCGTCAGTGAGAAGCACGCATATGGCTGAAGACAGTCTGGTGCAGTGTACAGAATCAGACGACTTTGCTCCTTCAAAACTCGGAACAAAGGAGTAGTAAGAGATATTGCTTGATTACTTCGCCCTGGTTTTATTCGATCTCATATTGTAGGGAGAAGACCAGCACATATTACATTTATTTGTTTATTGTTTACCTCTATGACACCACACATGAATATTGTATATTCTTTCCAGCAATTTCTGCAAGTGAAATGTTACACCTGTATATGGTAAATAGAAACAAAACAGAACAGGATTGATTTGAGGGATTCCTTTGAATGTAATCTGACAAGAAATTATTCTTTTTTAAATCTGGTTTTTCTCCTGATTTTCTCGAAGCTGGGATGAGGCTTATAAAAGAGAGCTACAGACTTACAAGGAAATTGGAGATGTGGGGGAAATATGGTAATTATGCTGTTTTGTCTTACATGCTTGTTTATGAATGCCCTTCCATATTGATTTTCTCCTTCAAGTTAAGTCTGTTCTTGCAAGATATAATATGAATACAAACCAGCATCATTGTGTGGTGTATTAGTTACGTTCTGTAATTTATGGCAATATAAAGACTAATTCCTGTGCCTCTGGTGGAACTTTAGGTTTGGTGAGGAAAGTATGGGCCGAGTGATCAGATGGATAGAAGCACAACATATATCTGAAAATGCTGCCATACTTGATATTGGGACTGGAAACGGGATGTTCCTTATGGAACTGGCAAGTCAAAAGTTCAACAGATAACTGCATTATTTAGTAATATTTAATCACTCAATTAATTGAAATAGGATTTGAAATCATAGAAATGTAAATAAGTATAACTATAAATGATGATAATCGCATGAATTATCCCTTAAGGCCAATCGTGGCTTTTCAAACCTTACTGGAATTGACTATTCCAAGGATGCCGTCGAGCTAGCCATAAATATTCTGGAAGAGGAAGGCTTGAGAAATGTAAAATTTCAGGTATTTATTTAAATAATTTGGTTTAGCATGCATAAAATAACTAAATAATTCCATTGCTCAACAGAACAAATAATGAAGAAGTATTTCTGTTTGTGTGTTTTACATGTGACTTCAGGTGGAGGATTTCTTGAATCCCAGCTCAGAATTGAAGGGCTTTGATGTATGTATAGATAAAGGCACATTTGATGCCATTAGTTTGAACCCAGAGGACAGAGAGGAGGCAAAAAAGCACTATGTGACCTCTTTAAGAACTGTTCTGCAACCAGGCGGCTTCTTCATCATCACCTCCTGCAACTGGACCAAAGAGCAGCTGATGCAGATCTTTAACCCTGGTACCTGAACTAAAGCACATTTCTTTAACTAATAGTGTTTCAAATACTGTAAAGATTGTAAGAAAGTGGTTTCTTGCAGGTTTTGAGTTGGTCTGTGAGCTGCCCACCCCTCGTTTCCAGTTTGGCGGTGTGACGGGTAACAGTGTGACGGCTTTGGTATTTAAACAGATTGACTGATCTTCAAGTTTTTAAAATGTTTTTCATTGTAATATCATTAATGTAATTGTATAATAAACTTTTTTGTTAAACGTTTGTTTTATAATACAAATGAATTACATTTATTTATCCGTTACACATACACTGGTGTAGTGTAAAGAGAGGAACACATGAGGGCAGTATTGAGCTTAATTTATTGTTAACGATATGTCCATTTTGACAGTTCTCAAAAGGTTGACGTCTAATAAAATGTCAGAAACATGAAGTAGTTAATTGCTGTGTAGTGTGTACACTGTCAGATAAAGTTAATTTTTTTGTATGTGGGGTTTGTCTGAAAATTTGAACTATATATCGCTACAATGACAATGCCTGATTGCCAGTTGTAATGAAGTGCAGTGGAATTTGTTAAACAATGTTTACATTGCCATTTAATTGTTTTTATTTCATGCCAAGTTTTCAGGCAGCACTGAAACATCCAATTTAATAACGAATTATAAAATCAATTTAACTAAATAACCAATATTGTCAAAAAGCTCCTTTATTTGTGAAACATAATTTGTTTATCCATTTACTAAACATCCATTAATTGAGCAGTTTTCACGCACCAGAGCTTCACCCGAAGCTTTCAAACAGTCTTGCAAAGTTCTTAAGCTGAAAGCGTCTGTGTATTTCAATGAAACGCCTGAACATTAACAAACGTCTCTCGCTTAATACTGGGTCACACTGTATTGACACCTCAGGAATAGCATCAATGGTCTCTGTCACCACTGTTTCTTGGGAGTATTTCTCTTTCTCTGATGGGTCATTTTTAAGAAAAAGTCTGACAGCTGCACCTGATAAGAAAATGATTGAGCATCCAGTACACGACCGCTACCACGGCAACAGTGAAAGAGCAATAAAAGACTGGCTTTGGGCCATGATGCCGTGGTACTTTAAAGTGAGAGAAATCCCACAAACCTCTCTGGTTATTACCCCATCTCAAAGCCGGAGAATGAAATGAAAAACAAAGACCTGAATTTGAATCTCCCTTGGCACCTTCTAGAAACGAAAACAGAATTTTATATGAAATAAAAGGGTGCGAAAACGTCACTTTTTTCATGCATCAGCATTTCATGTCAGTAAGAAACCGAGCAAACAGAGAATCCAGGCACCTTTTGCTGAAGAAAGAGTGAATTAATTGTGTGCGAGATCGATGGCTAGCCAGTGTAGCCTACATAAATGTGGAAATCAGCCGTGAAATCCACAGCATTGGATCAACCGCACCATGTCCACTGAAACATGCAGTGACCTTGAGCTGGATAGCAGTTTGCAGGCTTGCTGAGGGCAGCCTGAGTCTTTTTTTGGAGTACTACAAGGACATTAAAGGGTCAGAAAACTAGACTGTTAACAGATAATTATTTCTATGCCATTAGTTCACTTTTAAAAATACTTTTGCTGATAATTTACTCACCCCCATGTCATCCAAGATGTCCACGTCATTCTTTCTTCAGTCGAAAAGAAATTAAGGTTTTTGATGAAAAAAAATTCCAGGATTTTTCTCCAAATAATGGACTTCAATGGGAACCAAACTGTTCAAGGTCCAAATGGAGTTTCAGTGCAGCTTCAAAAAGCTTTAAACAACACCAATGAATAAGGGTCTTATCTAGCGAAACGAGCAGTCATTTAAAAATAAATAAAAAAGTTTAAGTTTTATAAGCACAAATGCTCGCCTTGCTCTGTTCTGTGATGAGCATTTGCGACTCTCCTGTTCAAACTCGTTCATCAAAGTCATGACTCGAAGGGTCCTAGATAAGACCCTTATTCATCTGTCATTTGAACCTTGAACTGTTTGGTTCCCAATGAAGTCCATTATATGGAGAAAATCCTGGAATGTTTTCATCAAAAACCTTAATCATCCAACCATGACACCATCTGCCTCCTACATGATTTTAATGCCATTTTTATCTTAAAACATGAATTCATAGAAAATAAATAATAAACATATTTTTTTTCCAAAATTTGTAATCTTTTATATAGAAATATATAGTGCATGATTTAGAGGTTAATATATTGTTTAAATTCAACTGGCAATTTGTGTAAAAGATTCAAGTTACTCATTAACATCTTGCTTTTTGTTTTGTTTGTTTCAATGTTTTTTTTTTTCTTTTACATTCATTCCAATTACTGATGTCCTGCGGTTTAGCAATAACCTGTGGCAATCACAAACATGCAGAGCTCTCTTACTCGTGTGATCTGATGTATTCTTATTAGGAAATTCCTTCCAGTCAAAACCATGAAAACAATATCAGTTTCCATTACCAGGTGATGAACATTTAACAGATTAATGAATGCTGCAGTGAAAAGCCCACACAGTATTATTTAATAAAAGACTCTTGATTGTTCATGACTGTTGACCATTATCCTCTACTTGAATCCAAGAAGAGGGCATCATTTGTTTCACATTTATCTGCATAATTAGATTGTTAAGCCTTTAATTCAACATCCAGCCATGGGTTGTTCTAATGAAGAAAAATTAATCCATTGCGTTAATTTAATTGATCTTCTACACAAGTTTGCAATGCATTTTCCCTATATTCTGCTAAATACAAGCTGCATGTATATTGTATACTGAACATTTATTTTATACTGCTACTTGTCTAGCACGCTAGGTCTGCAGCGGATGTAAATGCACAGTGATGAACTAAAGGAGGAAGAACTGTAACAGATTAAACTCAATCCTTCTCTCGTCACGCAGGAATGGGCCCCAGCAGGGGGAGTGCAGAGTAATGGTCGGACTAAAATACATCACCTTTGTTCTGGGAAGTTCTGGGAAAAGATGAAGTGCATGCAGTGAGATGTGGCACCTGCTCTTCGTGATGAAATTCTTTGAGATTATGGTCTGCGTGGATGCTAACAGGGCCAGGTAATTGTAGATGGATTGTGAAAGTGGGACACTTAAACTGTGAAAAGGTGAATAAATAATATTCAGGATTTTTTTTTAAGTAGCCTATCTAACACTCTCTGAGGCTTTCTATTTCGTCATCCATCATATTAAAATGATATTTTATTTTGGGTTAAATGATGGATTCTAAAAGGTGACTGAAATGTTGATGGTTCTTAAAATAGCTGCCAGGTCATTCCACCATTAGGGGCCTATTAGGATGTAAGCAAATGCTTTTGCCCTGTGAAGACTGAGTGCACAAAATTCCCAGACTAAAATAAGGCCCTTGCTAGGTTTAGGCTAGGATCATATGGGATAGAATCTAACTCAATGTAACAAACTGCACTGAGACACAAAGTTTGAGGATCCAAATGCAGTGTTTTGATGAAAGGGTTATCCACAATCGTAAGACAGGCAAAAGGTCAGAGCACAGTAAATCAGTCCAATCAAAAAAAAAAAAAAAAAAAAAAAAAAAAAATCCAGAGGGTTAGGCAGGAATGGGAAAACCAGGACCCAGGTAGATATAAAAAAACAGGAACATACATTTTTGCTTACTTGAAAAAAGCATGCAAACCGATTGCACTTAAAAAAACAGTAAAGTGAAATAGGAATAATATGTAGTACTAACAAGTGCATATCTAGTAGTGTACACTTACAAGAGAGTTCATATAACTTAAAATAATTTGTATACTATACTTGATCTTTTACTTTAGATGTACTCATTCTAGTTGTGTAGAAAACAAGTGGAAATGCTCATAAATGTAGTGTTATACAAGACATCACAGTTAATATATGATATGTATAAAATGTGTTACCTCACTGTTATCTATAAGCTAGTGTGCTCCAAAAATTAATCAATTAATTGATTAATTAATCTCAACGTTGGATAGATGTTGTATTGTGGTTGAAAATGAAAATTGGGTTGACGTCAGAAACCAACATACACTCAACTTTCATTTCCAACCAAAATCCAACGTCTGTCCGACATTGCATGTTGACGTCAATCCAACGTTGGGTTCTGACGTTAACCCGACTTTCATTTCCAACCAAAAAGCAACCCCTGCAACCAAAATCATCCCCTGACTGAAAAAAACCCTACATTTTTTTTTTTGAGTAGCCCAATGCCCAACATTGTGATATATATTGCCCAAGATACGGTTAATTAGAACCTTTGCAATAGTAATAGGGTGTTATCTACTTTGTGAGCCAAGATCTTGGAAGTAAAGGTCCCAAATTAGATGCATGCAAAGAGGGAGTTAGGGAATTTAATAATGAGCAGTCAGAAGTAGCACGCCTGACCCCCACTCAGTCCAAAAGAGATTTTAAAAACCAACCGGCCCATATGTTTGAAATAAATGAACGATATGGCATATAAAATCAATGGCTTGACAGTGACCCACTGCTACAAAATCAATAAAGCTGCAAGTTCTTGGCCCTTGTTTAAATGATGTTGCGTGTCCTCAGTGTGAGTTATCTGCAAAGAGTTCACTGAGCCAATTTCCATATGATAAGAGGCTAAAGGAACATCTGCAGCTCACCGTGGTCTGCATCTGGGACTGTGCAGACGAATGTGCCATTATCGCCCTCGACAGGACAGATGCTTCAGGCATGTCATCAGGTGACATACCGCTAGTTGTCGACACTGGTTCAAGTTTTTCACTGTTTGCCCTTTTGGCTGTGAAAAGGGCTGGCAAAGTAAGCCAGTCATATTTAAAGGGATAATCACCCCCCCAAAAAGAAAAATTTGTCATATCTCTCATGTTGCTGCAAAACTGTTTGACTTCAAAATAATTTTGAAGAATGTTGGAGTCCAAACTACATTGGACTGTGCAGACTTTCATTGCATTGTTTAATTTTATAAAACATTTTGTGCATGATAAAGAAACACAAGGGTTATGTTTTTTATGTGTGAAGTGTGGTTATTGTATTTTAATAAAACTAAAACCATATACCAATACATATACCATATTATTTTATTTTGACTGATATAAAATAAAACATATATAATTGTATTTCAACTAGTTGCCAAAGCAACATCTTTAGAATGAAAAAAGAACATACAAATATAAAATCTAATTCAACATGTTCAAACAAAAAAGCGTGAACTCATGTATCTACTAAAATCACCTTGGAATTAGTTGGATGAATAATAGTGAAAAAAAATTAATAAAAATAATAAGTTGGATCATTTGTTTGCGAACACTTGCGTTCAAAGTTTTAACTGTGTATCTTTTATGTGGCTTATGATGAAAAATGAAAGTGCAATGTTTTTGCAGTTTACTGTAGATAAATTGTGTCTGCTTGACAGAATAAAAGTTAATGTATTTTTGTAATGGATTGAATGGAACAGATGGAATAGTGATGAGCATGCATGAGAACTCATTCAAAACTATTAAAAAGCATTGAGAGGTGCAGAACTATAATCCAGTCAATGAATGGCTGCTTTAAAGAAGCTAAAACTGATTAAAATTAATAAAAAGTAAATGTATTCAATTTGTTCTATTCCATTCTATTCTGTTAAATAATAATAACGAATGAATAACTTTTGATTGTTAATATATGCAGAAGTCTCCCTTCTCAACTCTTTCTGGGTTAACCCTTGTCTGTCACGTTAGAGCAGCATTATAGGTCACCATTCCCTTCTTAAACTGTACTGCCCCTCCATCATTCGGCCTCCTGCTGATTTATTGCTTCGCATTAAAATCTGTGACACAGTTTTTTGTCTCAGCTGAGCAATTGGCCGCTTAAGCAGCTCTACTAATTGATCCTGTAAGACTTGTAAATCATGCTGGTGTTCCTCTTTTCTGTCTCTCTCAGCCTGTGGATTAATCTCATTATGAACTGCATTACACTCGCCAAGGCGCATTACTAGGCACTTTTGCAGCTTACAAGGGACTCTACCTCCATGGAATAAAATTCTGCAGATGGTAGGTCAGCGACGACTGTGCTCTTAGCCAAAAATGGCAAAATATGGTCTTTTAATGATAGGGGTGTGACAGTTAGGCTATTATATAACCGTGAAACCAACGGTTATAGTTGAACACCTATGTTGAGCACCATCAATAGAACTCTATAACCACCAAAACCATGCTATTTTTTTATCATAGAGAATGTTTACTAGTTAGTTAGAGTTAGAGTTAGAGGTCCTTCGGAGGCTGGTACTGCTGGAGATGATTCGGGTGAGGTCTGTGCACTTCAGTATTGTTATTGTTTACTAGAAAAGAGAGAATTGTTTGAGGTAATTTAAATAAAGTTGATATATATATATATATATATATATATATGAAGAGTTCAGATGCAAAAGCCTCTAAGTGCCATTTGAAATTTTCTTCTAGAATGATCATTTTTATCAAGCTTGTATATTTAAGTTCAGTGATTTCACTTAAATGGCAATGATAATTACCTATTAATTGTTATTTAAGTGAAATTACTGAACTTAAATAAACAAGTTTGATAAAAATCATCATTAAAGAAGAAAATTTCAAATGGCATTTAGAGGCTTTTGCATCTGAACTCTTCATATATATATATATATATATATATATATATATTAAATTTAAGTAGCCTACTAAATTACTAAAACTGAAATAAAATAAATTAAATCTAAATAGAAATGTAAAAAACCTGCATATATAAGTACATAACAAAATTACTAAAACAAACTAAATATAAAATATAAAAAAATAAAAAATATAAAAAAATAAAAGCCCATTCAAAATACTACAGTGTAAATGGTTTTCTAAAATCAGAATAGCATACAAACAGCAATAGCATTCAATAGCAACATAAACAAAAAATAACTGAGCGCGCCATTAAGATAAGCATGCGTCATTAATAAAGACAATTATAAAATAATCATCATGCATAATTGTTCATAATTTACACAAAGTGATCAGTCATATAATGGCTCAAATATGTTTTAACCCTTGCAATGGTAATTGGATAAGTGTCTCCTGAGCCTCAGATTTATTGGATGTCTGTCTTTGTTGATGAAGTAAACTATCTGAATGCCCCTTCTGATCTAATGAGGAATCCATCACAAAGGCCGACTGGGACTTCTCTCTAGCTTATTATATGAAGTTCTTCGATCACCAGACTCAAGTCCTAAAACAAGCCCATTGATCAACCTGATCTTATGTTCTCTGTGATTCATCAGCCTCAAGGCTGTTGCATTAGTAAGCAAGTTCCTCTTATGTTTTTACACATTTGTGAGCTCCTTAATACACTTTCATCTGAATAGTAAAAGCCTCAATGGGGTTCATAGCTCACAGTGTCTATAAACATGTCTGCCTTTATATCTCTGAGAAAAAGTTATTTCAGTCGTGTGACTCAAAAAGATCAATATTTCGAATACTGTATGTGATATTGCATTTGCTCCATGCTGTGAGATCAAAAATGTAAATCATGAAACCGCCAGGGTACATTCTATCATCATAAAGTGTATTGCTGTCACCAATGTCATCAATTCATTAGATTGC
This sequence comes from Pimephales promelas, assembly GCF_016745375.1. The sequence goes on along the minus strand of NW_024121099.1, from coordinate 18,155,212 downwards.
ATATAATTTGATAGAAAATGCCCCTGTAAGACCCTCTAAAATAAAAGCCCAATTTACGACAACCTAGGAGATCTGATTTAAAAAAAAAAAAAAAAAAATATCTAGTCCTTTGCAATGCATCTGTTTCTGATGAATATTCAGATGCTCATCATTTGTTGTCTGTTTCAATAGAAATCAAGTGAGAGCTGTTTGGCTCTAATAGGCAGCATTAGGACTGATATCCAAAATCCTTTTGCCGCAATTCAAGGCATGACTCCTTCCAAAATGCAGGCAACCAGCAAATTGAATTCCCCAAGCAACTGAAGTGAGAGAGCCCCAGTGCTTTGTATGTAAGGTTCTCATTTAAACCATTGGCTCTTATTGAAATACTTGATGGATAAAGTAGTTTTGCAGTGGCTACCCAGTGATTACTGACAGAGCAGGGTAAGATGGACCACATTTTAGTTGTCCTCTAGGTAAAGAGATTTATTGATATCAAAGAAACAGAAATATTCTAACTCATACCATGTGACACACTTTACCTCACATCAATTTATGATAATTTTTAGCTAAATCATTTACATGGTTTTATACATAGCATCAAAAAGTTTGCTGTTGGTAAGATTTTTTTTTTTTAAATCTTCTGACATAGTTGTTTTCGCATGGGTCCGGTTGCAGTCTCTTTTTTTCTGTAGCTACTCCGAAGTCCGAACGAAGTTTTTTGCATTTTACAGCGGGTGAATCTGTCGTCACTGGTGATGGTTGATTGAACCTTTCTGGATCCGCCATCTAATTGATAAGTTTAATTATAGCCTATCAAATGCTGTGAGAAAAGGCTATAAATCTCCACCTCCAACATCCTCACACGCAATATATAGCCTACTATATATATATATATATATATATAGTAGATACACGCAATATATAGCATACAATATATAGCCATATAACACAACTGTTTTCAACATGGATCATAAGTCATAAATCAGCATATTAGAATGATTTCTGGAGAATCATGTGACACTGAGGTCTTAACTGAGGACACTTTGGAATATATTAAAGCTAGGGTATACGATTTCAAAGATTGTTCATTATTAATATCCTCGTTTAGATGCCAGTTATGGTTATATAGTAGCTTACAATCCTAACAATATGAATAGAAAAAAAGAATGAAAAAAATCCATTCACTCTATTGGCTGCAGAGAAGTTGACCAATGTAAGCTGTCCGGCGGACAGCTTACATTGGTCAACTGCTCTCATCCAATCACCAGCTCCACTTGAAACTCGCCTGCCGCTCGCGTCTCCAACCCAACCGCACCCGACCCCGCCCCCCCTCCTTATGCGAGCAAACAGCTGACAGACCGTCTATGGTAGCTAGCTAAGTAGCGTCAGATCAGCAATGGCTTAAGCAATGGATAAAAATATAAACGACAGCAGCAAGCGGCCCCTGCTTGCCCCTACTGTAAAGTTTGGACGAAAGAGAAAGTATGTAGAGGAAAGAGCAGAGATACAAAAATGTAAGCTGGACTCTAAGTTGGATATAGCGTCCACTTTGACAATTGAAGGAAGCTTCAGGGAGATCTGACTGGGACTGAAAACCGACGCTGACACGGGCATGGCTGACTTTTTATTGAGCAGGTAAACATTTATTTATACTTTTATGCAGTGTCGTGTTACATAAATAGCTTTTTATCAGTTTGACAACTTGCTCATGCTGTTGTAGTGGAATGTTAGCCGTTTAGCATCGCCTATCACGGGTCAAAGTAATTATATTTCTTGAGTTGAAGTGCTTGAATATATTTCAGTATGCCTGCGGGTTTTTGTTCGAGCGGATCGGAATCTGAACAAGATGCACTGTGTGCTGCTATAACAATTACTGAAAACCTTAGCAATGTTGATAATCTTCCGCGGTGTCGTGCACTCAAAAGTGACACAGGTCAGGGATCAGGTTGGTAGCACGGAGGGGAGGTGTGTGGGTGTGTGGAAGGGAGGGATGACTTCCCTACCGTCTCAGGCTTTCTCAACCATCTATTTTGTAGATATGTTATCTACAATCTACTCTATTCATTACTTGGAAGTTCTAAAGCGGCAGTGGCTCGGTGGTTCATGTAGGTTGTCTATAAATCAGAAGGTTTGTGGTTTAATCCCCGGTTCCACCTGACCAAGCGTCGAGGTGTCCATGAGCAAGCTGCTCCCGTCCCAGTGAGCTGGATGATGCCTTGCATGGATGGCTGACACCGCCGTCTGTGTTTGAGGGAGTGGGTGAATGTGAGGGAGTGGGTGAATGTAAGGGAATATGTAAAGTGTTTGGTGGCCATTGGGTCTGTGAAACCGCTATATAAATGCAGTCCATTTCCCATTTTAAAGCATACATTTAAAAGCGTGGCGTATTGTAGTGTTGTATTGTTTACGTAAAATATACTTGAACCAGACTCAACACTCAGCAAACTTTAACTGGCCAAGTTAAAGAAACTTATTTTCTTTGTTAATTTTTTAACTTAGTTAAATTTACTTTAAAAATATTCATGTAAAAACTTGCAAAAGAAAAGTTTAGTCAATTTTATTTAATATATATATATATATATTTGGCTATTTTTGGCAACGGGTAAAAGCCGTACTTGTAAGATTACTAAGATCAGCTTTTCAATTTGAAACAGAAGCTTACCTTGAGTTTGCTATCTGGCCGTCATGCAAATGCTTCAGTTCTCTCTCAGTATGCACAGAATATCCATCAGACAGACTTAATTCAAACAAAACAATTCTGAACAAAACTATTGACATGAGTGAAAATGCAGCCTTCAAATGTTGTTGTGTTTGTTGTTTTTAAAATCCCTTGCTTAAAATGATTGTTGAGAAAGATTTTTATGTATGCTTCATCATAGCTTCAGGTGGTATATAAGAGAACAAACAAAGTGCTTATTAAATTTGACATATTCGCTTTCATTTTTTGTTTAAACATTGTTTTTATAAAATGCATCACTAAAGATAGCCTCCCTATTTGCTCTTGATGTAAAAATCCAATTAATTTTTCACTATATTTTACAGTTTATGTAATGAACCTTAGGTCTGATGCAGTAGCATGCTTATTAAATCACAGTGAGTTTAAACTGACCACTAAATGGATAAACCGCCTTTGCACCACATTACAACCAGTTGTTGTTGCAACAACGACATCTTCATCTTTAACATTACAGTGCAACAATTGACAGTGACTAAGCTTGAGAAAATGTCCTTTGTGTAAACGCTTACATGCTACATGACAAATCTTTTGACAATTTTGCAGTTATGAATCAAGCTGATGGCATCTAGTGATAGTCATTGCTCTCGTGGGGGTAGGAGAGGGCTCTCATCGCCATGGAGATAAGAGTGCTTCATTTTTTGCGTGAGTGGAGTGGCTTGTCAAGGTCAGAACCGAAGTGTTCCTGTGCCGTCTCACAGCCCACACAAGAGAGGGAGGAACGGGGCACGTAGTACCGGGGAGGAAACCTACTCTTACGGTTTGAATGTAATGAGAGGGATGGACTGTGATTTTTTTTTTTATTTTTTTTTTACAGTATTTCCTCCAGTCAGTGCTTTGATGTAGTAGCATTACAATTTATTGAGCTTTTCGGGCATCATTCAGAACTCAAGCTCTGTGTTATCTGTGTAAAAACAAAAGCTTACTGAGTAGTACTTTGTTAGTTTTACCATTCTTGTAATCTAATGTGAAGTCCACTTGGAAGGATGTCTGTAAATGTTTTCTATGTTTTTTATATATATCCTAACATTTACTTTATTATTCAGTAATGGCAATAGTTTACGGTGTGATTTGGCTCCAAAATAATCATTACTATTGCAAACATGTGTTTTATGTGTCACACTGTAAATGGAAGCCTGGAGCTTTTGCTCCAATGGTGAGGGCAGATGGAAGAGCAGCCATGTCTGTAATTATGTATGATTATGTGTCGCATTGAGTGGGAGGGTGAGCTGTGGTTATGTAATTATTAATCAACACTGTCCATAAACCTCCGCTGGCGTCCAGGTAGAGTGGAGGCCCTCATCAGCTCAAAGTGTAAGAGCTCTTTTGGGGATGAGAGACTGCTGTCATCTGTTAAATATAGTTCAGACTATGTCAAACATTATATTATTTTGTAAATGTATTATCGGTGCATCTCTAATTATTAATAATAATTCTGTATTGGCTTTTATGATTTATTATTAATGTTTTACTATTTAAAAGTAGCAGTAAAAATAATAAAACCATAACAAAATATTGTTTTATAATAATAATAATAATTATTATGTAAATAAAAGTATTAGTACTATTATTACTACTAATAATAACATAATAAAAATATTTCTAAAATAATACATTTTCATGATTGTTTAGCACCATTCACAATCACAATGTCTCCAGAAGAATCGAGTTGTTCTAAAGGGTGTATTGGAGCAGGCTGTTTGTTATCTGCAGAAGTAGTAACAAGGTTATTCTCAACCACAGTTTGGCTGTAAACCTTATGAATATGATGCATCATGATGGCGGTTTACTGTGTGTGGGTGTTACTTTTGACCTCTGCAGTCTCATATGGGAGTCTTTGATGGCCATATAATAATATAATAATGAAAGCCATTCCTTTCTAATGACTGCCAACCACCTCTTGATGTCTGTTTTTTTTTATGATTCACATATAAGGACATTGAAAAGGCTAGTTGCTCAAGAGAGTAATAGTTAGGGATGTCTGAAAAGTTTTTTTCGGCACAAAGGAGATTATTTGGGGTGTGAACCCAAGCTTTTGTATGCTTTGCCTACCTGCACATTCACCCTGAAGACATTGTCTGTGTTTGTTGGTTGCCCTGGCTATCAGGCTGGGAAGAATCCCTGGGATCAATATGCTTCTTCTACCTCTGCAAAGTGAAAGCAGGTCCAGTTCACTGATTTAGAGACTCACTGGTTGGCAAACACACACACATCCTTCTCTCTATGCCCCCTGCTGTTTGGAGAAAGCCCTGAAATAACCTTTCAATTGGCCTGCTGTGAAAGGTCTCGAAAAGGAGGGCTGCCACCCGTTTCTGCAGAAGAGCCCATAATTACAGAAGCTGGGTGCTCTAGTACTGGTCCACAAGTGAATAATAGGCTCAATTTGTCTGAATGAATCCCCCCGACTGATGACACTGCAGGAAAGACAGAGGAAGCAAGAGCAGTGATGAAATGATGTTTAGCTTAGATAGAGAGACTGTGATTCTTCACTATTAGGTCATTTGGTGGACATCACTCAAGAGGCGCAAAAAGCATTATTAGGCTTGTGTCTCTTTTCTTCTGTCAACATGTCAAATGCGAAAAATGGGGGATTAAAAATGAGTGGGAATCAGTATGAATAATTGTATTTTCATTAAAAAAGTCTGTTAATTAAACACAATATTTCTCTAGTCATTAGATTCTGATCCCTCATTCTTTTATAGCTCAAATTTCTTGCCTTCTTGCCCATGTCTGCATACTGCCGCAACACGTTTTACGTTAATTAAAAAATTAAGGATAATTTTTAGCTTCAATATCTCGTGGAAAAGAGGTTTTCCCTTAGCGTAAGATATTACGCTGTACTCATTCCCTCTTCTAGAGAGAACCGAGGTTGCGTTAGTAACGAGTAGTACGTTTCCGCTTGTACTGCTTTAGTAACCATGGCGACAGATGTGGACAACTGCTAATGTTTAGCAGCATGTTCTTGTTTCGTTCAAACATAACGAATCATGGCAAGCAGACTTTGGGACAAAAAGAGAACTAAAACGAGGATCAATATCGGCATGGCGTTTTCGAGATGACGAACGCCGCTCTTGCGTGTACTTTAGGGCTGTTGGAATGAATTCCGAAATTTGAATATAATTCGAATATTAAAAAATCAATACTATTCGAATGCTAAAGTTACTATTCGAATATTGCTTTTATATATTAAAAAATAAATACTTCCGAAGTGACCAGGTGTATTGGTGTAAACGTTCCCTTATCGCTTTCTTATTAACAATAGGACTAGCTTTCGCGTGGCTCATTCGCAAGGTCTCGTTCACTCCCTCTCTGCCATGCACACGCCGCGCGATATGTATGCTATGCGCGGATTCCGGGAGAACTAATTTCCGGCCATCAGGGAGACGCTATCAATATGCGGGAGACTCCCGGAACATCCGACGCGATATCACGATCTCATCACCTCAGATCTGAGCCCCTATTCATCAAGCCAACGCGCCGCAATCTATCTCAAATCAAAGTGAAAGTAAGTCCCAGACGCTTAACACTACCATTTTCATTAAAAGTAAAGGAATGAAATGACACACTCCCTTATTGCTGTCTTTGCTGATTTTGAAATTAGACGATATTCAATAAAATGCAGCTCAAATCTGTTGCTTTCGGTGACGTGCACTTCATTACATCTGTATATAGCGTGGGAGAAGATATGATTATGAATTGAAGATATGATTTATATCAGTTTTGCAAAAACACATTTAAGTGACCAGGTGTAAAAGGAATTGTTTTGATAAATCAGATAGCTATCCGATCTGAGAAAACGCATGAAGTGGCCAGGTGTAAACATCCCCTAAATGTTTATTGTAGTAATGTTAGATGTCCCTCTAGTGGGCCGAACGTGTAACAACAACCACAGGCTATAGTGGCATTGACGATTCATAAGAATGTGTAATGTCGTAAATAGGGCTGGGCGATATGGCCAAAAAATCATATCTCGATATTTTTTGGTCAAATGGCGATATACGATATATATCTCGGTACTTTCTACGTTTTCTATTTAGATAAAGAAAATCTTTATATTAAAAAAAAAAATAAAAAAATATATATATATATATATATATATATATACAGTATATTCACATTCGGCCCAATGATATCCTACAAACAATGTTGATATTGAAGGATATGGAAACAAATATAATATAGGCTATGCAATATATTATGTGCAAAAAGCTTTTGTTTTTATATTGACTAAAAGCTAAACTAAAAATGAAAATAAAAACAAAAACAAAAGCACAAACTAATTATATTAGCCTGCATTTGATTTCCCCATTATAATCACTTTCACTTTCATTAAAAATATATACTTGTAGGTTTAAAATTCCACATATGGCACATTTATTTTCTCCAACAACAAATATTTTAGCAATATGTTTATTTTAGTCAGAATTATTGCGTACTACGTAGTACTATTCACGCGCATGCGCGCCCCGGCGCTCGTTCAAGGAAGCATGAATTTTAGCGGAGATTCACTTGCAGAAGCTCGTCCTCTTCTGACATGGACATATTTGTTGTGAAATGGACATATTTGCTTTACTTTCTAACATTTACAGATGGAGAATATGTGAAATGTAAGTTGAGCACTGAGGAAAGCACCACATCTCAAACGCATTAAACAGCGCAAGTATATCTGTCAGTCAGCAACAGTGTCTGTCAGAGCATTTGACAGGGCGGCAAGCTGCCTTAAACTTGTTAACTATATCAAAGTGATTTTGACGCAATTAATATAAGCTTGTGTCATGTTTAGGACAAATTGTACTACGTAGCCTAGCTACTTTCACTGCAGCAGCTCACACTGCAACCTCCGCTATTTTTCAGATGTGCTCATATCACTGTATCGATATAAACGGTATTGCCTCATTCCATATCGTTTCAAAAAATATAACGATACATCGTACATATTCGATATATCGCCCAGCCCTAGTCGTAAATATTAATAATAGGATAAATTTGAGCATTTCATATTCGAATATTACATAAAATAAGGAATGGAATTCGAATATTATTATAGAGGAAGATTATTACATAATAAATGTTATATATAGCTCAACATGATGAAATGTTATAATATGATCAGTTTATTATTCTAATATTGATTTAGCTTACTGCTAGTCTCAAATAGCCAACAAACTAACACATTGAATAACATTATTACTTTTAACACACTCAAATGTTTTAGTGTAACGTTAGACCAAGGGAAACAACGCTGCGTTACCTCACAAGTTTAATTTGTCAAACAAACTGACCTGTGTGAGTGGTAATGCAGCACTTGTGGGTAGTTCGATAGAATTAAATGTCCCCATTCCTTTATATCCGAGGCACTCGCATGTGGCGCTGATATCTGTCTCTCATTAGCAAGCAATCGTGCCCTGCTTCATACCACAGTCAAAAGCATGAATGATTTCACTCATCCATAAACATTATTAGATCCGTGGGCATGACAGAAAGTTCCATGATTCTGCTTATTCACTGCGCCATGCATGTGTGGCCCATGATAACAGAGTACACAATGTGTAGGAATTTTTGCCCATGAACCTCTTGTGCTTGATGAGAATGGCTCAGTTTATATATTTTGCTATGAAGGAGAAGAAGATGAATATTAAGTGGCACCTCTTAATGAGGGCACTGATTACACACAAAGCGCATCATCAATCAACAGGAGCATTTCTGCTTTAATGGAGCCAGACAAATGCAAAAAGGGTAAAATCAAGAACTGCTCACCAACAGGCCTTCCAGCTTTTGTTAGTCAATCTGTAATGTTAATATGAATTATTTGTGCCATTATACCATCAAAAGAGTCTCGGCACAAGAAAAGAAAGTTGATTAGCACCAAATCTGGAGACTTTCTTTGAAATTACTGTTGTCAGGAGAATCGCACGATCACATTAATTATGCTGAGCTTCTTTCTAAAGTCAATGACCATAAACTGAGGTAACTTGTTATGTGCAGCATTGATGAATAGCATTATATAGTAACACAGTTCAGCATGAAATATGATCCTATAATACAGTGCTGAACATTATAAAAATAACTGTGCATGTGTTACAGCAAACTGTTTTACAGTGAAGTGTATTTTGGACAAAAACATATATAAAAGGGTCAACGTTAAATAAAATGAAAAAATGTTCTTAAGTAGATTTATATGGCTTAGATTGTTTATTAAAAGTAGTCATGTTTTGGGTTAAGGGACGTCTAACTGTTTGTGTGGATAACACCACATATTTGTGTATAAACCAGAATGGAAAAAGAGATTTGGATAGGTCTCGCAGGATCCCTTTTATATGAGCTATTCGATTCGATAATCCTCCAGTGCTATTATGGTATATCTAAAAGAGGTTGAAAACACTTCAGTATTGCTCTGGCAACCATCTCCACAGAGAGTCAGGTCTTCGCATAGCCATGGCTATTCAGTGGATTTTATTTCAGAATAAGAGCTCTGGAAGGGAGTTTCTATGGGTTTTCATACACAGCATTCCAGGCCACTGAAGATAACTCCACTAATTAATGTCTATTGTAAGGAGGACTATCTGTAACAGTTTAAATATTGACTCACTAATCTTAAGGTCGGGTTGGGCTTTTTATGAAGTCATAGTTCCTTACATTTTGGTAATTACTTTTGCTATGCTATATGCGTATTTATTCACACATGTTTACTTGAAACAAAGATGCAATGCAACTCCTGTAATAAACTCCATGCCTCTGAGATACTGAATAATACAGCTAACTATCCATTCAAAATAGAATAGCAGATCATTTCAATGCAATGCTTAATTCACAGTTAAACACAGTTCACATGTAAGCAAAATGCATGAAGAAAGAATATTCTTTAAACAGTCTTTAACTCTTTCCCCGCCAGCATGTTTTTGCCAGTTGCCTTTTGACGTTTGAAAAAAATAAAGCCGATGACACTATATTCATCATAAGACATGCTGAAATATATGCCAATGTACCTGGAATGAAGACATTTCACACGCAATGTTCTGCAGAGTTCGCGGGTATCGATTGTCAACAAATGCACGCGTGTATTCCCTATATAGTGTAACCATGACAGATTTTACGACAGTAGTAGAAGACAATACTGTTTCCCAACTGTAGGGGGACCACGAGAGCAAAATTTCAAAAATAACATAATGCTGCTTTAATAAAGTTTCGGCAAATGGATCTGCACGACTCTGACTCTGCATCACAACATGAATTATTAGATTTTACACAACATTTGTTGTCTTTAGAAATGGAAAAGAAATTCATGAACAGTGTTCATGCTGGTGAAATCATCTTCCACATAAACTCTTATGCTGGTAATATAATTTGCAGTATTAAATAGAAACGAATGCTTTTCAGTAGTGGTCTCAGACTTTTGTATCCCACAGAAACCCATATGCCCTCTGTGAGCAGGCTATGTGTGTGTTGCACATACTCTATAACTGTAAAATATAAACATTAAATGCAGAGGTTCTCATTGATCACAACTGGTCTGATTCCCAGAAGTGGAGCCTCCCATAGGCTATACAGCTTGACATAATTTTAGACTGACAGTGCATCAATAGTAAGGTATGAGAAATGCTCTTGGCTACTGGTCAGTACATCACTATATTGATCATTGTGCTTTTTATGAGGTTCAGCTTCTCAGTGAAGAAGCAGCCTAGTCAGCCAGAACAGATACATGACCTCCACTCCCCTCTAAAATAGGTGAGGTGGAAATTAAATTAGGAAAAAAATACTGAACTGCTTTTGGAAGCATTTGCTGCATTTTTGTTAAAGCTGCAGTCCAGCGTTTTAAGCCTAGTTCACACTACGTGATTTTAAGCCCGATTTAAGCCCGATTTGCAAATCGTTGAGTCGCCGACAAGTCAGGGTGTTATCGCGTGCAAATCGCGGGCGATTAGCGGACGATTAACGCTCGCCAATCCGTTAGTGTGAAAGAGCCAACAACGCACCAAAGACAGCTCGCAGACAGGTCACCGAGCTCAGAAAAATATCTAGCATGCTAGATATCTCGAGCAGTCGCGCGACTCAATCTCAGTGATGTCATGAGTACAGCCAATCATAGCAACGCATGGGTTGAGGACACCAGGTAAATCTTACTTTTTCTTTTCTTTTTTGCATATTTTTTTCTCAGAGCAGATCGTCGAGCAAACAGTGTGCAGCACTAGTTTCTGTCTGACGTCTATATTCGCGTGTTGTGTTCTTCTCTGCAGTTTCGCGTCATTTCTGGTTCGTTTTATTGTGTGGTTTATCGTGACAAAACATGGTTTCTAGACCAGATAGAATCGTGTTGTTGTCAACTCGTTATTTGTTTGATTATTTTCAGGATTTAGACCGTACTATAGTACTGAAACAGCTCTCATTGAGTCACAAATGATATGCTCTTATCATCCGATCGTGGTTGTATCTCTATGTAGTGCGTTGTTAACTCGTGTAGTGAGTTACCTCCTGTTGTGGATCAATCACGTTGTGTTGTGTGGTGTGAACAGCTAAACAACTTGAACACTCATGATTTCACTGAGAGCAAGTCATGTAGTGTGAACTGCACAGTTCAGCCCGACATTTTAAAATCATGTAGTGTGAACTAGGCTTTACCTCTTTGTCGCCATCTTTGTTCAAAATCTGCCATTGCTGTCATTCGCGGAATTATCAACTTTACGTGAGTTGTACTTCAACACCCTCGTCTGGATATGACATTTCAGTAAATCGCCCTGATTAAATCTAACAATCGCTTATAAGTTATCATATCACCCAAAACCGTGCAAATTATACTTTGTTCTCGAATTGTTAATGTTAACAACGTAAGAAAGCATTGCGTGACTACATGTAAGGTCCTTCCGATTTGTATCCTTTGTTGTTTGAACCTTTCTGGATCCGCCATCAAATTGATAAGTTTAATTATATCAAGTGCTGTGAGAAAAGGCTATAAATCTCCACCTCCAACATCCTCACACACAATATAGCCTACTAGTCGAGACTCTTCTTTATGTGTACAGACAGATGTGACGTAATGACTCAAAGACATCCTCGAATCTCCCGCGGAAATCCACCAATACCACTGTAATTAAAATCATTATTACAAGCTTACCACTTTGAATTGAGCTACGGCAAGCAGATAGTTTTGAACACTGGCTGGTTATGTATTTTCTCAAATATGTATTTTGGATAATTTTTAACCCCAAAAAAGCTACGGACTGCAGCTTTAAGTCGCTATAAAATGGAAGTAGCAACAGATCTTTTCTTCTGTATTTTGACGTACTGTATATTCAAGTGTATGGATTAATGATAAAAAAGGTTGGGTGGGAACATGGTTAGTTGTTTAATGGATTTTGACTTTTTTTAAACATTACAGTATACAGTATGAGGTCAATGTGTTTTTAAAGAAAACTATTCAATTGTTCGAAATAAGGCCTACAATTTGTATTTATAAAATAAATTAAATCAATTTTAATTTCATGCAGAGTGCAGACTTTAAGGTAGAGCTAAACCTGAGGAACAATGATCCCACCCATGGTAAAAATAGGTAGGCTACTGTATCACATATCATGTTTCAAAAAAATTAAAATCCAATATTTTGTATTTGGCTACAGGTGACAGCTGCTCTGGCCCTCTGTGATTTCTATTACATACAAAATCATAATTTTAACAATATTATTTTATTGTAAAAAGTACATGTTTTGTTGAATATAATATAGACTTTTTATGCACAAGCAAAACACCTGTACAACTAGCTGCATAAAACAGCTGCAATAAAGTGAGGGTCCTTCAGAGATTAAATTGTAAAGACTCCCCAGACACACTGTACTATTATTAGACCTCATATGTTATCTTACTAGCCTATGCAAGCTTAATTTGTCTTGTCAAATTGCTCTCTTTGCTTAATGTAGGATACATTGTCTGCCACTAGGGCATCAGCACTGGAGAGGTGCCATGTGGGACCAGCATGTGATTAGAGAATATATTTATGGTCATATATATGAGAAAGAGAGTGAGAGAAAAGAAAAGCATGTGTTTGAAAGTAGATATTTTTATTTTTGGGGTTTGCTACCAGGCCGGCTGCAGGATGAAATGACTGAGGGGGCATGTGAAATTGTTAAGGGGGCTTAACTTTATACCATCAATAGCCGCGTTTCCACTGCCGGGCTAGGGCTGGGCCAGAGCTAACAGCGAGCCGGGCCGAGCTAGTGGCCTCGGGCCTCAAGCACCGGGCTTGCGTTTCCACTGCCGGGCCAGTAGCCCCACAGCGCTGCCCCAGACCCCACCCCTAACACGCCTTTCTGGATCAAACGTCATAAAACCCAACCCATTTCAGCGGGTATTATGAATTAATTTATTTTTTAAATTAGGAAGATAGCATTAACTCACCTGCCGTAGTGGCTGCAATAGTGTCCCGAGACCAGTACAGGCGATTCTCCATTTCAAGCAGCGATTTTTTGCGCGATATAACAAGTAGGGCTGCGGGCACGTTTTCAAGTTATTCATTAATCGTTAACCGAGGCCCATCGGTTAATACTCGGTGCATAGTGTGCGCGCCGCAACCTCGAGATACAGAGTAAATTTTTAACACCTTTAATAACTGATTGGACCCCATTTGAAACGAAATTAATTTATAGAAATAAAACGCAGCAAGTACGGAGCAGTTAAAGCCGCATTTCCATCACCCTTCAAACTGAAATTGCCAATTGAAAATAAGAAAAACGTCCATTTCACAAAAACTCTGTGTCTGCAAATAATAATAATAATAACCATCATCATCATTATTGTAACATTTTATTAGGCTGCATATGTAGAAGACGCCTTTATCCAAAAAAGGAACAGAGCACAAATAAACACAATATTTTTGACAAATATCAGCGCATATCCAGTGTGTGTGGAGCACGCACTGATGGCTGCGAGACGCCCATGTGAACAGTTTCATTGCATTTCTTTTAGTGGAAACAACTTAAAATACTCTTTAATTTCTGGTCATACAGAAAATAATAATACATTATTCGCAAATACATTTATTTATAACAAGAAAACGTTGTGCTTTAACAATTAATCAAGGCGCGCTTCATGATCTCCGTGAACTGAAGCGCGAGACCTGAAACAGCCACCGCATTCGAATTTGTTCGTTTTAATTTGGACATTTGAAGCTTAGGGGTTATATCCTTTGTAGATTAAAGCTTTAAATGTCCAATTTAAAACGAACAAATTCGAATCGAAAGCCACTATCTTCTATGTTTGCTTAATTTCTCTCTAAATGTGCATCCGGAGATGGAGATATGTTTTTAGCCGAAAATCATTTAGAAAACAATAGTTTATTAATAAACAATTAATGCCTCGTTATTTTATATTATTTTATTATCAGACACATTTATTATAGCCTATAAATCACCCATAAATCCCCTTTCTGTAGGCTGTGGTCTCTTCTCATTCAGCACTGCGGGGAAAATATCATTTCCAGGTTCTAATTTGGCCTCAGAAAACCAGTAAAATATATATTTTTTTTATATTAATTTGTCAAATATTTTAAATGTTTAAGGGGCAAAAAAAATCAAACAAATGTCTGAAAATTCGTCGATATAGCTAGCCTATATATTGTTGCGCAGCATTTGGCATAGGCCTATACGTTCAAATTAAAATGTTATGCAATTTTAAACGGTTAATCGGTTAAACATGGACATCCCTATGTGCATCTTGCTTCAGATCATAATGTTCCATAACACCGATAAACTCCGCCTTTTACCTTGAGCACGCCTCTAGCCCGAGCTGGCCCCCTCTGGCCCAAGGTATTCGACGGGCCAGAAATCCTGGCCGTTGGCCCTGAGGAAGCCCCGATCAAGCCCCGGAAGTGACAGTGGAAACGCGACTGGCCCTGGCACGCACTAGCACGGCCCGGCCCTGGCCCGGCAGTGGAAACGCGGCTAATGAACAATCAATATACACACCTCGCTTTGGAACAACAGATTTTTAAATAACAGCGCTCCGTGCAACCACGTAATAAAAAGATGAGCCAGCATAATTTTTTATTCATATATGAACTCTTTCATGCTTAAGTTTAAAATATTCTGACTTACTCCCCAGAGTGAGTTTTTATTTTAGAACGTTCCCCCTTAATGTTTCCATGGCAACGCGTCATATTTGTCACGTGACACCATAGCCACAATGAATGACAGATGTGTATCGCTTTTATTTAATTTTTCCTTTTTTATTTAAAATATTCACAAACTTGCTTACCATGTCATCAACTGTCTGATATTCCGATTGTCAAAAATGTGTAAGTGAGTGTGTTTGGTTGTTTAAAACCTTTATAAATAATCTTGATCTTTATCTATAACGTGAGACGACACCACATTTATTTGCGCGGCAGTTCAGAGAGTCCTGTCAGTCATCATCAGTTTCTCCCGAGATATATGTAAGAAAGTGGCCGGTGAACTGTGAGAAGAATAAAGTAAACTTTATAGTCATTTCCACGTTTGTCTGATATAAATAACACACGTTGGCAAATTATATTTGAATAGATTGTTATTGCTGCTTCCACAGACATCCGTGTGTATTTTACAAACTCCAAATGTACTGTTTTACTAGTGCTTAAGTGAATTTCAATGTCTAAAACCTAAAATAAACATTATGAGGTTGAAACACTGCATAGTTTTGATATATGACAGCACTGTCCGTCCGTCTCTGGCTCAGTGCCAACCAACGCGAATCTGGTAGTGATGTCACGACACTGAACATTATACATCCCTTATGGGACTGTACCGCTCAAAAGGTTAAACATTTCATTTGTAACCATGAATACAAAAATTAAACTGAGGGGGCACAAATCAGATCTGAGGGGGCAATGCCCCCTTTTGCCCCCTCGTGGCGCCGGGCCTGTTTGCTACATTACATTAATGTTTTTTTTTTCTTTCTCATACTGTACATTGCTGCAGCATCTTTTTACCCTCTGCCTGAAACGCTGTTTTAGTAACTGATTTTTTTAAACCAATCTTTCAAGAAAATCTTAGTCTTCCCTGATTGGTCAGATCAAAAAAGCTGCATATAATATATGTTGAATTCATTGTCAATATATGCTGCATACAGAGGATTGAGGCCCTTATTGACCAGTGGAGATTCGCTAAAGTGAACATCATAACCAAAGTCATCTTATCAATGATTCATGGTATCCAGAGAAAATAAGACTTTTTTGTTGTTGTTTGATCTCACTTCAATTCAGAAAGCTTCATGATTGCTGCTGAAAATGTTTGTTCTACAGTCTGCCCTCAGTGTCATTACAGAGTTTTACATCTCTACCGTTGTGCCTTTGAGTGCTCTGCACTTATAGTGAACCAGTGCCTGGTTGAGATGAAGGAAATGGAGCTATTAAAAATGAATAAGTGTTCCTGAAGAAGATTCTTAAAAGATATTGTCAATTCTGTAGCAATGAGAATTCTGGACACCATGTCTGCTTAGTGCTTCACAAAATAGCTGCCACACACACACGCACACACATTCTCTCTTTATTCATCACTGAAGGTGCTTCTCCAATTAAATCAAAGACCAATAATTCTTTCAGAACACTGTGTATTCATGACAGGAATAAGTAACCTATTAAAAATGTGTTAATGGCTAAACTCTTGTAAATGAAAGTCCTTGCTAAGTCCTCCACAGATGGATTGATACATGCTGGAACAAATAAATCAAACCACAGTGAAGCAATTCCCAGCAGTGACTACCATATCCCATTGTGTTTCTCACCGTGCCTGTATTTGTCATTGATGACACAAGCTCATTTTTTACTTTTCGTAAAACTACTGCGATGTAGCTGCAGCATGATAAGTTTTTTATTAACATGTGGCACTGTGCTTATCTCAACAAGCCATTACTCTTTCTTCTTATTTGCCTGACTGCCACTGTACAGTTAGACCAAGCCTCCTTTTTCCTCCTGACAGGAAATTAAACTCAGGGAAGGCTGAACCTTACTTGACCTCACCATCTGTCTCCATGGTGATCGATTCGTACCCTACCATGGTAACTGTGTTTCTTCAGAGTAGTCTAGGGCTGATCCAGAACCATAATTTGCAAATCTGTATATTTTACAGTTCAGTATCTCATCTACTTGAGAAACTCACACCTGCTCTTGTTGTTCCTCCTGCTACCAGCAGGGTTAAACACCATTCTAGACAACTTGGATATTGAAGAGGATACTAAATAATTCTAGATGAAAAATGCAAATAAATATGGTTAAATAACTCAGAATTTATTGATAATACATTATTTAGCAAATACAGGCATTTGATCAGCTAAAGGACAATTAAAGGTTTACAACTTTTGGTCCTCTATTGGTTAAAAAACAAAACTGCGTGCATTTTGCGGAAGAACATTGTTTTGGTAATGTTTCAACTGTGTGACTGCGCGGATGAATATGGTTGTCCTACTGGTCACAAAACATTCCCCACTAGGCTCAAGGGATGTAGTTCCAGTTAAGAAGGAAAGGATCTCAAGCTGACTAGCTGAAGAGTTACTGTATAGCTATACCTACCTATAAATACACAAGGTACTTCCTTGAAAATGATTTCCAGCACAGTGCTACAACAATCAGAATGAAATGACCCTTCGCAATAGATAATGATTCATCTCTGTTAGAGATTACATATGGCAATTCATCTGTTCTGTTGTCAAAAAATAACTTACCTGCAGTGCTGAGTAATAAAAACGGCATCTCAATGTGGCTTTTACAACATTTTAAATCCCTCAGTTCTCTTCATCTCCAAAAAGCCAAGCCAATGTTGATTCTTGTTTTATTATGATCTCAAGCTGTCACAATCTGATGCGACGGCAGCCATATTGCGTCAGAACGCCCACCACACACCAGCTTACTGGTGGAGAGGAGACAGAGACTATTGCAATAATACTATTTGTTCAAATACTACTGCACTGTAAAATTAACAGCTGTGTATTTTATGAGAATAATAATATGTATTATTAATATTCAAAATATTTTAATTATTTATTTATTATTTACATTTTAAAAATTAAACAAATCAGTAAAAATATTATACCGTAAAATAAAAAGCTGAGTATATAATTATAATAACATTAAATATTAATATTATTCAAAATGATCATGTAGGAATATCCTACACATCCGACTTTGGAACAAATTGGAGAGAACGGGGAAGCCTCAGACGAAGATGACAGGTGTGTGGGCACATGGTCGTGTTAAGACCAGAGATGAAACTGGAGATTTGCGGGGGAGCCTGCCAAGAACAAAGCCAATATACCAAGAAACAGAAAACTCTGTTGACACACACACACACACACACACACACACACACACACACACACACACACACACACACACACACACACGCACACGCACACACACACACACACACCACAGTATCACAGCACTATCAGCAACAACAAAGTTTCTCACAGGTGGCCAACCACTGCAGTGTTCAAAGGAACCTATCAAAAGACAGTGTCAGTCAGAACTGACTCTGGGATATTTAGACAGAATTAATCAAATTCAAGCTCTCTGCAAATATTTCTAAGCTTCTGCAAATTTGAAAACTGGTTCTGTGTGTAGTTGAATACAGTAAACCAATAGCTCTAGAAGTCTTTTGCATAATTCAGACTAGTGCTTTATCTTCATATCTCAAGGCTGCTTCATGCATCGGCAAACTTGGAGATAATCTCTCAATCAAAACTCTGCATTTTGCTTCATAAGGTATATTCTAACAGTGATCAGGTTGGCATGAAATAAGGATCGGTCAAACATTCGCTATGAATAAAGCTACCTGAGAGCATGAGAGCATAAATTTCTACCAGAAAGACTCAGGAGACAAAATTACACAACAAAGCATTCATTTTATTAACAGGCCAGCAAGAAAGTGTTATATTTTGAGATTCTTTGGCGTAGGCCCTGTCCGTAGCTCATAATCAGAGGGTTACAAAAACTGCATTTCCTACCTAAAAACAAAGGCAGGGGACCAGCCGACCACTTGGGAGATATGGGCAGGGACCATCTTGGTTGTGGTGGGGAGAATGTTGTGAGAAGGATGAATGTTGGTGTTGTGATGTCTGTCTGTGTTCCCCCAGTCTTTGTGCATTTGGTTTTTTTCCCGCCCCTCGTTTGAGTTCATTTATACCATGCCCCTTGTTTTCTCGTTTAGCTTGTTTGCCCTTGTATTTAAGCCCTGTGTTTCAGTTCATTCCTGGTGAGTTCTTGTGTTGTTACTGTTGATGTTGGTTGTCCTGTTCCTGGTCCGAGTCTTTATATTGTTTTCAGTTTATTGAATAAAATGTGCTGCATGTGGATCCTGCTTTCTCCTTGCTTCTACCGCATCATGACAGAAGTAGGTACTCGCCGTGGCCGACCGAGGGGTCTTTACCACCGTGGCCGCCCAAGGGGTCTTCAGCACCGTGGCTGCCGCCTGCGCATCCCGCTCCGCCCTGGCCCCTGGATTCAGGTTCAAGATGGTACAGACGGTAAAATCTGCCTTGCAATTCTTGGTACCAACGGGCTAGTCTTGGGTTGAGTCGTTTGGCTTCTGAGATATTCAAGGTTCCGGTGATTTGTTATGACCTCAAAATGGTGGGGAGCTCCTTCCAGCCAGTGTCTCCATTCCTCTAAGGTGAGCTTAAGCCAGGGACGGCTTCTTGGAGTAGAAGACGAATGGGATGTAGTTGAGGAGGCTCACCCTGCCGATGGCATAGAACCGCTACAACCCAGTAGATGCGAGTAGATGGGTCAACTTCGACCACGAATGGGATACGTCAACTTGAGGTAGATGCATCAACAAAGTAAATGTGTCAACTTAAACCACGAAAGGGATTTCTGGATTGGGGTGCACCAGGACTGGAGCGGTGATGAAGGCATTCTTCAGGCATTGCAAGGCTTCTGTGGCCAAGGGATTCAAGGACAGAGACTTGGGTCGGTTTCTTAGGAGTGAGGTGAGCGGAGGAGAATGTAATTCTGGATGAATCTTCGAAAATAGTTGGCGAAGCCTAATAAGTGTTGGACTTTATAGTGCAACACCTTTATAGTGACAGTTTGGGGCCAGTTAAGGATGGTGTCCACCTTCCTCTGGTCCATTTGGATACCTCGTTGGTATATCAGAGGAACTGGACAGATGGTGTGTGGAACTTGCACTTCTCCAACTTGAAATAGAGGTTCTCTCAGATTCTTGAGGACCTGCGTCACCTGTTGGCGATGTTCGGCCGGGTTCAAGGAGTAGATCAGAATGTTGTTAATGATGAAGCATTGAAGGTACTCCTGGAAACCCATCTTCCATTCATTACCCTTGCGTATTCGAATGAGATTTATAGGCGCTCTGCCGAGCCAGTTTGGAGAAGATGCAAGCCCCACAGAACTGTTCCAACGTAGCAGGGACCAGAGAAAGAGGATAACTAAATTTGACAGTCTGAGAGTTGAGTGCCTGGTAGTCAATGCACAGCCGCAAGCCTCCGTCCTTCTTGGCCACGGAGAAGCTGGAAGTGGAAGGGGACGTCGATGGTCAGATGAAACGTTGTTTGAGAGCCTCCTGAATGTACTACTCCATTGCCTTCCGCTCCCCGGGATGGACAGAGAGTAAACCTTCGGTTAAGTGGCCGCAGGCAGCAGGTCGATGGCGTAGTCCCATGGCTGATGAGGTTCTAGACGGGTCGCCAACCGCTTGTTAAACACATCCTGGAACACCCGGTGGAGTTCACCTGAATATTGAACGAAGACTTCGAGGTGTGTCAACAGGTATGGTGTGTAGATGGTTTGAGCTTAGATGAAAGACCGTACTTGAAACAGGGTTCACTCCATTGCAGAATTTCTACAGAGTTCCAATTGATGGTGGGCTCATGTTGGTTCATCCAGGGGTGAATTATTTCCTCATGCTGGCAGATGACACAGAGCATTTCTGTAGGGCATAAGTGAAATATGACCACGGGCCAGAATGGTGTGGATGGCTAATTCCTGGGAGCAGCATTTCCTCTGGAGGTTGAGTCTTTGGAGAAGTTGATGAGAGATGAAATTCCCTGCGGATCTGGAGTCGATGAGTGCTTACGCTGAAATGAGAAGTTTATGGATGAGAATTTGGACAGGTGTGTGAGTGAGGGGTACAATCTGAAGCAGGAACTGGATGGTACAAGATCGGGCAGCTTGTGATGATGTGGCCCTCTCCCCCACAATACAGACATAAATGGTGTAGTAAATTTTGAGAATCCACGATTGTAAAATATGAATCGACCCTCATGGGTTCAGGTGGTGGAAGGACGACATATGGTGAGGTGGGTGGAGGATGCGGGTTGATCCAGTGAACAGGCTGATAGACGCTGGGAGATACGCGCACAGCTTTCTGAATGAAACCCTCTAGACCGACCCTCCATTTGTAAGTAGAATCATAACAAGTCTGGTGGTAAGCAGCAACTGCGACAAGACCAGACACTGAGGTGAAGTGTAGATATAGGTTGTGTTGATGAGGGTGTGCAGGTGCAACGAGTCAGTAATCTGGTTATTGTAAACGAGTGGGCGGGTCCTGGTGATTGGGTGATGATTGGGGCTGTGACGGTGTGGCTGACTCTGTGACAAAAAGACTATTGCAACTTCAGTTTCATGCTGACTTTAAAGGCCTTAATACAAAGTGAAAGTTTTTTTTCTATTATCAAAAATAACAACAGAGTGTAATCCAGGACTAAGCTTAAATAGAGTCTTGGAAAACAGTCCTAAACTATAATTCCAGAAGGTAAAATTAATTTCATGCTAGTGGCTGTTGGAATAGTGCAATAAGAGGATTCTGATTAATGCAAGCTCATGGCAATGTTTGCACACGTGTTATAATTTAAATTGATATTAGTTTCATTAAAGCAATGGGAAATAAACATAAGGGTAGCCTTATTCTCAGAATGTCAGTAAGGTAGAGGCCTGATATGATGTATATGGTGTGAAAAGCAATAAACATGAAAGAAAAAAGTCAAGGAAAACCTTAATGAAGTTTCTAAAACATGATGGAAATGCATTCCTTTTCATACGAGTTACTCTAAAAAAAGAGAAGGCCATGTTTAATATTCCAGGAATGAATCTTCACACCTCTCCTGCTGAGCGCCCATTTCTTATTATGCATATCATTTTGCATCTGAATCCACTGCCTTTATTAGTATCCTGGGGATAGGAAACACACAGAAACCCTCATACCCAAACTCACAAAGCATCAGATCAGAACTCACCTGAGCAGTGATACTTACATGTGTCATGATGAATATTTTTATAAGAAGCACTGTGAGTAATTTACTCCTTAGAAACAAGACCTTAGTATAATATGTTAAAAATGAAACATGTGCTTACTTTTATCTGTTATTAAAACTAATTAAGTAAGCTATGATAGTATCAAAATTATTGCTTTAATGCCATTGCCCCTAATTTCACCATGTTGGTTCAGGGTCAGTGTGGCCCTCCTTACTCATTAACTAAAATCTATAAAGTATGTATAAATGTATATGTATATAAATGTAACTATAAAGCACCATTAAAATATGTCCTTTTTTATTTTTTTGTCAGGATCTAAATTCCCTCAACAGCTGCTGCTATGACAAAGTAGTTGCAAAACATAAGTTTTGGGTTGCTATTTAATCCATCTAGTCCTCTGGCACTCAGTTTAGACTCTAAAGCCAGTGTAGCTGTTTGTCTTTGCCTCTGCCACAGCATTCACGGTTCATTTACTGCCAATAACCGTGCACATAATCTCACCTAGCATGAACAGGGATCGTCTCCATCGTTCTAACATGGCATTAATGATTTTAGCATGTTGACAGTAATCCATACTGGGGTAAATTTATGGATCTCACTAGGCATATTGTCTGCTTATTCATTTTATGGTGTGCTGGGGAGATAATTGCCCATTGACTGTTCATGTCTGCAGTGAGCAAAGTTAATAGCAATTCTGGGCTCAACCATCTGTATGCACAAAACTTGCAGGCAATTGGCACATTCTTTTTTTTAATATGATTATTTTTTGTAAGCATCTATCATTCTTTTTTTGTATTGGATCTAACAGGTTTTTACTGGTGTCTCATCTAACTTAATATACAGCAGTATTATTTTAACATGTATATACTATTATAGTATTAATTGATATTTTGAATTAGATTTTATTATGGTTTAATTTTTGTTAATTATTTTAGAATTTTTTGTGTCATATAGCTTTTTACAGCAGCATTGCCTTAGCATCACATGCCATGTCCTATCACATTTTCTTCAGAAAATCATAAAGAGTTTTTAATATCATATCAAAATGATTGACAAATAAAAAAATTGTAATTGTGGAAATTATTGTACATTTCTTTTTAATGGCAATGCAATAATCTACTCTTGCAATAATATGGATCATGTGAACTTTCTATTATGTCATTAAAATAGAAGGTAAAGACAGGCATGTACTTGTTTGTGGGTATCAAATCGCAAGACATTTTGGATGCTGGGGTCTCATGCAACAAAGCTGCCCCTAATGGACCCCTAATAGCATTACTGACATTCCATGCACAAGCCAATTAGACATGCTAATTGCTTAAGTAAATCACTCCCTTGGATTTTATTCCCAGTGCCGTTTGCTATCACACACTCCTCGTACATTATTAAAGTGCAATTCAGAATTTGAGGCTTTCCTCTCAGCAATACTGTAGACAGTGTTCAAAGATATACACCGTAGGTCTGAGGTTTTTAAATCATCTGGAGATGTTGAATTAAAACTGCAACTTAAAATCCAATGGAATCAAGTTTCAAATCCAGACCAGTGATTTAGCTGAGCTGAGCACATTCATTCCATGTTAAGTGAAGTTCAGTCATAAAAGTATTCCCCTTTAAAAGACTGACACCTTACAAGCTGAAGCCGTCTTGTAGATTTATTTAGTATTGCTGCAGGCTTAAGACAGACTCACTCAAACTGATTTGGGTATATGATTTCATTTCTATCTTGCCTTTACTTTTCTCTCTATTCTTCACACTCACTCGCTGTCTTTCTCATGAAATCAATTTTATACACATCCTGCCAGGCGATTAATTGAACTTCATGATATTTATGGTACAGAAGATTTACCCTGCATACAGTCTGTCTTTGGCTGATAAGCACGGGGTGGTGATGGCGCAGTGGATAAGACACATACCTTTGGTGTGAGAGACCTGAGTTCGAATCCACTGTGAGACACCAATGTGTCCCTGAGCAAGACACTTAACCCCTAGTGGCTCCAGAGGCGTACGACCGCAATTGTAAGTCGCTTTGGATAAAAGCGTCAGTTAAATGCATAAATGTAAATAAGAGGAATGGAGAGCAGGTACTTTAACAATAGCTTAGCTTAGTGATAGGTCAAAAATGACAGCGAAAGACATGCAGCAGCAGACTTTTAATAACATTTATATATATATATATATATATGTATATGTATATATGTGTGTGTGTGTATGTATATATGCGTATATATGTGTATATATGTGTGTGTGTGTGTGTGTGTGTGTGTGTGTGTATATATATATATATATATATATACTGTATATATATATATATATATATATATATATGTGTGTTTGTGTGTGTGTAGTATATATACAAAAATAATGCAGTGGCAAATATTATTTGAAAAAATCCCAAATGGCTTCTATAAAGGACTTATTTTAAATAAAAAATAGATTCGAAATTCAATAAATATACTTATAAATAATATACATTATGTTGGTTGTGTATGTTAAATAGGTTATAAAGAAATGGGTGATGAACATGGAATGAAAGGTTTACTGGAATCAGTCCAGTACATTTCGATTGAAAGGAAAAATAAATTTGCATATTTGAAGGTTGTAAATTGTGTATTTTTTACTTTCTAAAACTTCTGAAAGATGTAATTAGAAATGCCATAAAAGTTTGATTACTATATTTTCATATATTCATACTTAAATATACATAAACTACTAAAATGTTCAGCATGTTATTATTCTTGTTAATGACTTATAAATGAAAGATGTTAATTCTTTCCTCATTTTGCTATCATAATACCACCAGTGATTCATTTCTGGTGTCACCCATGTTCACACAGCAGGATACCTTGGAAAAATTACTCTTCATTCACTATACGTGGGTGTATGGATCCATATGCTGCAAAAATATGTTCATCTTTAAATGGAAAGCACAATTTTGCATAAACCAACTGCTTTTCTTCTTTACATTCAAGGGCACTTTACACCTTTGTACCATGACAACGCTAGCGGTACTTCATGGTAAAAAAAAGAAAAGTTCAAGTGCATGAATGCCAACTGTCAGTGAGGTTAATATGGTATCTGTCCTCCTCTGTGCTCAGTGTGACAATGTGCTGATTGTAATTGCTGAGCACTAATAACAAGGAGGTGCGGCTGTGACTGTAGCACTAATTAACTCTCTGATGCAGATTACAGAGGGAGAGAAGAGATGAAAACACGCACCCTCCTCTCGGCCCCAAGAAGCAACTTCTAAAACATTTCATACTTATAATAACTAGAACTCATGTATACAGCACAGGTACACCTCATTACAGATGTTTATAACATGTCTCACTGGATTACTTGATCCCAATAGGAGTCAGTACATTCAAATTCATTGAATTGCTTACTCAACATTCAATAAACACTAAAATAACGGAACACAGAAATCTTATTTGAATAAGTATTTGCAATTGTTAAAAGAGTAGGTTCTGTACAGTATGGATGCGTTTATATGAATGAAATCTGTGCGTGTCATATCCACCATGTTCTCACTGTTGTGTGACATAAGGCAAGCAGTTGCTTCACTTCACTGCCATTTACAACTTCTAAAGTGTCCATCAGACGCCCACTTCAGAATCTCACCGGAAATACAGTAGATGGTCACCAAGGAATTTTTTCACCAATACTGTTTTATTAATACTATGAATTCAGACCTACTGTACTACTCATGACATTTTGCCTGCTATATAGTAGGGAAGCAGGAGAGTGAGTCACTGAATCATTCACTGAACCAATTGTGATGCAATCTGGGACAACCGTTGGATGTCGCGCTGGTACGTTTTCAGTAATGTCTAAAAACATGTCTTAAGAACATGCACGGTGGAGGTGCAAAACAAAACAACTCCCATAGCTCTCCTTCTACTAACACTACAAAGACAATTCACCTATCAAAATCTGGTATATCAATACACATTTCCCACCAGTACTGTGTAAACTACAACGGCGTGCAAATTTAAAAAAAAAGTTTTTTATCCAACATTGTCGTGAGATGCGGAGCACAAGAGAACAACACAGTCTGAAGTCTTAGAAGAAAAGGTTCTATATAGAACCTTAATAGGTTCTATCAGCGCTATGTATTTGGAACCCATAAAAGGTTCTATACAGAACCCTTTTTAAGGGTTCAATAATAAGAACCCTTTAGGGTTCTTTGTAACCTGGAAAAAGGTTCTATATGGAACCTTTTGGGTTCATTCATTGTCATTTGTTTTGTCCTTTCTGGATTAAATATTTCATATTATTGACAAACATCAAGACCCTAAAATGTATTTATGAATGCATGTGAATGATCACAAAATTCAAGATATGGGGGTTAGAAAATGTAAATATTTATATTTAATCAATATCACACGAAGAGTGCCATTTCAGTTTTTCTCCTCCAGAATTAGCATGATTAAAATGTGATATTAAGTTACTACAACAGTTTAATAAACAATAAAATGTTACAGAATAATGAAATATATGAATGAATAATAGCCTATAAAGAACCTTTGTGCCAAAAGGGTTCTTTCTTGTCATTATAGAAACTTTTTTAGCATAAAAGGTTCTTTGGAGTTGAGTAAAGAACCCTATACTATAAAGAATAAGGCTATTGTAGGGAGAGTAATATTCTACTTTGCTAGAAATTCTTATATTGACAAAATAACTAGCTGTGATCATGTTTTCAGTGTTATTGTTTGTATTTATGCAATTGTGAGCCCAAACTGCCATTTTGCTTAATTTTCTGGGGAATTTTAGATGAGACAATGCTGCTTCAGCTGTTCATTTAAAATAATAAAAGCAATGATAACTTTTCCCCAAGCTTAGATTCTTTTGCACGAATTAGGCATGTGGGCAATAGCTGAACGAGCTTCTGTCACAATGGAAATGATGGCTTTGCGTTCCACAGACACCAGATCACCCATCAAAGGAAATGCATGTTTCAGAATGTACCCCATGTGAAAGCTAGTTTGAAACCACAATTCCCCCCCCCTGATAGCAGAAGAGCTCATTAAAAAATCATGTGTGCTGCTTTAATTTGTAATATAAAGCTGAGAAAGGTTCCACATTACTGAGCCTCGTGACATTTATGTGGGTGTGCGTTTGGTGTTGTAGAAATCAAATTGTCCCTGGCGATGTCATTATGTGACAAGCCGAAGCTCTCAGTCCACAAGGGTCAGTTCTGTCCGTTGTCAGGGGAATACGCTCAATCTCACTCAATGAAGCTGTTCGTTCACTCGTTAAATCTAATTTAAGGACCCATAATAACGTTCTAACAGACCAGGCAGAAGAATAACTCCACACAATTGCCTAAGATAAGGCTTTTTTTTTTTTTCAAGCCACATTTTAGATGAGAAATACGATGACTAAGCTCTATAAAAATGGTAGAGAGTCCCATTTGGTCTGTAATGTAGTTTAGGCCAATATTGACATAGATTCCTATTATAAGTGTGTGTGTGGGTGATGGTGTGTGTGTATTTAGGGATGGTACGGCCTTCTTGTCAGGGAGATTTAATATACGCACAAGTCAGAGATGAAGAGTCTTTTAATCACCAATAAGAACACGCAGGAGAAACAGAACAACAACTACACTTAATACAAACAATATTGGACAGAGAACTAACTCAAACTGAGGGCTTAATACACAGAACAAACAAAAGAGTTAATGAGACAACAGGTGAACAGGGAAATCAATCAAACACACAGGGAAACAATTGGTCAAACAGGCAAACAGAAAACAGAACACAATGAAAACTAAATCAAAACAGAGCATACACAGTATACGCTGTGTCTATTAATGTGCAAAGCTACAGTAACGTCTTCAGCTAGTCGGCCTAAGAACGTATAGTGAATGTTTTATGAGAAGTAGGATAACCATATTCATCTGCACAGTCACACAGAGCCAAATAACAACCAAAATATTTTCTTTTTTTCAAAAGTTACATTGTGTCCCTTTAAATGAATAATTTTATGTGGGTAAAAGTTTAGAAATCTATAAATGTTTATGGATCTGACAACTGGTCGGAACTAAAATTGCTAGAACCTTTGCTGGTGACAAAGTTACTCAAACAGAATTTCTCAGCAGGCTTCTTGTTTATTATTAAATGATGAAAAACCATTGGCCCTTAAGGAAAAATACCTTTTTAGTGGCCAATTTATTTTCAAATAAATTAATTTGCTTTCGTTATGTGGAGGAATTCAATTATCATCAAAGCTCAACTTGTATGGAAATAAGTGTGTGTTCTTGAGAAGCTGCACAGAACAGAAAACCGTTATTCTATAAAATGAGGTGCATACATTTACCTCATTAAATAAACTGTTTTAATTAACCTTAGTGGTTATAAATAAAACCAAACTATTACATAAATTCAAGATTATATGAATTCATAAACATTTCTCCCTTTCCAAAGTTGCATATAAGTGGAAAAGGATTTGTAAGTGATGCCAATATGTTGATATGGTAAAATTCAGTGTCGATGCAAAAATGTGTGTGACAGAACCACACGTTACATAGCCTACAAATGCTAAATGCTAATGTGATCATGTTGTAGCCAAATGCTGTCGTTTTGTATATTTTATGTCTACCTAATTGTTTGCTATGGCATTATGATACAACAGATCCACCATAAGAATAATAAATGCCTTTTTATACAGTATGTTTCACTGTCTCATCATTCTTTTTTGGTACAAATATTAAGTAGGACTCTGTTCGTGCCTTAGGCTATATTCTGACTTCAACAGGAAAGAAACATAAACTCTTCTCTCAAGCAATTATTCAAAAAATGAGAGTGAACAAGGTCATCAATTATTTATCATACTTTACCACAAATTATTCAATCTACACATCAAAAACAAATAACAAAACTCGCAAGTAACCACTAACATTCAAGCCATTACATCTGGTCCTGCCCTTTCAGAGTGGCCTAACACCTCACCACCGCATTACAAAGCATTTTGCTTTGTGTATTGACAAAGGGACATTTGACAGTATTGAAACTCTCCAGGACTCCTGCTTTTACAGCAAAGCCTCCTCGTGTGGCGAGATCTGTTAGATGGCAAAGCTGTTATATCTTGCCAGCACGCCTCAGTGCTTTGTGTTTATCTGATCCAAGCAAAGAGTTACAACCAGAACAGAGAGAGTTATGTCAAACAGATGTACTTGATATGTTCAAGGCTAGGTTGACACGGTTCCCAGCGCTTCTGTTCTGTGGATGTTCTGACAAAACAATTTACTGTTTTGGGAAACTGCTTTGAAACTGTAGAATGTCAAAATACAAGCTGATTATAATTTAGTTAAATCACCGTCAATGTATTTTATTTTTTTGTTGAAAACACAAGTTACTTACAAAAAGTTGCTAAGTGAAATAATTTAAGGGTGCAATATTAGATTACAAAGCAGTATTTTTCTGGCCCCAAAATTAGGTTTAATTGTATGAATTAAACATTAAATATGTTAACATTAAATACGGTCTTTAGGGCATGAACTGTAGGGCATGAGTAATGTAATATCATTGGTTTTTCTCCTTTTTTTTTGCAACCCTGTCCTCTTAGATGATTTATTATTTTTATTCTTGTTGTTATTGTAGGCCTACTGATTTTTTATATGGAGACAGATTTTGCCATTCAACTCCAAATCAATTTGAAATAATTTGGGGATATTTCTGCTATAATGTCCATTTTTTTTTATCTCATATTTGAATAAAACTTTCTCAGCTCTAAATCATACGCTTGAAAGAAAAATCATAGAAAAACATTCGTTTTTGATGAACGAGTTCGAACAGGAGAGTCACAAATGTGCGTCACAGAACAGAGCAAGGCGAGCATTTGAGCTTGTAAAACTTTATTATTTATTTATTTATTTAATGAGTGATCATTTCGCTTGATAAGACCCTTATTCATCGTCTGGAATCGTTTAAAGCCCTTTCAACAGTTTGCAGTTTGCACTGAAACTGTCTTTTGGACCTTGAACTGTTTGGTTCCCACTGAAGTCCATTATATGGAGAAAAATGCTGGAATGTTTTCATCAAAAACCTTAATTTCTTTTCAACTGAAGAAAGAATGACATGGACATCTTGGATGACATGGGCGTGAATAAAATATCAGAAAAAGTATTTTTCAAAAGTGAACTACTCCTTTAACGGTTAATCTTGAAGGGGGTGACAGAATCAGAACTTGAAAAATAAAAAACTCAAGTAAGATTACTTTTTGAATCAAAGTGTTTTTGCTTTTACATCATCCAAGGTGCAGAAAAAAAATCGCTGTTCTCTCCAAAGAAAAAGTGACATTAATCATGATGATTTTGTTTGGCATTAAGGCACATTGGAGAAAGTCTCTACTGCATTATTAAATGTGACTGTAATTGCTTTTGATAGAGGAAGGTCAGTCCCTGCTTTTTAAAATCAACTTCACAGTGTCAGAGTCAGCGGCTTCTGTCACCGTCACTGTATTAAAGATAGAGTTTATACTGTTTAATGACTTTCTTGGTAAAAGTCAGTCAGCTAAATCCAGACATACCCTCTAATCAGAGATGTTGCACAGATAGGATACATTGGAAGTCAACCTCACTTCTCGCTGCTGGTTTTGCATGTAATTATTTGAATCCATTGTTTTTAATTTCAGATAAAGCAGAGTGAAGGATGGTGATGAAGCTTAGTGGTTAAAGATCTGGTTTAGTCAAAAGTTCAAATCCCACTTCAACTGTGCCCTTGAACAAGAGAATTTACTTTCTAAGAGAAGAGAATTTTAAGAGAATTTTTACTTTGAGTTGCTATGAATAATTCCACTAAATGACAAATTAGTACGGTTAGATTAAAAAAATTTTTTAAAAGATTTTTGTTAAAGTTATTCGCCATTTTTTAAATCACATCATCAATCTTTTGGCTCTGTGCCCGTGTTTCTGTACACATTAATCTACAAAAGTCCTATTTTATCTGTTTGCAATTAAATGTTACGGATTAAATAATGAGATAACCGACTGATGAGTTACACAAGCAAATAATTTGATTATTTTTAGTTAATCAAAAACACACAGCGTGATCATAGTCGGATTCATTATCAATTTAACAAATGTCTCTGAGTCTGTCCTTGTTTTGAATCATTCCAAAAAACGTTCTGCTCTCTTCATGAGTTTATAATTATAAGAGTTTTACACAGGAAATGCAACTTGCTTCAGTTGGTATCCGCAGGGGAGTTTTATATTTGTTGATTAAACTATAGTTTGGGCACTATTGATATTTTTTTGATTTAATGTAATAAGATTCACCATATGATTTAGAGCTAAGGAAGTTTATTTCAAATATGAGATAAAAAATGCACATTATAGCAGAAATGTCCCCAAATGATTTAAAATTGATTTGGAGTTGAATGGGAAAATCTGTATCCATATACAAATCAGTAGGCCTACAATAACAACAACAATACAAATAATAAATCATCTAAGAGGACAGGGTTACAAAAAAAAAAGGAGAAAAAACAATGATATTACGTTTCTCATGCCCTACAGTTTAGCTGCAAGCACTTGCCAAGTGTAAATGAGTCCCCAGAGTGTAAATATCTCACTAGCTCTGCTTCCATTACTGTTATTAGAACTATAGGAGTACATGTTAGCCATACAGAGAAAGGACCGTTAGGATCAAGCAATGCCTTGTTAACAATGAAATTGAACTCCTTACACCATAAAGAGACTTGCGAAATATATGGCGTATGTCAGCATATGTATTTACCAGGACTAGAAATATCATATGGCCAAATCTACAGATTTGAGAGTCTATAGAGTCCTTTTTTGACTCGGGTACAAAGGGCTTTTGGGCTAAATTGGTAATATATGCTAGTCAGTTGAGGACAGTGCATGGGTCTGCCCTTTATGGATTCTTTCCTGAATGCCTCGAAGGAATAATGCAGCATTCTGGTGATAACAAGGGGAGGTTAATGATTAAAATGTGGTCAATTGTGCAGTTACCATCTGTGTTTAACTAGGCATGCAGTCTCTGTTATCACTGTTAAAAATCTCTGTGTGTGTGTGTGTGTTAGACAGACTATACAGAGGTTACCGAAGGTAGGGGGCAGCAACGCTTCAGTATATGTAAATAGTCCACCTGCTTTGTTTTTATACACACATGCACATAGAGACACCGGCACACATGCTGCCAAGGGAGTTGTGCTGACACCATGAAGCCAGAGAAAAGGTTTAAACAACCACCAGTGATGCTGTTAATCACAGTCAATCTCCATGCTTCACAAAGCCTGAAGAACATCCAGCGTCCTCAATCCCTCGGCAGCCGCAACATCTGCCCACTCCCCTCCATAGCACTCATGAGACGAATGCAGTATACACCTTATCCTACTCTATTATAGCAACCTTTGCTCATTCTTCCTCAAAATGTAGAATTACTAAATCATTTGTGCAACATCCCTTCACCCAAGGTTGATTCATCCAGTCAGTGTGCTCTGGAGAATCTCTTATTTGCATTATATGTTGCAGCCCAACAGTGTATTTGCATAAATAAGGAGAGGGCCTAGTCTGAAACCACACTGAAAATATGGGATATTATTTAAACTATAGGCAAGTATTAGGATTGAAATAGTCGAATGAAGATGTAAGTGTAAAGAAATGAATACTAAATAATTAAGATTCTGCACTAATTACAAGCCACTAATCAATTGTCGGACAATCAACTCTTTAAATATCGATTTATACAGATCAATGAATATTTTTTTAAATGTTAAAAAATGCAAAAAAGAATATAAAATACCAAATTCAAATGTAAATTTAACTTTTTCGACTTATTAACAATTCTAATGCCGATAATCTTTCACACCACAGATAAAGTCGTATTTTAACCTGTTTGCATTGAATGAGATAATCACAAAAATAATGACCAGGTAGCACAGCTTTTTATTGAGCGATTGCACAATAAGATACAGCGCAACCAGCAAAATACGATTCACAAACAAAAAAGCATTTTTGCTAGTGAATCAAAAACCATACAATATGAGTAATGTGTGTAATCCACTTCAAGAAAAAAAATATTATTGTAGATCGATTCTTGGACGACCAGTGTGTGCTATTCTGATTCACGAACATATGAGTTGATAATTTTATAATAATTCTACACTTTGTTAAATAACATATTTACACAAGAAATGCAACTTAAAGTTTACTTTAGTAGTTGCTATCTAGAGGGCAGTGTTTATTTTTGTTAAAACGTGACTATTGCATAATCTGGGCACTAATGATGATTTTTTTTTTTATCAATATTTTTGGTAGTGTGTAATTTACTCAAATGCCTTTCCTTTCATATATTTTAAATGACTTGCAGATTTATAACTTTATCACCTCATTATGACCGTAACAAAAGATGTGTGCGGCTGATGCTCCTTTGGTTATGAACTGCTCGTGCCTCGTGCAAGCATGCATATGTGTGATCCATGAGCGTGCACACCTCTGGTTGCAGTTTTGCTTGTCACCATAGGGGGCGTAGTTCTGCAAAAACTTAGACTTCTAACCGTTAAAATAAAAAAATATTGCATGGATGTGATTTTAATTGTAATGCTAATTCATTTTACATCTTTGAACTATACAAGGCTGGAAATTAAGTGACCTAAAGGATGGTGAGAAAATCCTTGGAGGTTATTTTGTTACTATATGCACAGAATATCAGAATATATAGGCCTATGCCTTGGGAGTCTTGAGGAAATATGCATGAACATTATAAAATTAATGAGCAGCAGGTGATCTGTTCCTGTGACAATATGAGGAAGCCCAGCGGCCTTCAGTGAGAGCTGAGTTAATGGGAACCAAGCAGTGAAAATGAGAAGAAAGCAGGAGGATGTGCTCACAGCCTCAAGATGGGGAGCACAGAAAGGATTTTCTCCTCTCTCCTTTCACTCCTCTGATTGTCCTGCTCAGTATAGGCAAGAGCTTAGTGGTTTGCCTCTCAGCAAACATCTCAGCTGTCTCTCTCACTGTTTCTTTCCTTCATATCCAGACTCACACCTAAGGGCATGTTCAGATCAGTGTTAAAACAACCTGCAGAGAAAATGATTCCCTTATGTTGTTCTAATGTCTGTTGTTGACACCTTTAAATTCGATTTTGTCTTCTATGCAGAGAAATATCAGTCCTGACAGGCGAATTGAACCATGATATATCTGGCTCATAATGCTATGAGGATGGCCTTGCATAGTATCTACAACCCCCCACACCTCAGGGGTGTCCCGTACGCCATTGGGCATATTCTGATTTTATTGTAAAAGAGCTGATGTGTATATGCTGGCGGCACCAAAAGACAATTTGAATTGCACAAGACAGCACGTCCTGAACACGCCAGAAATTCCATTTAAAAGATTTGACCTCGCTGAAAGTCACTGTATAATTTGCTCACTGACTATTAGTGCATTCTGGGAAATGTCATCCCAAAAATACTTCCTATCCTTACATTCTGGTGAATAGATTCTCCCTAAAAGTATGTTTTATAAATCTTTTTAGTGTTTTTAAGACGTGCAAGCAGATGGAGTCTATATCCTGCTGAATTATGAAAAATGTTCTCCTTCAGTAATTGGCGGAGAAAAGACTTTTATTTTACTTTTTGCTTAATGACAGCCGATGGCCTGAGGCACAAGGGAGAGAAGTTCCATTTCACAGACACCTGCAGAGACGAACACTTTACACTGTGTATGAACTCCCCATCTCACCCTCTAATGAGAACAGACTTTTTTTTGCTGTTTTAATTGTAGACTATGTATGTAGAATATTGATTTTTTTCCCCCAGAAGTTTATGAATATGATATGAGGACATTTATTGATGCAGGAACACTTTTAGCTCTTTGCAAAATAAGCTGAATTTGTAAAACAATCAAGCATTTTTGGATGAAAATCTGAACAGGTTTTACAAAAACTGTCAGTGCAAATGAAACGGCAAATGCAGTTTCTTTTTTTCCAATGAAACAAAACACGGTGTTCACAAACTTATATAATTATGTTCTACTTGTTGCCATAAAACACTACAGTTCAAATGTTTTTGAAGGAAGCTTATGCTTACCAAGGCATTTATTTAACCAATAATATGAAAGAAAACAAAACAACAATATTGTGAAATATTATTACAATTCAAAATATATGTTTTCTATTTGAATATATTTTAAAATGTAATCTATCCCTGTGATCAAAGCTGCATTTTTAGCATCATTTGGCTTCAGAGTCCCATCCTTCAGAAATCATTCTAATATGTTGAAAAATATTGAAAATACATCAGCAGCAATTCAGTTTGTCTTTGAGAACAGTGACCATCAAGGTCACATCCCTGATCATGAGTTAATTTATTATCATCATTAGCAGTTAGAGTATCTGTGCTGCATTCCAGTGGTGGTACAGTAAAAGAGATATGACACTAGATTAATGCCCCAGTGAAATGTTCTGAAGCAGGTTTATGAAGTGTTATACTCCTGTAGCTTGTATTTCATGTGCATCTCAGTGGCAAAGACTAAGATACAGTTCCAGGGTGGGAAGTATTGCAACTGATGTATTGCATTATTTAAACCAGTTATCCAGAGTTGTCAGTGATCCATAAGAAAATGTACATTACTATTCAAATGTACATTCATGCATCTTGTATTACATGTATTGCATTTATCAATAATTCAAGATTTTAAATTACAACATAATTTGAGAATTTGTGATTCAAGGGCAATCAGAATGCCAAATGCTGCTGTCTGTGCGAGAAGAGGAGCTGGGGAGGGGGGAGGGTAATTAGCTCCAGAGAAACACGATAGCTGCTCACAACCACTAGTAAATGCTTTATAACTACCTGAACTAACCCTGGTCAAAATGTTATAGATATCTAAACAGATCAAGATAGACCAGTCACCAATCAGATAACATGTCAAAGAAATGAACACCTTCACTGTAATCACTGTTGACTTTGCTTACACATGATGGAATATCATACATCTCACAAGTTATTTTGGCTAAAACGTCATGTAACCAAATTCAAGGTTATTTCGGCTAGAAGTGGGACTCTCATAGCCGAACTATTGGGTCTATAGATGGTGAAATGGTGGCTAATGCTTGCTGGGGTTTATTGATCATATCATTTTCTTACAGTGTACTGACATGTGTTGAATAAACTAAAAAAAACAAAAACAATCATGAAATAATAAACAAACTATTCAGAGTAGAAGAGCAAACAAATCTGATACTAAACATGGCAAGAAAAAACACACAAACCGCATTGTAAGTCCTTGGTCAAACATACAACCATATTAATTATTCATGTCCCAGTGCATGCTGTAAACTAGAGTGGATGGGACTAAGCAATTCTTCAGGGTAGAACAAACAAAAATGCATTCATCCAAATCATATAGGTCTACTGCTTCTTGATTTGACTTAAAAAGCAGAATTATCCTAATAGAAAAGCTTTTTGTTGTAGGCTATTCAATTCCAAGTTGTACTTTGCTAGAGCTCCATAGTAAGTAAACAAAACATAATCAAGTAAATATTTTGTTGTTTTTTTCCAACGTGGTTTACGTGATCTGGGAATGATTTTTACAGCGTGGCATAGGCCTACTACTGAGGATGTATGATGATCGACGACACAGTCGTGTTAGAAGTAGCAACAACAAGGTTGATTGATCCCCAGAGGAATTCTGGTAATAATAATACACAGAGATGACTCGCGTTAATTAACAATCCAATTACGCTTCCTTACATCTGATTTTTTTCCACCCACATTGTAGACTAATCTTCCAATCTCAATCTCTTTCTCATTTAAATCATGTCATCTTGTAACGAGGTGTAATCAGTGTGATAATACACGGGCCAGCCAATTAATATGCGTCAGTATTATTACTTCTCAGCTTTCGAAAAGCCCTTAACACACTCTGATTTCATAAGCTGTTAGTAAACTCGGATGAAAGATACGGCTGTTTTATGCGAGATAACCAACTAAACATAACTGAAACAGGACTTCCCTCACCTCACATCATCATTTCTCTTTTATTTTTCTCTCTCTTTTCTTATCAAACACACGAAGTCTGCAGCAGCGGACGAGGGACATCGTCTGCGTGTGCGCGCGTGCCAACTGTCTGTGTTCTTGTGTGTGCGCAGTGCACGCACACATGTGCCTCTCTCAGTGATGTGAGAAATCAAGAGGGACGCATCTCTTAAGCCTCCTTGAGGTGGGATTTCAATTTGACGCAAAACGTAGCGCGCATCTTCGATCTCACATAGGCTAGGCTACTCTCCTTTCATGTGTGTGAGCACGCGCGTGTGTGCGCGCGAGCGTCTCCGCTCGCTGCAGCTCCGGCGTTGGGTAAACCCTCTCACTGCTGCACTTCAGCCAATGTGGATCAACTCGTCCGCCTCGCATGGCTCCTAAAGAAGCGGATATGCCCCAGTGCCACGGGAGACTGACGCCTTCACTGTCTTCCTCTACTCCGCAAATGGTCCTCTTGGGGTGAGTGTGCCCTCCGTCCAGCTCCGTTTTCACATCAAGGTTTAAAGCAGGAAGGTTTGTTTGTGCATTGCAATGTGCTTCGTTGAAATTCGGCTGGCTGACGGTTACTTACTGTACTAGTGCTAAGTGACTGAGTGAGCTTGGTTTCAATTACACTTCATCTGTGTCTGTGCCACAAACTGGAGGACGATAATTAATTTCACTTTTTTCGGTCCCCTGGAGACGATATGGAGCTTGTGAGATTTGAGATTTATATGGTTTGTTTGAGCTATTTTATATAGTTGGTTCTGTCATGCAAAAGTCGGATGTTTAGTTCCAGCTCTTTCTACAGCCTAAAATATTGTATGTTAAAAGCCATGTCACAATACTTCCTGAATGCAATAACAGTATTTGTAGGTGTAAAAACAATTTGAGGAATGTTTGATTGTCCTTCGTGGATGAGGTTTTCTCTCTCCCACGCCTCAGGAGGTCCAGTATGTGTTTGCGGTTGGTTGCTGATTTTTTTCTCTTATGAATAAGGTGTATCTTCCGTTAAACTTATTATTTTTAATGGTGCATATACACTTACTGT
The DNA here is from genome assembly GCF_016745375.1 of Pimephales promelas. Next base: position 18,117,238 of record NW_024121099.1, on the reverse strand, counting down.
AAAACCTGTTTGCCAGTAGTTAAATAGCATTTATTGGAAGCTGTTTTTTAGACGTGACAAGCAATCATTTCGAGAACTTTTAGCCTAACCTGCCAGAAAAGCATGAGGATGTGCCTTTGAATGATGGCATGCTTGCAAATGATATTGTGCCACAGTACATTGTGTGTGAGAGAGAGAGATTTCCACTTGGACCACCCTGTATGATAGGATGACACTTGCTATCTTCACTGTGATTCAGAATCTCATTTTCTTCAGATATGAACTTTTTGTCGTTTATACACATACCAGTATGGAAAATTCTCCTTTTAGTCATTTTGAGTAATGTTTTCATCATTCTTTTATTATTTTTTCCGGGCAGGAAGATTAGATGCTGTTGTTTTTTTATACAGATTTACCTTTTGAGACTTCATCCATACTGTAGGTCTGAAACGAGTGAGGTATATTACATCCTTCCATCTAATTTAGTACACCATTTTCATCCACCGCCTTCCCCAGCTCTGCTGCACAAGTCTTAGGCCTCTATTTGAACAGAGGATGAATGCTTTTTGTCACGCTCCAAAGCATCTTTACTCTCTTTTTCTTATTTTTTTGCTCCTCCTTCAGTTTTTGTTCACTTCTGCAAGTCATGATGACTGATGATGGCCCCTTTGAAGTAAGCCTTTGAGTATAAATTCTATAAATGTGTGAACAAAGGAAAGATAGTTTAAAGGATTTTTAAACTAACTAAATTTCACTTATTTTTTTCAGCACACCTAATCTCAGTAATGATTTTTTATATGTAAAGTGTATTAACCTGTTAACTGTCACCCCCCCTTTTTTGAATAGACATGAAAATGCACATTTCGAACTTAAATGGTTGTAATTCAAGAATGCTTTGGAATATAGACATATGATTGGTCTTGTTTTAAAGAAGACATTTGGCAGATTTTTGTAGAAGTGAAATAAATTAAGAAAGTGAAACAGAAAAAAAGTTATAGAAGTTTGAGTTTATGGAAATGTACAATGTAACAATATTAATTATTCATATTTTACATAAAATATATATTTTCAAAACCTGGGCTACTCTAAAATGTCAGAAAGATCAAAGCCAAAAATCTGAACAAGTTGTGTTTCAAATTTTAGGTTGATATCTGAAAAAATGAGCTTTCAGTAAGATTTTGTTTGAGCGCAGTACCAAACTTTTTCACTAGGGCACAATCAGACTCCATTACTGCCCATATAAGGGCGCCTGCATTTCCATTCGTGTTTTGAGAGATATGAACCATTATTTTCACAATTTTCATACAATTTCTGAAGTAGATATCCTATTCAGAAGTAGCATGGGAAGTTTGGCAGATTTTGACATGAATTGAACCTCTAAGAAACACATACAAAGAACACGCATGCAAGTCATAGCTAGCTGCCACGTCACAAATGGTAAATTTATTATTTTTTTCTTGATATTTCAAACTTTTCAGACCTTTTTTTTCCAAAATAATTGAATTGATTCTATCTTTTGAACTTTTGGCATGAAAACAAACTGAGGTATCTACCATTTTTTCATGATTTTTCATGTTTACTGCTATTTTAAAATAAAGGTCTGAACACGCCTTATGAGTATGAAAATATTCTTGTTTTATATTGATAAATTATGGCTCCTCTGTAATATATTTTGAAAATCAGTCACCAAATATGGAAACTAGAGATTGTAAGCTTTCAAATGATATATAGTTTGTCAATATTATTTAAGGTATTTACTAAGATATTATTGTTTTAAAAATATAGTGGCAAACGTCCCACCTGTGGGACAGTGACAGTTAAGTGGTTTTAAACACTCACCTTTCTTTCAGCCCTTTCAGTCATGGCGTCGTAGTCCACTGTAGAGGACATGTGTGTCAAAGTGGGCTTTAGTACGATTTTTAAACATTTAAAACAAACAAACTAACAAAAAGGTTAGGCTATTATATAAAATTAGTTAAAATATTTCAGAATCTGCTCTATTTCTATAGGCCACTAAAACATAAGAACATCTGAGACATTTACAGACACTGTACGTTCTTGCTTCTACTCAAGATGCTCTTTAAATCATGCTGAACAACCTGATCTTCAAGTTTTACACAGACTTGTGGAGTTCATGTACAGTAGCTTGAGTGCTGCTGTCAGTAAAGCAAAATGTCAATTTTTTCCAATCCCACCTGAATTATATTGATTACCATTTGTGATGGATAAAAAAGTAATTTAGAAAAATGCTAAATGGAAGAATTTCAGAATTTGAACAGCAAAAAAAATGTGAATGATTAAAATCATTTCATGCACCAAAAGGGTTAATTTTACTGTGGTTTAATGACACCCAAGTGTACATCACAAATCCAAAAGGGGATTCCTCCATTTTCAGTCACTTTAATACTTTAGCTTGTTACTGGGATTAGTGGCACATTTCTCATTCACAGCCCCATGCTCAGAGCTATGGTAATAGCAGTCATTTGATCCCACTGTACTCCTTACATGGCTTGCTGATAAGTCTGTAAATCCAGTGTTACAAACTAGTGCACTTTCTCTATACCAGCCAGCAGGGCCTGAAATTAACTTTTTCGGCCACCGGCCACTGTGGCAGGTGGATTTAAAAATTCACCTGCCACAGAGACTTTTTACCAGCCACTTTTTTTTTTTGCCTCATATTTTGCCTCAGCCAAAAAATGGTAAAAAAGAACAATATTGTGAAATTCCTGTTTTTTTTTTTTTTTTTTTTTTTTCACGTTTATATAAAGGTGAAAAAAAACGGGAATTTCACAACATTGTTCTTTCACTTGTAAGAATACACATTTAAGTGCTGTCAAGTAATAATAATATCTCTAAGAACATACATTTTTTTAAAATCTTTTTATTCATTGATTTTGTCACTCACACAACATATACAGTAGTATATACTCAACAGATAGACCTACCGCAGCTCGTATGTAAACAAATCACACGCGGCTGGGTTGATGGCTGATTTAGTCACGTAGACAGATCCTGACAGCTTTTAGTTACAGCGTTCAGGAACCGTTAACTATGCACTAAATTAATATTGTTATTACTGGTAAAGGTACCGGACATTTTCTCACTAGTTCCCAACTCCCAACATGCACAGTTGCACATGCACACACATCTGTGCAACTGTCATTGTACGTAGGCTACGTCAGCGTTACATTATCTCATCCCATCTCACCAACAGTTTAATACTCGCACATCCAAACGTAGTCGGAAAAGGGCCTCGATCGTCTTCTTCTGATCGCATGAACGTTCCGAAACAACAGTCGCGGTCATAAATCAGCCGCTCACGAACCTTGCCATTGCCGCCAATTGTCCACTTTGTATTGAAATGTCTTCTTTTACTTTTCTTTTTCTCATCCTCATCTTTTTGTTGGCTGTTTTGTTTCAGCTGGCCTCTTTACCCCAGTAATGTGCCGCCACATTTCAGCTAATGTCAAACGCAATGGCGGACTTAGTTGAAATGTAAAAATCCTAATGAATCACTCAATTCTCATTAGCTACCTGCCAATGTGGCAGGTAGATTGACAGTGTTACCCGCCAATAGGAAAATTCACCCGCATTTGGCAGGTGGTCGGGTGTTAATTTCAGGCCCTGCCAGCCAGTGTCCAAAGGTTGTTTGGAGAAAATGGTGATTTTTGGCCTGTTCCACATTTCAACCTTCTCAGCTGATTGCAAAAAATTAAAATTCATAATTTGTTTGATAGTTTATTTCAGTGCAAATCATTGAAATTAATCATTTTTTAAAACAAAATATCCCCCCCAAAATGAAAATGTTTGTGTTTTCCTCCCACTGACAAAAAATGCAAAATTCCTTAACAATAACATCTTTTCAATCATGATACAGTTACTCTCTCGGAATTATTTAACCAGTATTTATTGGAATGGTGCAATGAATGTGTATATATACAATACAATACAGTATGCTTGATTTTGGCTCATGAGACCTGCTGCTTGTCACAGTTCCGTGTATCACTACCTACACTACATGTCCCATCATCCTCTCTGGCTCACACCTGCACTCACATCATTATCCACACCTGCCAGTGATCATCATTATCACAGCTGTCTGTCCTTGTCTGGTCATTCCTGCTTGTCTGTTGTTCTTTGTCCAGTCTAGTATGTGTTTGGAATAGAGCCAGACCGATATATCGGCAGGCCGATATTATCGGCCGATATTAGGCATTTTCCAAATTATCGGTAGCGGCAGTTATAATGGCCGATAAATGAATATTTCAAAAATAAAATAAAAACGGACGAAACACGCTTGAACCATGTCATGAGTGTTGGAGTTGTATAGTTTGTCCACCAGAGGGCACTCTACAGCGTCCCTGTTGGCAACACTCGTTGAGTTGGTGACGAGACATACATTGCTTGAATAACAAGTAAAAGAACATCCGCATCAGTTCTCTTAACTCAAATAAGCATGACAAAATTTGTGACTACCATGTCCAGTTTTGCTGCTGTTAAATAAGCAGAGAGTGAAGCGGAATTAGCTAGTAATAGTTGCGTTACGTTGTTACAGTGTAGTTGACTGACTGTCCTTTTAACTTTTGACAATGTGACTGAAGTATTTCTTTAATAGCACGTGACAGTTATAGCAATGAGAGATAACATCTCTCCTTGGCCTGTTATATTGAAAATGTATGATTTACAATTTGCAGTATGACATAATCCATTGCTAAATTATGGCTCATCATAGACTAGCTAACCACAAAGCTAGCTAATGCCACTATCATCAGTCTGTTCTGTTGTGACAATATTTAAAATGCATTATCATATTATTTTAGTTAAAACTCATAAATAACTACAAATAACTAGAGAAATCTGTTAATGTTTTGTTGCACGTTTCTGAAATAAAAAAAAATATTAAAAAAATATCGGCCGATATATCGGAATATCGGATTTTAAAACCAAAAAATATTTGTATCGGTATCGGCCTTCAAAATCCTTTTATCGGTCGGGCTCTAGTTTGGACTAGTATATTTTATCACCTTGTTGGTCATTAAATTTATCTTGGAGACTTTTCATCCTCATCTTTGTGCCTTCATCGACAGAGCAACACTGTTGCTGAGTATGGATAGTACAATATTTTTTTCAGCTTTAGTTAAAATAATAAAGGACATGCTGCTGCAAGAATATTTTAAAACTTCCCATAGCAAATCTCTACAGCTGGTGTATATAACATATATAAATAATTAATTCTAATTAGGATATTTATTTATTATTTGACATTTATTTTACTCTCAAGAGCCAGACTTTTTCTGAAAGTTGAACATCTTTTTCACTGTTTTTAAGATTGTCAGGCCTAATTTGTACCCTGTATTTGGAAAGTGCCATATACAGTATGTTAGGCAGCAGTCTGAGGACTTTTGGCCTCCCGGGGAGCAACCTTCCAGTGACTCATAACTTTTCACTGTACCGCAGTGTCAGTGCTTTCGGGTTTCAGACTGTGCAGCATGTGGTGACAACTGAAGGCAACGGCGGCTCAGGAAAATCATTAGATTGTTTTTCACGTTAAGGTTTGGTGCTACAAGCAGGGCTCAAAGCCCTTTGCAGAATAAAAGACAGAGATTACAGCGCTCCCAATATTAATGACTGTTGCACCACATGCAGCTTGGGATTATGATAAAGGGAGGAGGGGGAGAGGATAAAAAGGAAAACATTGGACTGGCTGAGGAGGATATTGTATTATTTGTGTGCTTTTGAAACAAGTGATACATTTATAAATACCAAACACACCAAGGTTTTCCAAAGGAGACAAATACATAGCTGAAAATCCATTTACAGGTTCTTTTTGACTGAAGTTCATAACTCATGTTCATGTTTTTTTAAAGGCTGATTTGTAAAGGTAAGATCTGACAAATCAGCACAGAGACAGGTCAGCAACGTGAACCCCAATGCTAATCAACGGTCATGCGTCACAAAGAATGTCGCATTTTGACGTCTGTGACATTTCGAACAATATTTTTATTACAAAGTGGTCAAGCCTTTTTTCAAAAGGACCTAATGAAATGTGTCAGTTTAGTGTGTTATCAAAAGACCAACAGACAAGGACGACTCAAGACCTCAGCGTGATGCAGAAGGACAGTCAGTCATGTGCTGTTTTATCTATGGCAGACAGGGCCTGATTTATGCATAGGCATTCTAGGCACGTGCCTATGCTCGCGCGTCTCCTCAATTACAATGAGGAGAAATAATATATATTTTCAAATTATTATTTCACTACAATGGAGAAGATGGTTTTAGTCTAGCATTTGTCGTCGAGTCATAGTCAATACTGTGTTAAAAAGCCTGTGCGTAGCTCTTCATCATTTATAACATGAGATTTTGGACAAATTACAGAAAAAACTGAGCACCAATGTTGTGAGTTTACTTTCGCCCATGAGACCCCAATTATGTAGTGATTGGTACTCATGTCAACACTTAAAGGGATAGTTCACTTTGAAATTAATTTTGATATGTTTTAGCTTACCTCAAGGGCATCCAAGATGTAGGTGTCTTTGTTTCCACAGCATTTTCAATTTTGACATTTTTTTGGTCAAACCGTTTTTGTCTGTCAGTCCTATAATGCAGTTTTAGAGGGTCCACCTCAAAGAGCATGCACAGAGAAGTCAAAATTAAACATGATTTAATGACTCGTGAATGTAAGTACACACTGATGGCCTAAGACACGAAACGAGCGGTTTGAGTGAGAAAACGAACAGTATTTATATAGTTTTTACCTCTTGTTAACAGCCATCGAACTGATCTGAATCAGATGTCCAACTGAACCGTCTCTAGACGTTACGCCGAAAGTGATCTCTCGCACGTCTACGTCACGCATTGTTTACACGGAGAATTCGGAAGTTTTACCTTTCACTAAACATATTTATATATACAGGAAATCGCAATGGAAGACTATTTCGATATAGGCACCCTTTAGCGTCAGTTAGATGACGCTATCGTAGTGGTCTAACCCTAACCCTACCCCAGACCTAAACCTACCCTCGTCATCTAACTGACGCTATAGATAAAGCATCAGTTAGATAACGCCCTAGGATAGCGTCATCTAACTGTCGCTAAAGGGTGCCTAAAGCGTCGGATGTTGACGTAACACAGTCTCATCCCAAGAAGTCATATAACTGACGTCTTGGGACGTCTTTTGACCATACGTCAATATCCGCCTTTTTAGGGCCCCCTTAAACGTCGGTAGATGATGATCTCGGGCCGTCATACAACTGATGCTTTACCTTTAATGTCGGTTGGTTGACGGGGTAGGTTTAGGTCTGGGGTAGAGTTAGGATCCGATGACGTCATCTGCCGACGTTTAAGGGGGCCCTAAAAAGACGGATATTGACGTATGGTCAAAAGATGTCCCAAGACGTCAGTTATATGACGTCTTGGGATGAGACTGCACTGGTTGACGTATGGTCAAAAGTGTCAGTTAGATGACGCCTTGGGATGAGAATGCATTGATGGCGTTGACTTCTTCCACTGGTTGTGCCGCGTGACAATGCAATGGGGAAAGGAGCCGGACTCCATTTCAACAGTTCTGTGGGATGCTGATATCCTGGAGCCCCAAAGGGTCCTAAAATCTGGAACACGTAGATGAGGCCCTGAGGTACGTGCAAAAGGTCCTTAACAATTTGGAACACGCAGACGAAGGAACCTTGAAGTGAAGGTTTGCTCCCCTGAGCTTAAACTTTGTTGCAAATGCCTGTTTGTCTTTTGCCTCTCTGGGCCAGACACTCAAAATTTGGTCAGTCCTCTTTTGTCTCTTTGGGATGGAGACTTGAAACGAGCTTTATCTGTTATTGTATCGGTGGACGAAGACTTTGAAGATACTGTTTGTTAATGTATCTTTTCTTACAGTCTGGAGGCTGCAGAACGTTGTCGTATCTGTTGCTGTCTCACAAGCTGTAGAACCAGATTATGCAATCTGTTGTCTCTCTGGACGAACCGTTGTATCTGATATGTCTCGCCCCGAAGGGAGACTGAGAACTTGGTTGATCTGTTTCTGTCTCACCTTCGCAAACCCAAGATTCAGAACAAGTAGTGTCTGTTGCATTTATCCCTTCCCTATGAGGAGGAGATTGCAATTCGGCGCTTCTCTATTCCAGTGGTGTGACTGGCTGGTGGCATCAGAGAGGGCACATACAGGGTGGCCAACCCTTCAAACTCATTTGCAAACTCATTTGCCTAAAGCATACAGTTAGAAGACATTTAAGTGTCTTTAAAGTTTTACCAATGCGTTTCTCACTTTCCAAACCACCACCAGAATACCTTTGGCAATATTCTAAACAAATAGAGTCCAAACAAGATGCATTCATTTGTTCATTTATTGCTGAATTTGTGTAAGATCTTGCACTACAAATAACTGTCACTGAGAATAATCATTTCTCTGAGTAAGTATGACATGAATGTGTGTAGTTTACGTCAGCAGCATCACTGCTGCTGCATCCGGAGGTCCTGAGGAATTTTGATGGCAGTCACAGGCTAAAATCTTAGGAATTAGTCTCTAGATTGGGGAAAGGGGAAAAAATGCACGTCGTGGACCAATGTGAAGTCTTGTCCTTCCTGGTCTTGGTTGCAGAGGCCTTCTAGTGGCTGGCTGTTATCATAGCATCTTTATCTGATGTTGTTTGACAGTTGTTTTGTGTTAGTCCACCAAGATACAATCACTGTACTGAGAGAGGCCCTGTCATAAAACTGGGCCCTGGAATGTGCTGTTCACCACAATAGCTACATTAAACTTTATAACCTGTTAGTTGATGAAAACGTAATGAACATCTACCAGGATACAAGTATAATGCGAATAAAACATGTATTTCTGACATTCACTGTTCAAAAACCTTATATGAGCTTGATTTTGGTACATTGTTAATAATATAATGGCACATGCAAGTGTCTGATCATATAAAGCCACAATATCAACTCAAAAATCTCTCTCTCTCTCTCTCTCTCTCAGACTTCTTAGTGGGTTGAAAGCTTGCTGGTAGTTGGCTGATTGCTTCGCTCACAGGCACCATCATAGAAATAAAAAAGGAAGACAGAAAATCAAGTCGTCAAATCAGCTCAGTTCAAAATGATGGTTTGAAGCAGTGTGAAATTAGAAATACCATGGCTAAAATATGCATTCTCCACCATAATACATTCAAATTCATATTTAGCAGTTTGGATAATCACTATATCAAAAACATTTTATTACAAATTATATTTTTTAAAATATAAAACAGTTTTATATTTTATTTTAATAGTATAGGCAATCACTCCATGTTGTCTCTAAGCATTAGAGAGCATTTCCCTGCTAAATGTTACAATGCTTCATTCAAACATCATGCTTCATTTGCATTACAAAACATGAATAATTTTTGTAGGTTTTACACAACTCTGCTGAGTACAACAGAACACAATAAAGCTTCCGATGCACACACAACAATAAAACCAGCAAGTACGGTTATCACTGCGATGTAAAAGGAATACTAATTATATCTCTCTGGTAAAAAAGTCATATCAGCTCACAAATCCACAGCCAATCTTATTATCCACCCAAAATCATGAGATTAGGACAGATTTTTCATGAATTCCCTTGTGGAACTGGCGCCTAAATCTGTGGTCTCCTTTAATGCAGAATATAGAGGTTGTGTATATCAGGTTGTGGTCCAAGTTGAAGCAGGTATAAATGAGATCTGAAACATAAAGAAACATCTGGGAATATGATGACATTGATTAGGGATGTAAGATGATGTTTTTAACAAGACATTGCTTGGTACATTGGCTCCCCTGCCAAAGGAAGAGCATTGGAAGCTTTACATATCTACAGTATATGATAACCAGTCATGGACACAGCTGGATTAAAGTGTGGGTTAACTTAATAAATAAATATGTTGAAAACCTAGAAAAAAATGTCTATGGTTATAGAGTTAAGTCTGTTTCTTTTTTTACAGTCGTTTTCAATAGGAGCAGCGGGCCTGTTTGAACTGACATGCTGCTAAAGTGCATGAGGAGAGTTAAGAGGATTACTTTTGCAATTTTAGATTCAATGCATTACTCATAATCCTGGGGTTGTCGGTGGCCAAATTGTCAGGGTCGAAGGGGGACCTCTCTGCGTGTGTGCCTGAAAGTGCCTGAGAGTGAGGGAGTTGTGGTTTAAAACCAAAAATCTTCATTTTGAAAGAATTTTCAAGTTGTTTTTCAATTACAGTGTTTGGCAAGTTGCAACTATTGGCTTTTAACCATAAATATCTATATGACTTGTGCACTATACATCAAGGCTTACAATAGTCAATACAATAGATTTGAATGCCTGTCAGGCTAATTTTTTAGTTGATTTTTACTGATGATCTTGAGAGCTTGAAAATCAGATGATTTGTGAATTAATCATTCAGACAGCTTTTGTAAAACAAAAAGTAATTCTTTCCTAAAATGGACATCATTACTTTTCTCATGAACACCCCAAGAAGAGCAAGAGCGGTTGTCAGTATTTTCAGTGAATAACCACCGGGTTCATTCATGTTCATATGGATTGTTTAATGATAATTTGGTGATGATGTTGGGTCCTATTTGAAGTGTCATTCATTGTAATTGGCTGGAAAAACATAATCAGGGTGAGTAAATTATGGGAGAATGTATATTTTAGGTAAAATATCCCCTTAAGATTCCAGTCTCTATATGTATAATGTCAAGGTATTTTTGGCACGTACTCTTCGAGATGAGAATCATTCACTGCAAATTATTGATGATGACAGTAATGATGACAGTAATTGCTGCCATCAAGAAACACGATTACAACACTAAAGTGTTGCTGGGTCCTCTGGTATCGACCATTAACACCTTCCACAAGAGTAAACAGAATCAGTTGCTCAAGTGTCCACCATTAGTTTTAATAATTGCCTCTATGTGGCTTTGAATGCCTTCCCAGGATATTTCAAAATCATTTCCCAGAACACCACAGTGAGTACTTACAAATGACCCAAAGATTGTTTTCAGTCCTAATCATTTTCACAATTCATTGGCACTTACGAGACACGCAGGTGAGCCACTACCATGTGGATTTAATTAAATTACAGAATCAATGAATCAATCAGCATTCGCCATCTGTTTAAGGACAGATGGTGCTATAAATCAGAGATTGGTAGGAGTGCAGATGCTAGGAGAGATCTCAAGATTTTGGCATGCAAGACAATACAATTCTGACAAGTGATTGTATGTATTAAAGGGATAGTTCACTTTGAAATACATTTTTGGTATGTTTTAGCTTACCTCAAGGGCATCCAAGATGTAGGTTGTCTTTGTTTACGCAGTAGTTTCAATTTTGATATTTTTTGGTCAAACCGTTCTTGTCTGTCAGTCATATAATGCAGGTCTATGGTCACCACCTCAAAGAGTATACACAGGTGACTCGTAAATGTAAGTACACATTGATGGCCTAAGACACCAAATGAGTGGTTTGAATGAGAAAACGAACAGTATTTATATTTTTTACCTCTTGTAACAGCAGCCACGCACAAGTGATCTCTCGCGCATGTACGTCATTCATTGTTTACACAGAACAGAGATTGTAGGTAAGATGGCTGATTAAAATGACACTAATTTGCGCTTATCCGGGATGTTTAAACCGTTGCTAAAGAAAACAATTATGTATGCTTACGCAAAGTCATCCGGGAGTGGTGTGTTTTCAGAAATACCCAATTTACACGCGTGAGAGATCACTTCCGGCGATTGCGCAGACCGAAGCGCCTGCGCCCTCAGATCACTTGGACGTGGCTGTGGTAATAAGAGGTAAAACTGTATAAATACTGTTCGTTTTCTCACACAAACCGCTCATTTCGTGTCTTAGGCCATCAATGTGTACTTAAATTTACGAGTCATTAAATCGTGTTTAAGTTGGACTTCTCTGTGCATGTTTTTTGAGCTGGTGACCATAGATTTGCATTATATGACTGACCGACAAGAACGGTTTGACCTAAAAATATCAAAATTAAAACTACTTTGGAAACAAAGACACCTACATCTTGGATGCCGTTGAGGTAAGATAAAACATACCAAAAATTTAATTCAATACTTTTTCTGGCCTTGTACCTATGGCACCTGCATCACTCTCTGGGTCTTCCACATGGCCTGCTGGGTAATAGTCCACCAACGCAATAAAGTCCACACCTCAGTGGGCTCTGCAAAAGTGCATATCGAGCGGCATAAAATGACATGCACACAACACTGATACCAAACTAGAAATATTTGCTGTTTGAATCCACTGTATATCATTTAGCATTAGTTCATATTTTAAAATGTGCATTATTACGTAACGGCGATATGATATTTTATTAATAATTTGATGTAGCTTTTATTTTTTATATTTTCAGTTATAAGATTTAATTTTGGGTAATTTTGTCAAACTAAAAAAAAAGTTTGCTAATTTTTTATTTTGTATTTATTAACATGTTGTAATTTAGTAGCCAAGGCACCTTTTTTTATCTTTATTTTACCGTTATTAACAATTTGGATAGTAACAGTTTTAGATGTGGTTAATAATAACAACTCTGTTACATTACATAACCTTTTTAGGGAATACTATGACTAAGCTTTCTCTCAGACTGAAGCAGACCGACGTACGTTTAACCTTCACTGCCAAAATATACTGCATATTCTGCAGCCTGGCTGAGAGTACCCACCATATTAGCTCTAAAAAATGACAGGACACCAGGCTCATTATTTTGAGATGCTGATTAAATCGTTAGCAGGGGCAGTTCAATGACTCAAGGAGGATGAGTGTTATCACTGTCGAGTCAGATAAGCTTACGGAGTGAAAATCAGACACCGAAAGAAACTGCTGCTGCCTGACGGATGACAAGGTGTCCATTTGCATTCTTCCCTGTTACTGAACCTGCCAGACATTGCAATGACTAATAGTAAATGATGGACAACAGCTGAGTGAAATGAATATGATACAGAATGTATCTCGGCACTATATTTATCGACATGGTGAAACATTTATTTGACTTCGTATAGCCCAGCCGTGGCATGTTACAAATTGTGTGAACGTGGAATGTGTACAACATTATTAGAACTTGGTGATCTGAGATAAGGAATCTTAAACAGAGTTGTGGGGTTGAGCTGTAATTTAAACCAGTGATTTGCTATTAGAATTGCTCAAATGTGGTGTCTAATCCTTAATAATAAACTATTAACGTAAATTAAATTTGCAATTGTACAGTTAATTGCAGGAACAACAATGTGTGCTATTACTTTTCTGAGCAAGACTGTAAATCTTTTTCATTGTGTTCATTTTCCCCTGTGAATTTCAGTTTATTCTGTCTGTTTTAAATGTATAGTTCACACACACACATATAGGTGTGAAATATTCTCAAAATTATTTGCATATTCAATATATTCTGTTATTATTTCAATGGAAACTTATCATTGAGAGTTACTGTGAGTAAAAATAAGTTCAAAACATCCACTACTTTAATTTATACCCTATACTGTATATGTATGTATGCACGCACACAGAGTCAACATCATCTAAAGCATTGAAGTCTGTCACGGAAAACATGAGCTTATTGATGTGATCCATTTGATTAGCCATTTTAGTCTAACTGTAACTCCTGATTGTAGACTTCACTATTTATTTATTGTATACGCAGGGTTATGTTTCTACTTTTTCCTTTTAAATTTTAATGGTGCCGCCTTCAAATATTTAGTAGTAAGCAAGCTGTAACCTACACAAAAGTAGTGTTCTCGACCCTCTATATCACTTAGAGTACTGCCTATTTTTTATTAGTGCTAGCAAGCAACCACTGGCATCCACCTATAACACCTTAGAAACCACCTAGCAGCAATTCCCCAAAACCACCGAGAACACCACAGCAATGCATCAAAACCACTTTTGCACAAGCACTGTCAGTGAGTTTTACACAGCCATAGTTGAAATTGAACGCAAACTGGCAAATTATTCACAGTCCACCAACTGGTAAATCAGATTTTTTTTATTTAGCACACACACCATCCATTAGCGTTTTCAGTACACGAGCAGCTTATTCTCACCCAAATTACTACAACAGTGAAAATTTCTGTGCATCACACTTTTCCCTGCACTTCCACACTCATCTTTGATTGCTGATGTGTTTACACCATTTTGTTCCTCTTAATTCATGTTTTCCTTATGTCTGTATTTGCCATCAAGTGTTGAGTTACATTTCATATATGATGATTCAGAGACCCTGTTCATCTTGCTGGCAGAGCTTTACCCCTCATCTCCCATGTACTGGCAGCCTCATTAGAGAGATGAAGCCTTACTGTAATGAGAGAGCTTGAATGCAGGTCGCTCTGTGTCAGCTGTGACTTCCACCGCTAAACAAAACACAGACGCGCACACACAAAAAAACATAAAAATATAGCTTTGAATGCCAGGATGTTGTGCGCTGAGGAAAAGACAAAACTAGGCCATCTGTGCTTGAGCTGCAATCACTGCCATTTTATTAACTGTAAACTCTCTTGCCATCCCTCATTCTCTCTCTCTCTCTCGCAGGAGTTATGGTCAGTAAGGTGGCAGGCCGCTGCACTCTGTCAAGCTCAGAGTCTGACTCGGAGTCCGGCGGGCCTTCGCTGGAACAGAGCGGAGCAGACTCGGTACGCAAGCGAAACAAAGCCCTGCAGGTGCGCTTTAAAGACATCTGCGAGGCGCAGAATGAGGCCGCCCATCGAGGTGCCAGGAACCGCTCTGTTTCCTGCAAGGTCATCCACCGGAGGTACATGACCATGCCGGCACGCCGTTCCATCCCGAATGTCACCAAGAGCACAGGTGTTCAAACCTCACCCGACTTGAAAAAGCGCTACCAGACTTTCCCCTTCGAGCGCAAGAAGGGAAATGTCATCAAACACACCGCTCTGGTGGAGAACTACCCGGATCAAAACAACGGCTTTCTCAGTGACGTGAAGGGTGGGGAGCAAGCGGAAAGGTGTGACGGACGGGTGCAGCAGACCCGAGTGTTGCTCCACGCTACTCCGCAGGACTTATGCGCCGGACCAGACTGCTCGGATGGAAAACTCTGCCCTGACCCGTTAGATACGGTTTCCGATCGGTCCGACTCGAGGAGAGACGCCAACGTCCCGGGGACTGGGGCCAAGCACAAAGGATTATCAAGCGAGAGCGAGGCAGGGCCAGGCCGGCAGCCCAACTGTGCCTCCTCAACCACACCGACTCAACCTCTGCAGGTCAGGGGTGACTGCTCAAAGATTTCCGGCCCTATTGCATGGACGTCTTTGACACAAGTAGAATGCCTGGAGAGTCCCCCAGGGAGCTGCAAACGCAAAAAAGACACCGCACAGCTGAACGGATTGCAGGGGCAGTCTCAGGCTCTGCCTCATTCGGCGAGCTGTGCTTCCCAGGCCCATGTACATGCCCACTGTCACAGTAGCCAAAAGTCTGGCACCGCAGAGACCAGGCAGGGCACAAGGGGGCAGATGATTGCTCTACCCAGGGCTGATGGTAATGTGAAAGCCAGGCTTCAAGCCATGGAGGCTCTGATCAGCTCCAGTCAAGAAACCATCAAAGTGCTGCTAGGGGTCATTCAGGAACTGGAAAGAGGAGAAGCACAGCGAGAGGGGTGAGTCACTGTGTTTATGTAACACATTTACTATTCATCAACTGTTTTTGCGCAGTTTTTGTGTTTCAGGTTTGTTTTCTCAATTTGAAAAAGGCAGCATCACATGTACGTGTTTACAATATATATCTGTAACTAGGAATGCATCAATTTGGAAAATTTTAGCAGAGAAATTTTCAAAACGTATTATTAAAGTTTTTGAATGCTAGGATGTTCTCTAAAATAAATATAAAAACCTAAATATTGAAATCAATCATTTTAAAGGTTAAGTGATTTTTGTCATCACAACATTACATGGTACAATATGAAAAATGGATTTTCATTTTTTTAGCTTTAACTTTTTTTTAGCAAAGGTCATTTAAATGTAAATATACGGAACATAAACTGATATACAGCATATTCAATATCCGAAGAAAAAACTTAAATATTGGAGAGTGACCAATATGGTGCTGATATTTTGTGCATCCTTAACTTTAAACAACTTAGCAACTCAAGTAAAAACAAAACAAAAAACAACCTTTGTTGCAGTGAAATTTAATTATCAACAGATCTTTTCTTATTTGTTGTGAGCTACATCCTAATTAAATGGATTATTGAAAATTAAAAAAAGAAAACACTGTGGATTTGATGAAATTAATTGGTTATGTTTGGATCGAGGGAGAACTGAATGTAAGCTTGCAGACAATTTGCAAGAAAGCGGTGGCAATTATGCATGGACGTTCTTTTCACAGTGAGATCAATAACTTGCTTTTCTAAAATAAATAGGGTGAATTTTAGTTTTATGATAACTTAAACTGAAGACTTTGTGTTTAAATAAAGTTCTTTAACAATACAATATGTATTCCTTACATACAATATTTGCTTTAAAAGCTCAGGCCCACTTGTCTAGACTTCCATGTTAAGTGTAACAAGTTGTAAATAATCTGCAATATTCCTTTTAGCCTGGTGTTGGTACCAAGTTACAGTAGGTAGGCTAGTTAAAACCACGTGTTATTGACATTTTTCTTTCTGAGCATTTATGCGTTTCAATGCAATTGTTATGAAAATTGGGTAATTTATAATAGACACAAGTCTCCAGATGGGACCCCAAGCAGTGTTTTTGTCCTTATCCAAATCATTAAATAAACCTTGACAAGTGCATGAAGTGAATTAAACTGTGACACGTTTTTGTAAATTAACATGTTGAACATCCGTAAGAACACTGACATTTGCTCTGGGGTTAATTAATCGTAACGTCATATAATTCATGTATTGTTTCAGTTCATTGTAGTGTTTAGTTCACAGTACCATAGCGAGTGTGTTGTAGAAATGTTAGAAACAGCTCTGTTCACTTACACTAATGTTACTATCTAATGTGACAATTTTCAGTTGATTGTGAAGCATCTGCCACCATTGTGATTTGGAATTTAGTCTTTAATTACATCACTGCAATATCTATCTAATTCTTTCTATAAAGGAAAAATGCAACATCACTATTGATTCGTTAAAGGGATAGTTCACCCAAAAATGAAAGTGTTCCTCAAGGTGTTCCAAACTTGTATGAATTCCTGCTGAACACAAAAGAAAATTTTGAAGATTTCTGGTAACCAAACATTTGTTGGGCCCCATTTACTTGCATGTTTTTTTTTTTTTTTTTTTAAATAGCTGTTTGGTCATTCATACAGTTTTGGAGCAACTTTAGGGTGAGAAAATAATCATCATTTTTGGGTGAATGTACCATTTTTGGGTGCACATTTTTTCTGACAAAAACAAATAATATGTTTTGTCAAGCAACAGTAGCAAAGGGATGCGGGGCTTAGTGAAGTGTCAAGTCATTGGCTCTATTAGTTATTGTTCAAATCTTGAAGAATAATGTTTATGCTGGAGCTACTCTTGTGTTGCACTATATGCCTGCTTCATTTAGCAGACAAGGTCACTGGTAAACAAAGCATTTCTAAAATGATCCATCATACCTGATTTATGAATGAAAGGCAGGTAGTCAGCAGGGAATATGTATTCAATTTCAGCAGCTTGAATATTTTAATTTCACAGTATTCTGTCTGTGCCTCACAGGTATTAGCCGGCACTGTGAGCAACATGAACATCCATTTATAACAAGTGTTTAAAGCTTTTAAATGCACTTCAGCTCCATTTTCATGTCAGCATCTTTCGTGAGTACCAAAAATTCAGGGTTATATTTTGTGTGGTGACTGTTGAAATTGCAATATGGAAAACAAATGAGTTGAAAAGATGCTTTGGTGCCTGTTGAAAGCCACTTGCGCAACAATACAGGGACACTTCAATGTCAGATGTCATCCTGCATTCCCAAATAGCCGATGCTCCACAGGTACATAGCCGATACCTCGCTTTCTCTCTGCCACTTGTGACGGCCTGCTCGATGAGAGGAAAGAGCTCGATACAATCAGTGCTCCTCATGTTTAATAATGCCCCTCCATTAAGTGGACGTCTCTTCTGGTTGGGATTCTAGAAGCTTTAGAAGTGCCTGCCTCAGCTTTTGGCCAACGGGACGTGACAGTTTATTTGGGAAAGGTCGATAAGAGGCGCTTCCGGAAATATTAGCAGCTCATAATCCCTGGTAGACTTTCAAAAGTAATGTTAGGCATTTTATGTATTTTATACATATACATTACAGGCAAAAATTCAGGTCAGTAATATATATATAAATTAAATTTCTTTCAAAAAAAAAAAATGTATATATATATATATATATATATATATATATACATTTTTTTTTTTTTGAAAGAAATTTAATTTTTTTGCATTGAATTCATCAAAAGTGATCAAAATGTTCTTGTGGCGTTGGACAAATGGACAAATGTCTTTGTGGGGTCAAACCCCAATCCTGGTAATAAAAAACGTTTTAAATGTTTATTTCAGAACATCCTGGAAATAAACTAGAGATTTCTGCAATATATTATTATTATTGTTTTTAAAAATAAAATATGCATAATAATGTCTAATGTGATATGAATTGGATTGGATACTTTTTTTTACATTGGCTGGAATAAATTGTGATAATTTTATCTGATGCTTTTCTTTTTATTATTAAATTAAGCTGCAGCATGATTTAAAAACTGAAAATCTAAATCAAGGCTTCTCAGGCCCCGTCCACACTACTGCGTTTTCGTTTAAAACGGAGAATTAAAACGAATACGATCTCCGTCCACACCAGCGTTTTATCTGCGTATTAGAAATGATCTCCACATTAAAGCGACTGAAAACGCGGATCACGTGACCATTCACCAACACTGGGCATGGGCGTGCCGATGTAAACAGTAATTGACTAATCAGGGACGGATACGTCATGACCGATGACACCCAATCATAGAGCCGAGCATGAGCCTCTGCGTCAGCGTTTCTGAACTCCTCCGTTTTGTCCCGTCTTCACTAAAACGCCCTCCGGAGATTCAAAACACAAAACGGAGCTGCAGCGTTTCTAAACTTCTCCGTTTTAGGTCTTCGTTTTTCCCGTTTTAGTCTGGACGGGAGGTGCTTGTGCCTATTAACAGGTGTGACCCTGCATTTGACCATACTTCTGGATAATTTATCTGAAATTACTCCTTCTCTATCCAAACACAGAGATCCTCTGAATGACATGCGAGAACATAAAAGTACTTGATAATCCAACAGCTGCTAAGGTAGGAGCGGTCCATAACATTTTTAGGCTTGGCTCAGTGAGGGGTCAATTTGGTCCGGTTCTTCTAAATGGTAGCATTTTACGTCAACCTGCCATACCATTACCCATTTAGTATGGTAGACGACTTGTCAGCAGCAAATGGTTGGATTTGTGTATATCTCACCTTAACTATTCCTTGAAATGAGTCAAATTTGCCACTCAGAGCTGGTCTAAAACTTCTAGTCTCAGCACTTAAGGTCCTTGAGGCATTGCTTTGGGCAGTTAATGGCCCTCAAGCCTAACTCACTGTCTAAGGAGCACTGGACTTGTTTCTATTCCTAAGCCAGGAGTGAGGGAAGGAAGGCGTATTTTTTTAGAGCACAAAACCACTACTCAAACAGCCTCAATTAGCAGTGCCTCATCAGGCAGCCCTTTCATCTTCCAAAGGACAAAGTGCGTCTGTTTTTTGTGTGTACATGTAGCTTCCATCTTCCACAATGAGTGTGGTGACTATTATTAGAGGCAGGACCTCGGCGCCTGCTCTCCCACATGCTAGGTGTCATCAGAGCAGCTGAGCTCAAAACCGATGAGTGGCTCAGTGTGGGCACATGAAAGCCCAGCCAGTCTCCCTGGGTTAAACCAGCCCGAGCCAAGAGTTTGATGTTCCTCTCTGTCTGAGAGCAAAGCTTTTAGTGCAAACAAAGCGTCTGCATGCTGCTGACAGCCAGGGTGGGAAGAGCCTAAAATGCCCAGCACACGGGAGCCCTGGCATGGATGTCTCTGGAACACCGCTGTAGAGCCTTCATGTGTTAATCCAGCTTTTAGTGCTGATAGAGACGTGCGCCACCTGTACATTTTCCCAGTTAGTAAGCTTTTACATGGTGTAGCTTGAAATAGAAAAATACTAAAGTATGGCACAATATTATCTGTGCACTGATTCATCAGTCTAACAGGATTTAGGCCATTTGTTGCGTACTGATCAGAGTAGGTAAGAATTCACTACATATCAAACAGTGAAATATCACTGGAAACAAATCAGCAATATCACACAAGTAGCCATGTAATATTGCTTGATTGCCTTGTGCCGTAGGCAGTCACAGCTCTGCTGATATAGAGAGCCATATTGCACAGCTACGAGTGTGGTATTGCTTTTATACAACGGTTCGACTTGTTTTTAAATTGACCAACAAATTAAGTTTGTATATGTATCTTTTATGCTGTATGGCAGGCAGGGTGGTTGTATTATTACTTGACATGTTTTATATAAGTGATTTCTTAACTTATTTACGCCTGTCGGCTGTGTAGTGTGTACAGACGTTGGTTTTTGTCGTTATTTTCTATCGAAGTCTATGGGAAGTCTAGTTTGTTTTGGGGTGTTCCCAAAAAGGGGTGGGAACGAAATTGACAGTTGAGTCCCCGAATGTGTCGGTTGTGCGTATACTATAATGTAATCTTTTAAACTTTGAAAAGATGCATTAAATTGATCAACAGTTACGAGGAAAACAACTTTCCACTCAAGCTTTTGAATGTTTTTTTGTCGACGTGATGATTCCTGCTGCGATACACTCCTATATAGATACTAAAATGAACATTTGGACAATGAACATTTTTCAAATGCTGGCATGAGTTTCTTGTTTTTTAGGGAGGCAATTGCAAGATAATTGTCGAGGAGGAATAAATGAAGATTTTGTGTTGCTTTGCTGACTTTTCTGATCCCTCAAATGAGCAACAATACAACATTTTCTTTAACACATTTAAAGTACTTTAACACATTTATTTTTTCCTCTCACTGAGGCTCATTTCACCATTATATTAGATAATTGCAGCTTTTTTAATGCAGTACTTTCCAAGGACAGTGACTGGGTGATGTATCCAAATGGAAATCCAGCCACCCGAACTGCTTTTTAATCATTATCACGACTGGCTCATTAGTGTGTCAATGACTTCCGCAGCCTATCCAGACGGCAACAGAGTGTCAGTGTCTGGATGACAATGGGATTTCGCAAAGCATGCTCTTCTGTGGTTTGAGGGCATTTGGATTCCTTTACACTTCTAGTGCATTTCTAGTGCAAGTTTTCACAATACATGACGATGCAAACAAGAAATAGTCAAGGATGTTTATTAGTGCTGCTTAGGCACACTAAATAGTTCTTTGAACACCATCGCAATCCAACTTTTAGTTTATCCTGTCAAGCTTTCATTGTTACAGTTGTAAACACAACAGCTTTCTTCTTCCATGAGGGGGTTTGTCATCACGACAGCTTTGTTTCCAGGTGGAGCATTAAATAAATCCTGTAGAATTTAACCAATCAGATGATGACTTCAAAACTCCTTAAGTGTTTTAAATTTTGTGCGCCATATGCATCAGAATTTCAGCCAATGGTACTTGGGTGTGACGTCTGAGGTAACTTAGTAACTTAGTAAAGGTAGTATTAGTACCTTAATACTAACTACTCTTTGTTTAGAGTTACTTGTTCGGGAACTTTGGGAAGTGGACAACACTGCTTGTGTATATAATCTTTTGATTCACTAAAATGAACTAGATAAGATTCATTCGTTATGTAAACAGACTCATCAGCGGTCACTCAAGGTGAGAATGATTGTCCTCTCCATTGGGTCGTCAACTTGGGGGTCTTCATGTCTGTAGATGCTGATCCGCAATCCACATACTTTGGTGCAGTGTGGGAAGAGGAGAATGGTGATCGTTTGTGGTGGTTGAGCCTTTTTGTCTTTCTCCTTGTTAAGCTGTCGCCTTGTCTCAGCGGCATGGCAGAGTTCTGTTTCATGATGTGCAGCACTTCCTGCATGGAATTGAAGCGCAGGTTTCGGTGCAGTCTATTTTGCGGCACTGCTCAGGTAGCCTAGAAATCTTGACGAACCCTAGCGGCAGGAAAAATTATTTTGCAGCCAGTGTGGTCTAGCAACTCTCCATAGACGTTTTAGCTGGAAAATCCAAACTCTGGTCAGGCCAATCACATCATGTATAGAGTCGGCGAGCGGGCTTAACATAATGACGACAGAGTTGCGAAGGTTCACTGCTACTTGAAAACAAAGAATGGCTGATGCTGGCGAACAGCTGTCTTTCGATTCGGCTTTGACCGCTACTCTGGATGATTTGAACTTAAGCATTTCTTTGAAACCAGAACAAAGAATAGCACTTCAGTCGTTTAAAAAAATAAATACATGTGATGTGTTTGGAGTTTTGCCGACTGGATACGGTAAAAGTTTAATGTATTAACTTGCTCCGCTGGTGTGAAAACGCATGGGACTCAGCTGTCACCTTCTTCGTTGCTCTGATTGGTTGTAGAGCTATCAAATTGCGTGCAGAGAGAATTTGAAAGACAACCGCTTATCCCGCCCCTCGGATTGAGCCCTGTCAATGATGAGTTCCCAGACCTAACATCTTGATGTAGGTCTGGCATGCCAGGCTACTGCTCACGCTCAATTAAAGTGAAAGCACACTTTTGATGGACAAAATAAATATAATATCACACAAAAGAGCCCAAAATGCACAGAATTTTCATGTCTGGTGTGTTTTAACAAGAACTGGAGTATATGTCAGAATATAAAATTAATTTTCTTTTTGAAATGAACACTTTTTGTTCAGGAAATGGTTCTTCCATAACACTGCACTTTAGATTTACCAGGAGTAAATTATATAGTCCTATTTAATAGCGATTACTGTTCAAAAATGTTCTATGTAAAATGTTCTACTAAAGAAAAGAGAGAAAATAAATGTTTTTGTGTTGCTCGATGTGATGTGGCATTTCTTCAGAATGGCCTTGATGTCCTTGTAACATTTTTCTTGAAAACTGAAATTCTCTTCTACAGAATCCATTTGTGAAGATGTGTCGTATTGGATATGCGGATGATGACATGGCCGGTCCATCTGGAGACCAGGAGCCTGTACGTGATTTTGTTAGCTTGGGGTGACTGGTGCACTGACAACCACCACACGGTCTTTGACAGATCTGGGTCAGAATTCAGTGGCATGGGGTCCAAGAAGACTGGGGGCTTTTCTGCTGCAGCCTTTGTCTGCCTTCCCAGTTGGGGGGATGCTCCTCTAAGGCTAGCCATCCATCATCCTCTGCCTGTTCCACCGTTGAGGTCTTGGTTGGATCGGTCTTTGTCAGGGATCTCCCCTTTAAACTTACTGTCACGGATGGCCCTACAAGGAGCATAGCTCCAGGCGTCATTGCTCTCGGGATCAAAGGACCACACAAGCCTCTCCACTAAAGCGCCTTTTCATAGTTCCTAGAACTATTGGAGGAAGTTCCCAGATTTTGGTGCATTCGCACCTCAGGAACTAGGAACTATTTTAGTTCTAGGAACCCTTTTGGAGGAGCTAATTTAGCTCCTATTCAGAGTAGGGTCTAAACCTGCACTATAGGAACTATCTGTGACGTTAGTGTACCCGGCTTATTGGCCAAACAAGTATCACATGCGAAACACCAGCACCCACCATATTTAAAAAGGCTGTGTATGTAAACACACAGATTGTAGCCTACATTTACTCCACAAAGTAACTCTACGAACAAGCAAACCAGTAATAAATGGGCCTCTTAACCTTTACGCTGAGGAGAAAATCCAACCCAACTTTGAGGGGACTAAGCGAAACATGATTATGTATTTCTGCTCAGCTAGCACCACTGTACATCAACCACACAGCATATACGCTAATTTTCACTACTGTCTACTTTCTACATATAATAGTTCTATCTAATAACAAATTAGACAGGACTGTTAGACAGATCGTAAACTAATGAACATGGAGAATTTGCTCAGCCTCTGGCTGGCGTTCTCTGCGCCATATAAAGGTCCGCTGCGCTGAACCGTAAAAATATAAGTCACAACGAGCACGGCTTACGTCACTTCAGAGTTCCTGCATTTGCACCGGATGCAGAACTATTCGGTGCAAAAGCCTTTTATGATGAGGTGGCAATCCGTAGAGAGGAATCTACAGTATAAATTGACTACACTGGTTGGGGCCTATGTTATTATTCATATATGTTTTATCTCATACGATTTATCAGTTAGACTACACTGGTTGCCCTTTACATTTTTGATTCACTGAAAAACAAAAAAAACAAACAACAACTCACAAGAGTGATTTGTTCTGTAAACACTCTATACTGGTTGCACCGTATATATTTTTGATTCACTGAAATAATATGACCTATAACAGTCATTCTTTCAGGATTCTGACTACCTATCAAGCTGTGTGCTTTGCACTGAAGTTTCTGTATCAGTGATGCGGCGCAGTTATGTAACTATTGCAGGAAGCTGTCTGAATATTTTAGTGTGGTTTTCCGTCTACATTGGCATTTGATTGCCGTTATACTGGGAATCAAAACATCAACCGGTTCCTGTTTCCCAATCCTACGCACGCACCAGTTACATTTAATTTAGAAAACATCAAAATCTGGTTCTTTTTCTCTGTGTAGTCCATCTTTGATAATCAACAGATGAATTATCCATGACCAACTTCCAGCACATATTTGTGTCTGAAGTCAAGGGACTTCAATATGAGTGTCATCAGATGCTGCTGCTACTGATATTGTATTTCATTAGCCTGTGCTAATACTGGTATGTCCTAATAGCATTCACTGAATTTCAACAACATGCCGATCCATTGTGGATTCACGTTAGAAAGAAACATTAGCACGCTATTAGACAGTGTGTAATGTGAGACGTGCTTCCTCTGCCAGTGTCAGTTTTTCACAGATTATTCCAGGAGCGTAGCAGTGTTCACCTCCCTGCAGACTCAGGGCACACTTCCAGAGAGAGGGCAGAGCGCGTCTTTCAACAGAGCTGATGTCTGCAATAACTGAGAGCCAGCACGCAGCGAACACAGCACTTGTGTGATTCAGTGACATGCACACACTGTCTGATCAATATTTATTTCAAAAGAACTGAAATATAAGATACTGTTTAGTATAATATAAATGTATGCTCCGCTCATCGGAGGATTCTTTTCAGACAAAAAAATACATAAATCTTTCTTCTCTGGGGGATATGAGGGTAGAAAGCACGGTGATTTGAAAATACTACTTGTTTTCTACTTATACAAAGCTTAATGCTAAATCCTGAAGTATCCCTTTAAATGTAAATGTAAATCTCTCTTAAATGTCTTATGAGTCACCTAATCATTATCAGAAACAAGTGACTGTCTTTATGAATAGGTTATTGAATAATTCACTCAAACAATTTGTTAATGCAGATTCATTCTGTACTGAAACACCGCCGTGTGTTGCTCACAATGAAAGTGTGCACTTCAGGTTTGTTCGTTTTTGCAAAGTGAGTGACATACTCGATAATGTCTGCTTGCACAGGGTTAAAGGAGTAGTTCACTTTTAAAAAAAAAACTACTTTTGCTGATAATTTACTCACCCCCATGTCATCCAAGATGTCCATGTCTTTCTTTCTTCAGTGGAAAAGAAATGAAGGTTTTTGATGAAAACATAAATTTTTAAAGTGAACTACTCCTTTAAAACAACAATTACAAAATTATCTTAGATGATACTTATGGTTCACGCCTACATTGGACCTCATTAACTTTCATGGACAAAAAAATAAATAAATACTGAGACAGAATTTTATGTTCCTAAACACACACCAACCTGGACACATAGACCTCATAGTCACATTACTGTAACCACCTTAACTGTAACCACCACATTACTGTAACCACCAATTATTCCTTGCCCTCCCTGACCTATAGGATAATTCTTCTCCTCTGCTTCTATCGCGATGAAAGTTTCAATCTCATCTCACTTCCATTTATTCCAGATCATTTTGATTGATTATATTGATCATATTGATTTTCTTCCAGTTAAGTACTGCTCTATCCTGACCTACAGTACCATGACATCATGAGTGTGAGCCTAAATAGAGTAAAATATCATTATGCGTAAAAGTATATCTTTAGTCTATAAGCAAATAAAGTAAAAGCCCAGTTCAGGTATTGTTCGTTCCTGCTGCATGGCTGCAGCAAATATTGATCTTCTACGATTGGACATAATGTGTGTAACCACTGTCGCTGTGAAGTCCTCAGCACCAACAGATCGAACTGAATGCAGAATATCAATGACCATCCTGACACTTGAGCGCTCAGAGGGATAAAGTGATCCAATTAGGCTTTCATTAAGCTTTAATGAAAATGCATAACCGCATGGCTGCTGGGTACAGCCCCGTTATTGTCTCCGTAGAAATGCAAGGCATGTGTCACAGTGTCACATCAGCACACAAATAATATATCAAAACCACTTCAAGTATGCCAGGCTAGTGCATGATCCATCATCCCCTTGTACATACATTAATGCTGCTAAAGCCCAAGGGCTATGAGTAAACAGCGGATAGGTACAGGGAATTCAATCCCGGTGTCTTGGCACCTGGTAGAATAAAGCGATAATCTGCAAGAGGCCCTGCTTTAATAAAATACATCAATGCACAAGAACAAATTGGGGCTGTGAATTAATCAAAACATTTTATTGAATTCATTTAGATGGTGTTTCATTAATCAATAAATCAATTAAAACAACAAAGCAATCACTATAGCTGAATTTAAGTTATTAAAAATACAGTACTGTTTTATTTTAATATATTTTAAATTGTAAAATTATTTCTGTGGTCCAAAGCTGAATTTTTCATCCTTCAGTGTCATATGATCCTTCAGAAATCATTAGATATGCTGATTTGATGCTTAATACATTTCTTATCAGGAACGTCTGTCTGTCTGTCTGTGTGTCTGTTATTTGCATATCTCTCAAACAGTTAGTCCGATGGATTTCAAACTTGGCAGGTGTCTTGCTACGGGCACGAGTAAGTGCATTGCCAAGTTTGACGTTCCAACTTTTCATCATTGAAACAACCATGTTAGCTGTTTTTGTGTTCTACTTTGTAGCGCTTGTCGTTAACTGGATACTGTAGTAGAAACATAAAACATAAAAGTCAAACATAAAACTAGCTATTATGTCTAAAATCTGTTCTATGAAAAATTTGAGTTAAAAAACTTGAATGCTGCATTTCCTGAAACGTCACGCTTATTAATTTGTGGATGTTAACTGAATTTGTTTTTAAGTTACACCATACCACTTCATTAACTGTATACTACTGTCTGCACTATATGTCATGTATGTTTATATTGCACAGTGACAACAAAGTACATATCCACGTTTTTATTTATTTACTTACATTCATTGCACATGTATCCTTCTTTAGTTTTGCCTACTGTGCTAAACCTTGTTACTATTATAGAACTTTGTTGAACCCATGCTCAAATAAATAAAGATAATGATGAAGTTCTCAAACTCATGTAAATCTAATCTAATCTAATCTTGTCATGATTCTGCCTTCTTGTCTTTGATATTCTCTAGTCGTGAGGCAGGATCATGACAGAATCATGTTTTGTGTGCAAGCGCATGGCCAGTTTGGGCCATGTGCTTGTGTTGTCTCGTTACGTTACCCCGCCCCCTTGTTATCCTAGTCTTGTGATTATTGTCTAGTCAGTTTCACCTGTCCTTGTCATTAGTGTTCCCTTTATAATCCCCTTGTGTTTGCTGTCTTGTGTCGGTTCATTGCTAAATGTTACCTGTGAGTAGTCTGTGAAAAGCATTGTCATTGTTAGTATTATACAAAGTGTTGTTGGTTTCTTGTTCAGTCATTTTCTAGTCTTGTCAGTCTTATTTCCCTTGTTTCGTCTGTTTTGCCCCCTCGTGGGTTTTGTTTTCCTGTTTTGTCCTAATAAACCCTGAGTTCATTGTACACTGTCTGCGTTTGGGTTCATCTCCGTGCACAGCCGTGACAGAATGAACCGACCAGAACCGAACCCAGCAGACAGTATGTCCTCGCCCATCAAGTGCCAGTCGGACCCTCTAGAAGATTGGTGGCTCAGGACTATCTCCGATTCACGGAGTGGCAAGCTTTCGATTCCCTCCCAGGGAGAGCTGTCTTTGAACGAGTATGCCCGGGTTGTGGATGAGGGGAGGTGTCTCTTACCTGAACGCCTCTTAAATTGCTACCTTATTGCGGGTCTCAATGATCCTCCTCCTCTTGCTGAACGGGAGAAGCTGGCCCGTCGTCCGTTCCGGGATATGGTGGTCTGTTTGTCGCGGAAAGACCCGCCGAGTGCCACCGTGTCGCCATCACCTGGCTTGCTCCCCGTGATCCCGGAGGGTCGCGTTCTCGCCGTGGCTACGGTGGGGGACCGGACTCTTCCCACCTCGACTCCCGAGGCGTCATCCACTGTCACAACTCTTCGCGGAAAGCGGGGAAGACGGCTGTCGTGGGAGTCGGCGTCTGAGTCCTCTTCGACAGAGTCTACACTTCCTGGGACCGTCTTCCCAGAGCCTGCTACGGTCCCCGCGGAGCTCCTTCAACTGGTCACTAGTCCAACTACGGTCTCGGTACCGCGACCTAGGAGAAAGAAGAGGAGGAGGGGAGCGCCCTGTCCTTCGTCTCCGCCTGGTATAGAGCCCGCTGCAGCAGTGGATGTCCCAGAGCCCGCTGCAGCAGTGAATGTCCCAGAGTCCGCTGCAGCTGTGAACGTTATTCCTGAAGCTACAGTTGTAAGCGCTGCAGAGAGGGCCGAGGCCGATTTAGCTGCTGAAAGTGTTTTGCGGTCTGTTTCTGCTCGTCAAGACATGCCTGTCCGCGATGCCGCTGAGGTTTTGTCAGAATACTTAAAGACCCTTGTCAAGATCCTTGAAGTCCCTGTCAGTCCTGTCAATTTGCCCTGTCCCGAGTCCACAACTGCAGTGAGTGCCGTACCCCAGACAGCTGCAGTGAGCGCCGTACCCCAGACTGCAGCTGAGAACACCGCTCCCAAGTCTTCTTCGATAAGCTCTGTCCCAGTTTCCCCTCTACGATCTCCTACTACACTCCCCGTCATGAGTCCTGCTTTGTCTCCTTCGTTCGATGTACCCCCAGTTGCTATCCCTGTTGTGACTTCCACTGTTCCCAAGACCCCGTGTGTTTCCCCGGTCAGCCCTGTCTGCGCTCAACCCTGGACTGTTTCCCCGATTGTTCCTGTCTCCACTAGATCCCAGACTTCTAAGTCTTCTCCTCGTGTGTCTCCGTCCAAGCCAGCCCAGAGTCCTCGTCCCCAGTCTTCCTCCCAGTCAACCAGGATCCCTTGCCCATCGACTCACCCGGAACTTCCCATCACAAACTCTGGCATGCCCCCCATGAACTTTGTGTTTCCTCCACCCCCTCTACCCTGTATGATGTTTTTGATGTTCCACCCCAACCCTGTCGTTGTGTATTCTTGTATGCCTTTGTTAGTTTTTGCCATGTACTGTTGGTTTGTGTCTGTGTCACAGTCTGTCATGTCCCGTGTTTAATGTCCCTTGAGGAGCGTCTGGAAGCCGCTCCTTAAGGTGGGGGTTCTGTCATGATTCTGCCTTCTTGTCTTTGATATTCTCTAGTCGTGAGGCAGGATCATGACAGAATCATGTTTTGTGTGCAAGCGCATGGCCAGTTTGGGCCATGTGCTTGTGTTGTCTCGTTACGTTACCCCGCCCCCTTGTTATCCTAGTCTTGTGATTATTGTCTAGTCAGTTTCACCTGTCCTTGTCATTAGTGTTCCCTTTATAATCCCCTTGTGTTTGCTGTCTTGTGTCGGTTCATTGCTAAATGTTACCTGTGAGTAGTCTGTGAAAAGCATTGTCATTGTTAGTATTATACAAAGTGTTGTTGGTTTCTTGTTCAGTCATTTTCTAGTCTTGTCAGTCTTATTTCCCTTGTTTCGTCTGTTTTGCCCCCTCGTGGGTTTTGTTTTCCTGTTTTGTCCTAATAAACCCTGAGTTCATTGTACACTGTCTGCGTTTGGGTTCATCTCCGTGCACAGCCGTGACAAATCTATTCTAAACTATCTATTGTATGTCATTATGTCAGTATCAGTATTTGCTTTCTACCATGCACAAATAAAAATGTCACTGAACTTTTGCTGTGTAATTGTAACAATGAGCACTCAAACACACCAAACCAACAGTTACTAAAAACACACACAAAAACTGATTTTGCACGGGCACTGCACTAGTTATAATCAATGGTGAAAACTGTTGTGTTGGTTAATATTTTGTGGAAACCATGGTTGTTTTTACCGTCACTTTTGATTAATTGAATGCTTCCATGTAAATAAAAGATAAAATTCTTCACCCCAAAAATAGTGGACAGTTCAACCAAAAATGAAAATTCTGTCATAATTTACTCCTGCATGAATTACATTTTTTCTCCATACAGTGAAACTGAATGGGGCCCAATGTTGTTTGGACTTCATCATTCTTCAAAATGTCTTTTTAAAAACTTTTTTTTTAGTTTTTTTTATTTATTTTTTCTTTTTTTGTTTTAGTTATGCCTTTAAGTTAATAGTTGTATTTTTTCTTTATGCTTCAGTACATTTATCGTACACTGTTTTTTTTTTTCCACAGACTGTCATATCGAACTGGGCAGGACACATCCAACTGCGACACGTGTCGTAACAGTGCCTGCATCATCTACAGGTGAGTCTCATTCTGATATTATATCTGAATCTTTGAGCTTGGCCCAATTTTTTTTTATTTTTGCACATTTTGATGCTCCATGCATAATATTCACACTGAGAGGCAACTGAATCCTTGATTCAAAGATTCATTTACATACTAAGGTGCAGATATCCCAAACAAACATTTGTACAAGTGCAGCTGCAGTATCCAAACATATTGTCAAATTTATCTCTGTTGCAGTAGAGCTTTGAAGAACTGAGTATAAAATCCATGCTGTTAGCCTGAGCTCTTCTACCAATGAAAATGTTCAAGGGTAAAATGAAAAATGTCATGGCATAAAGAGTTTTATTTAATTTTTACCAGACCAATTGAAAAATCCAATCGCATAACTTTTTTTTTGTTTGTTTGTTGCACAAAAATGCAAGTTAAGTATCGCTATAATTCTATAATTATCAGAAACATAGCTATTTCTCCTAAATAAATGGGGTTGCTGTTAATTATCTTGTTATAAAAGCAATAATCTCTAAATGGTTTTGCAGCTAAAGGGCCTGTTGACTTTAAACGATGCACTTTAAAAGCATCTTAAGTGCTCTCATTTCCTACACAAATAGCATGTTTCCTCATTCCACATTCCACATTTTTCTTTCTCTCTCTCGCTACACAAACATGAACACATATGGGTTGGGTGATTTAAAGGGGTCATGAATAGAGAAATCATATTTTCCTTGATGTATTGGTTTATAAGATGTCCTTGTAGTGTAAAAACATAAATCCTGTACATTTCAGAACTCAAAGCTTCCTTGTTAGTCCAAATACAGCTTTTATTGATATCAAGCTGTTAAAATGACTTATTTCAAAATGACTATCATTGCCTCTCTAGCTGTCCAATCCGCACTTGTCAAGAACGAGAGAGTTGTGGAAAAACAGTCTTTACATTTCCTTCATGTGATCCTAACATTAAGAAAGCATGGCTGAATTGTATTTTTAACAAAGTTCCAGATTGCATCAGTAGACTCATTTTGTGTTTGCTTTATTTTACTGCGGATTATTTTTTTCTAAAAACAAGACAGGGAGACTGAAAATAAAAGATGATACAGTGACGAGTATCTTGAATCCGACAGTAATGTCGCAACACGATTGCGAGTAACCATGTTTTTACCATGGGTCACTATTGCTTTGTCTGATACGATTCATTTGATATGTATGCTCACTTGACAGAAAAGTCACTTTACATTTACTTTACTTAAAATGATGAATGATGAATATAACAACAGTGGAGCAAACAATAGTAATTAATTTTGTTTACAAATACAGAAATTTATCCTGTCAACTCCAAGTTGCTACTTAAACTTTATTTGCCACAATCAAGACGCTTTATTGTAACTATGTAAGATAAACACATCTTCTTTTCAACACTAATATAAGGTCATAAAATACAATATTACCTCACAAATACATAAAGAAGAAATATACATTTTAATTCCTCATGTATTGTCTTCTGATTTGGCATCAGATTCTGGCTCAGTTATGTATAGATGAATTTCACTGGTTGACATTTTTCAACATTGGAAGTTTTAAAACAATTCCTCATGTTTACTTGTGGAACATTGGTAATTATTTATTATGCAAATCTGTTACCCAGTAATAAGCAGTAGACGGATACAGTCTTGAGAGTCTTGAATGGGGCAAGTCTATCAAAATAATGTGTTTCAAATAGGGTAAAATAAAAGGATAGAAAATAGCCTATTACATCTAAATTAGTTTTTTGATTTAAAAATCTTGCTAACATTAAAAGTGGACCTATGAGAACATTTTAACATTTTGTAAAATAAAAAAAATTACTCGCGCTCATGTCGTGTCAAAGTAGTATGTCTTTGAATTCCAGAATGCAGCAAACCTAAATGACACACACGCAAACACACGCGCACACACATGGCTATGTATTCATTAATGTTTGTTTTGCAAAAACTTTTTGTGTGTAAAAATGTTTGTATTCATTAATTTATACATTCAAATCAAATGCAGTGACATGTACATAAAAGCATGCCATCTATCATCAGACAAATGCCGCACTTCACCGCAAACCAGACGACCTGGAATTCATTACCTGGGTCAGAAAATAAATCAGAATATGCAATTCAGTTTACACAGTGAGGGAAGTCAAATACACACAGATATGAATATAATGTATCAGCATGTCAGCTCTTTTTTGAACACTAGCCCAGAGGGCTGGAGTTATGCTACAATAGAGAAAAGCTAAAACACATTCACCAAAGAGTGCACACTATCATGCATTGCACACACAGTAATTGGCAGATTATTTAGGTATAATTGTATAATAGGTATAATAGGTATACATTTGCTATTTGAAAATAAGAACTGCATCAGACTGAAACTAGCAAAAGATTGTGTCACGCTTGGCACTGCATTGCACCGGGTGTATGATAGGACACTCAGTCTTTCCGCTTGCAAATTCCGCCATGTAAATAGCAATTTGCCATGGGGCGAGTGCAACTGGCTTTTAAAGGGAATGGGAGATGAGACTCTGGCTGGTTTATTTATTGTCACACCCAAAACACACCAATTACTCATTAAGAGAATAGAGACAACCCTTTTAGACCATGCGCGACAACCATTTTTCCCGTCGGTAAACTAGCACTTTAACTAAGTGCACTTGCGCGTGCACTTTAGGCCATTCGCTTAGATCGTTTAAATAGGGCTCTTAGTGACAATCCAAATTTGTGATTTTGCACCAGTAAGATATGATAATATTGTTAACATCTGTATTAAAGAACTGTTTATTTGATTGTTTGTACGTTTATCGTGAACATTCATCCGTTCTGTTTAGGGATGCTTCTGTTTGTTAAGCAAACCATGAAATTGAAGGATCTGATTCTGCAAAAACTATAATTGGTTTCGGTTCTCCAGTAGAAACAGTTCACAGTGGAAGGGACAGTGAGTTTGGATGAGCAACATAGTAGGTTTAATTTGCTGTTCAATGCCTTTTCCAGATATTCCCTATAACCTCACCATTGGAAGGTCCTAACAGATGAGGACACTCTGTGGCATTAGTATGAGAGGAATACTGAGCAGAAACAGAGAGAGAGAGAGAGAGAGAGAGAGAGAGATGTATTGGTGAGGATGATGTGGTTGTCATAGTTACCAAAGTGATGAGGTGGTGAAGAGGGTATAGGTGGTCCCCGCTTTGGTTGGGGTAAGTGAATCAGAGCCTGTGTGTGTGTGTATTTGTGGTCAGACAGAGCACTTTATTCTACACTATAGTATTGTTATGAACCACTTTAAGTATGATACATATACCAGTGAAATTTAACAAGTCTATGTGCCAATTACGATTCCACGGCCAAAGTTAATTTATAACATATTTATTTAATAGGCCTTATTTACTGTAATTATTAAATGCAGCTTTCAAGTATTTCAAGGAGTGGACAGTAACAAGTATATTAGTATTTTACTATGTACCAAAAAGCTATGACAGGATGTCTTCTAATAGCACTTCGTTGAGTTTTCCTTCTGGTGAACTGGTTTGTAATGTCAAACAAACTGCAACTTGACACAGCGAACAAACAAATGTTCCAGTATGAATTACTGACTGTGAAAAACATGAACTATTGTAATTAGTATTTATGCCTTCTTTATTTGTCACATTAGTCACACAGAAATAAATTACTGTTAGGTTTCACAAAAGAAAGAGGACAAACGTCTTCAGTTGTGTCGGTTTCTGTTTATTTGGGAACTTAGTTACAGGACTTATTTGTGTTTGTGACTTCTTTGGTGGACCCAGTTAACTGCCCAGTGGCTTCAGTGCTGGAGTTCCTCCAAGATCGTTTCTCCGCCGGTCTTACCCCATCCACACTTAAGGTGTATGTGGCTGCCATTGCGGCTTTCCATTCACCTGTAGGTGTTGGGGCTCTGGACACCATTTGGTTGTACGTTTCAGGCCTGCGGCTCACTCCAGAGTCCCAACTTGGGACCTGGCGGTGGTTCTTGAAGGGTTGGCTGAGGCCCCCTTTGAGCCACTGGAGTCGGCTGAGGCAAAGAACCTGACCTTCAAGGTGGCCTTTCTCCTTGCCATCACTTCTCTGAGGAGGGTGGGGGGGACTCCAGGCCCTGGCTATAACACCAGCTTGCCCGGTGTAAAGGCCATCTTACATCCTAGACGGGGTTATGTGCCGTCTAGTACGGCACGGTCAGTGGTTCTTCAGGCCTTCCATCCTCCACCTCATGGGATGGCCGAAGAGGGGAGACTTCACCTGCTCTGCCCAGTCAGATCCCTAAGGGTTTACTTGGAGTAGTCTTCTCAGTGGAGGAAGTCAGACCAGTTGTTGGTGTCTTTGGTTCACCCAAGAAAGGGCTGCCTGCATCTAAACAGACAGTCAGTAATTGGATTGTCCAGGCTATAGAATATAGTATTCAATTAAACAATCAGAAATTGGATGTAGTTTTAAGATTAGTTCTAAAATGTAATCAAATAAAGACATTTAAACATCTGGCATGCAACATTATCAATATCATTTCATGTTTTCTTATTTTAGTATAAATTTCGTACTTATGTACTGGTACTTTGACATTCATGTACACTATCCAACTGCTCACAACTCCGTCTGGACAAGAGAATAAGGCTTACAGGGTCAAAGTTTATTGCTCATTGAGTTTACTCCACATGAAACATACAGACTTGTACAGGGTTTAAAATGGATGCCAGCATGATGTACGATAGCTCACACTGTTCCTCCATCACAACTTTCACAAAGCAACAGAGAAGGCACTGTAAGAGAGCAACATGCTCCCAGCAAACAACCAACTAGCTGGCTGCAGCATACTGTGCCACATTGTTGTTTTATATCATTAAACAACAACACATCATTCACTTAATCCAAACTATTTCATGTGTATTTCTCCTCCAAACCTTTGCATTGATGAAAGCTTATCAGGTGTCTTGGAGTTCTATATCAGGACTGTGGGAATTATTCTATTCCATTCTATTATGCGAAGAAAATACTAAGAAACTTCAATGGACATATGAAGAGTTCAGATGCAAAAGCCTCTAAATGCCATTTGAAATTTTCTTCTTTAATTATGATTTTTATCAAACTTGTATATTTAAGTTCAGTAATTTACTGAACTTAAATATACAAGTTTGATAAAAATCATCATTAAAGAAGAAAATTTCAAATGGCATTTAGAGGCTTTTGCATCTGAACTCTTCATATATAAATATGAATGAATATATATATATATATATATATATATATATACTTTTTAAAATTAATTTTCTGTGCACTAGTTAACTGGGCTAATCTTTGAGTTTATACACTGCTAAATTTATTGACAAGAGCAATAACATATTCATGAACAGTTAAGCGCCTTTCAGCTAATATGGACTTCAGCTAAAAGTCCAAACCACACAACCTCAGTAAGAAAGTTTAAAAAAAAGGATGCACATAGCATATTAAAAAGATATTCTAGTTAGAAAAAATGAAGAATATACTGTATTACCGGTCAGCACTGGCATTTAGCAAATTTAAAAGAATGACCCTGACTTTTTGCTATATGTGTTGTGAGTTGATAAGCATCGTATACTGTGGGTATTTTTAGTTGTAACTGAACCTTTAGTGCACTTTACTTGTGTCTTGATGCTCGATTCTCATTCTGCGTTTGCATCAGCTCAACTAAGCTCAAATTCTTAGTGCTTTTGTTTGGCGCTCATATCTCAAAGAACACGGCTACAAAGAGTCTTATCAAAAGCCCAAATGCACCAGAACATATGGCAAAAACAGCACCGCCTTTATAATCCAGGGACTTATTTCTTCACTGAACCACATGACTCGCTGAATATGCTCTCTAAAGCATGTGCACAATTGGTTAAAAAAGCAAGCCTGCAGGATGAGGCCTTGCACTGTACTGTATGTTAATGGTGTCACTGCTAAAAAATTAATAGAAATATCACAGGAAACATTCTATCATCATTTATTCTCCCTGATGTCATTCTAAACCTGAATGGCTTTCTCTCCTCTGTTGAAGACAAATAATTAACCAATAATCGAGTTCTGTAGATATAAATAAAGAATTTTCAATAAATCGAATATATAGCTGCAACACAATTGACACTTCTGCAAACTTCTGTGTACTGTATGTAAAGACAAAATGGTATCAGCATGCACATGTGCCTCAAAAGTCTATACATTCAGGTACATGCACTTTTGTATATTTGTACATTCTCATATGTCATAGTAGTGAAGCCAGCATGGTGTGATTTTGCTGCGATGTCTCTTTAGTTGGACACATACTGGGAGACAGATAGCGACAGAATAAACAGCCCGACCTGTGGTCGTCCTGCCGCAGCCTCTGTCCTCGGGGTGCGTTGGTTGACAGGAGACAGGCATGACTCATTCATCAGAAGTAGGAAGAAAAAAAACAACCATTAGAGTTTTGAAATAGTGGCAACCATCAGTTTTTCTGTGCGGTGTCCAAGATAACTCCCTGTGGTATTCATACAGAACACATTTAGCACCTTTTCCCTTCCAACTTCATTTATTTTGTGTCACATCTCACAGCGGCCCAGTTGGTTTCTACAGACGTTTGGCAATACCTTTATGAGCTTATGAAGAAGCCCTATTATTGGTGCCAAATACAGTTACAGTTAATTCCATTTGGATCTGTACATGGTGTTTTATATTTCGTTGTTTTATTCCAAGCGGATTACTGTAAGTGTCTTTCGTGCATCAATTATTGAGATGGTGTGATGCAGATTTTCTCCTCTCACTTTCAAAGACTGCAATAGTTCTTATTATAAGCAGCGAGTTGGTTTCCATTAAGTATTTATGAACCAGGAATAAACTGGGTAAATCTTGTGCTTTGTACAGGCTCCAGATGATTTCTCAATGTAGGAAAGTGTCCCTGTTCTTTCTCTCCATTTCTCAGCCTAACACCCTGGCAGCTCAGAGAAATGCAGCTAATCACAATGGCTAGATTCACACAGCAGCAAAATATGGCTGTTTTAGAGTGATAAATATTACCGCGTTCACACAAAGTTTGTTATCAGCAAGAGTGACAATTGAATTTTCGAACTGGCTAACATACATTTTTTTGGGATTTACGTGCATCCAAGGTTAAAAAACACATTGAAAATCACCTGATTTCTCAAAGTGTCTAAAATGGTTTGGACGAAGATTGGTCTCTATAAACTCTTCCATTCCACAAGCCTACTGATTGGTCGATTGGCCCAGTCTGTTGTGATCTTTACCTTTTTCAGCTCTGTGAAGCTTCCTCAATCCTCAGCAATTATACACATTGTTTAAGGACAGTAACAATGAGTTTACCAAAATATTAGAAGACCTTATTCAACCTAGACCAGTAAAATGATGGAACAAAACTAAAGTTTGGAGTAATACTGCTGTGGTAACATTGTACAAAATAATTTTACCAGCCTCATCTTTTGGAAGTGTATACAAAGAAAATTTGCTTTTGCAGTGTCTTCTCGTTATGTCAACAATACAAACCAACTAAAGTGTTTGAGTGGTAAAGGTCAAAGTAGACAATGACCAATGTTGACCAAATGGCTTGCATTATGCAAATTGTTTCAAAATCGACGTAAAGAGAGAGACTGCATGGATTTGATGGCGACTCGTTTTGGCAGTTCAGAATCGATTTGTTCCTTTAGTAGACAAACACTTTATTTGTTATGCACTTTGATCTATACAACTTTGCAGACATTTTACATTCAGAAACATCTTTACACACTACATGAATGGTAATATTAGAAAAAAAAGCATAATTGGGACCATTTAAAAATCATCTTTTGACATTTTTATCATTATATTTTAATCAAACAGCATGGAATTAAAAAAAAAACCCTAACCCTAACCCTAACCCACACACACAAATCAACAAATGACAGAAACATCACAGAATTCAAGCTAATAGTAAGTTAGTAACTAATGTTTGTTCTGATGTCCCAACATGATGATGTCACTTCTTGGAGGTTCATGTTTTATTTTGTTGTATTTTCGTTCCTATAGTATGTGTTTGTTTCTTATGCTTCAGTTCCTTGATTGTTTCCTAGTTTGTCTCCTTGGTTACTTAGTGAGTTCAGCTGTCACTTCTGTGTAAGTACTCCCTCATTTGTTCAGTTCCTGTTGGTGATTGTCAGTATTTATTGTTCTATGGGTTTGTGTTCGTGTGAGATTCTCCTGCGTAACTCGATTTTGTGGATTAACCTCTTAATGTTGCACTGAAGCATTTTTGGACTAAATTCCTGCGTCTCGTTTTGGGTGGCATCACCACACGTGGCACGTCAGTTAAAATGATATTACTAAAAAGAAACTCAATATAGGGTTTCAATATAGTTATTCTGAGGACCCACTAGGGGGCCTCAGAAAACTTCTAAGGGGGCCGCAGGATGTTTATGGAATCACAAAATTAATTGTGGTTAATTTAATATAAATTCTTCCAGTTTTGGTTAACAAAAAAGCCATAACTACAGCAGAAATGCTGGAAATATTATAGTCTACATGGAAGTGGGGCCAACAAATATTGTGTTTAACAACAGGGGGCTTAAGCAGTATGAAGTATACAGAAAAAAAACAACACAATATTACTATTTCCATAGTGAAATATATATATATATATACATATGTTGATCATAGATTTCTTAATGAACTTTAAGTTTTTGGGAGTTATATTTATGTTAACCTACTTGATGAGTGATATGACAAAAAAAAAGTGTTTAATAATTCTAAACTATTAAGCTATACGGCGGGGTCCATATGTCTGGTAAAAGAAATGCTCCTGTTGCTTTATTATATTTAATATAATATTTTTTAAAAGATTTGGAGACTTTTATAGTGAAAGGTCTGAAAAAAAGTACAATAATGTCAGAATTTGACATACCTTTTGTATTATTATTATTATTAGTTATTTTTCTTTATTTTAAAGAAAATTTGGAGTGCTATAAATATGATAAAAAATAATCATACTGTATAGTAGGATTGACCAAAAGAGTGAAGATTTTTGCAGTTGGATGCCGGTGCCACTGGTGCTGAACACTGCGTGCTCCACTCAGCACTAATGAGCAGATCAGTTCTTCACTTCCAAACAGAGGAGAGGAAACAGAAGACAAGAGGAAGTCTGATTGTCTGATTGCCAAAAATCTCATTTCCTGCCCTGAGCTGGGAGAGTGGCCAGTGAGGAAGTGCTGATTGTGATGCCTGTTGCTGGCATAGTGGACTGGATAAATTCTCTCTGCGGCTGCCTTTACAAGGCTGCAAGTTCAATTTGGCCATTAGTCACATGACGGGCCTGTCCTTCAGCGCAACCTTGGCCTGACCTGTCCACGAAGCACCACCTGAATTCAGATATGGACACAAGAGGGTATGGCGGTGTAGTTTTAGAATAAGAAGTGGCAGAGAGATCCGGCAATGTGCACACCAGGGAAGGACAACGGAGCCACTCAAGCAAAAATTACAGACAAAGCTTGATAATAATCCACTAGCTTCTGTAAAACCCTCAGAAATGATCCAACTGATCCAGCCTCCACTCACTCAGATAAAAACCTTAGAACTCCTTCTAAAATCAATTGTGACCTTGACTTGTACTGAAACGTTTTTTAACATTGTTGTGTTTCGAGATTGAACTTTATTAAAATGTTTCCCTGTGGTAATATTTGTGGCATCTGACGCCTGTATCCTGTCATTGACTCAGGCACACAACTGAATGTTTGTATACCTATATAAAGGATAACATTAGTGTTACTGTGATTAAATATTTAGCTGCCCCCCTGAGTTTGACTGTATGTTTGTGTGTATATGTTTCTGCATTACAGAGAAGCAGTGAAGCAAATAATTGAGCAAGAACCAGGTTCACTTATATTTGATGTTAACAACTGGGAGTTATTTTAACATTCACCTATTCATAATCACAGTTTATTAGAAATCTATTTTAAATTAAATTCCTGTGAATTTACTTGAAGCCAAAAGGCTATTTACTCAACCTCATGTTGTTCCAAACCCATATAACTGTCTTTACAGAGAACATTAGGAAATATTTTGCACATGTTCAATATGCTCTTTTCCAAAAAAGAGCAAAACCATTTTCTGGCTGAACTGTTTTTTTTTTTTGTTTTGTTTTTTTTGTTGGTCAATATTAAAGTTCATAAATTGCTGCTTTTTTTGATGAACATTCAATTATTATTATTATATTATTCACCATAAAGTTTTGGAATGACAAGGGTAAATTTTTATACGTTTTTGGGTGAATTATTCCTTTAAAAGACTTCAAATTATTATTATTTTTTTTGTCAAAACATCTTTCAAAATGTATAAATTGCTTTTTGAAAAAAATATGCACAGTATTAATATTATTATTATTATTTGATTTTTTTTACATAACATTTGTAGAAACAGAATATAATATAATATAATATAATATAATATAATATAATATAATATAATATAATATAATATAATATAATATGAGTATCATAATTTGTTTCTAGTTAGATTTTCAATTTGGTCAACAATATCATATTACAAAATGTGCTTTGAATGAGTATCGAGTATCAATTAAACTGATAATCAGCATTTTTTTGGTGCAAAACCCTGTCTGGGTCAAGAGAAAACAAAAGATGATTTGTTAGAATACATGACAACCTTATTATGATGTATTATATATAATAATATTGTATTATATATAATACATCATAATATTGTATTATATATTATGCAATATTATGATGGTAAAAGAGAAGCAAAACTCCTGAGCATGTAGATGTGAATTTGAAAACTTTATGTACTTGTATGCAAAATTTTACACTCACAGCTCCGTTGTTA
This sequence comes from Pimephales promelas, assembly GCF_016745375.1. The sequence continues at coordinate 18,075,699 of NW_024121099.1, read as the reverse complement.
AAACCTGTAAAATACAAATCTGAAGTTGAATGTTGAATTCATACTCACAGACAATAGTCACAAACCTGTATTCTGAATTTGAAGTTGCAGACTAGTCGTCACAAATGTGTAAAATGTCATTCACAGAAATACAAGGACAGACACAAACTTCAAGTTATACACGTTTGTGTCTCCCTGTATTTCTGTGAATGACATTTTACCATCTGCAACTGTGAACTCAACATTCAACCTGAGTGTGGTGAGGGGGGCGTGGTTTGCGCACTGTCTGCACGGAGAGATGAGTCAAGGGGCTGTGCGGTGAGTAAGTGGATCAAGGACAAATGATAAACACCTGTGTCTGATTGCAGTGATTGGTGTGGGGAGACGGTTAAAACGGGCACAGTGTGAGAAGGACGGGGAGAGAGAAACAGGCTGGAACTCGGGCTGTCAGTCGAAAGCTGTGAATCAGCGGGAAGGAGTGGGATCTGAAACTCCCTGTGGACTCATACCCAGTGGACTGAGAAGCTGTCATCAACGACGTGGAAAGAGTTTATGAATGAGAGTTGCTGTAGCAGAGGCTACGGTGAACGCGCTGTGTGCGCCCCTTTGTTTTGTGTTTGAAAGAATAAAATACAGTTCGAGTTCCAGTCTCGCCGACCCTGTCTCCTTCTTCCTATATATATATTGAGTAAGAACCTTGTTACACTGGTGCCGAAACCCGGGAAGAAGGAGTCTGCCGCCGCCATGCAGAGCCCGTCAGGATCGCCATTTTCGGAGATCATCCAGTCACTCGCGGCTCTTCAGCGCGATCAACATCAAGCCCTGCTGAGCATGAAGGAGGAACAGGACCAGCGCTTCCAGGCGCTCCTCCAAGGCCAGCAGCAAGACCGCGAGTTGTTCCGGAGCTGTATCGGCCAGGGGATTCCGGCCACTCCCCCACCAGCTGCAGCCTCGGCCACACCATTGACCCTCGGGAAGATGGGTCCACAGGACGACCCGGAGGCGTTCCTGGACCTTTTCGAGAAGGCGGCCGAGGCCCGGGAGTGGCCCAAAGAAGACTGGCCGTTGCGACTCATCCCGCTGTTGTCCGGTGAGTCGCAGATCGCCGCCCACCAACTGCCAGTCGCGAATCTCCTGGCCTATGACGACCTGAAGCGTGCCATCCTTCAGCGGGTCGGCCGGACCCCCGAACAGCATCGACAACGCTTCAGATCCCTGACCTTGGAAGAGTCCGGCCGGCCCTTCGTGATGGCACAACAGCTCCGGGACTCCTGCCGAAAATGGCTGACGGCCGAGGGTAGCGACGTCGAGAAAATGATCGATCACGTGGTACTGGAGCAGTTCGTGGGAAAGCTTCCGAAGAGGACTGCCCAATGGGTCCAGTGCCACCGCCCGACGTCGCTAGACCAGGCCATTCAACTGGCGGAGGATCACATGGTGGCGTGCTCAGGGGTCGGCGAAACCCTCCCATCAGTCTCTCTCTCTCCCTCTCTCCCTCTCTCTCTCTCCGCCTCTCTCTCTCCTAAACCTCTCCCCGCTCCCAGGTCTCGAGGGGGCCTGGTGCCCCGCCCAGCGCCGCGGTGGAAGTCTGGCTGGCCAACGGATAGCGCTTCCGCGGGGAGAACGGGTCCGCGGGGGCCAACAGCGGGGGACACGTCCACCCTGGTTCCGGGGACAACCCTCTCCTCACGGCAATCCCTTGTTCCCCTTCCCGCCGCTGGGGCAGCGGTAAAGCCTGGGCCGGCCTGTTGGCGCTGTGGGGACCCGGGCCATTTTATCGACCGGTGTCCCGTGATGGAGGTGGGGACACTGGTCCGGATCCCCGACGCGCCAACGGCCGCCCCCGATCAAGCTGGCTTGTACCAGATACCTGTGAGTATAAAGGGGGGTACCTATCAGGCTTTGGTGGATTCGGGATGTAACCAGACCTCTATTCATCAAAGCCTGATTCGGTCCGGGGCATTGGATAACAGCCGCTTGGTTAGGGTTCGGTGTGTGCACGGGGAGGTGGAAAATTATCCGTTAATGTCCGTCGCGATTCTATTTCGGGGACAAAAGCATAACGTGGAGGCGGCAGTTAATCCGCGCCTCCAGCATCCGCTAATTCTGGGAACTGATTGGCCAGGTTTTGCGAATCTATTGGGGATTTTATGTGCGGATGCTTCTTGGAGAACGAAGCAGCAGGGGAAGACAGCGGTGGTGCAGGTGGGGGAGGCTGTACCGGGACCTCTGGGTGCTGCTGTAGGGGAAGAGAGAGCTTTAGAGAGAAATCTCCTCTCTGAGCGCGATGATTTTCCCCTAGAGCAGTCCCAGGATGAAACGCTCAAACACGCGATTGATTCGGTCCGTTCCATCGACGGACAGCTACTCCACCCGGACCAACCGCTCTCGTATCCCTACTTTTGCATAATTAAAGATAGGGTGTATCGGGTGACCCAAGACGCCCAGACAAAGGAAGATACAACCCAGTTATTAGTGCCAAGGAGCCGCCGGGAAATGCTTTTCCAGGCGGCTCACTGTAATCCGATGGCCGGACATTTAGGACAAAAGGCGACACTAAACCGTCTCATGGCCCGATTCTTTTGGCCGGGCATTCACGAGAATGTGCGCAGGTGGTGCGCGTCTTGTCGTGAATGTCAGTTGGTAAATCCACCGGCCAGTCCAAAAGCACCCTTGTGCCCCCTTCCACTGATGCAGGTCCCCTTCGAACGAATTGGCATGGACCTCGTCGGGCCATTAGAACGGTCAGCACGGGGGCATCGTTTTGCGTTAGTCTTGGTGGATTACGCAACACGATACCCGGAGGCAGTTCCGCTTCGCAACATCTCGGCTAAGAGTGTGGCAAGCGCGCTCTTCTCATTAATCTCCCGGGTGGGGATCCCTAAGGAGATCCTCACCGATCAAGGCACGCCGTTTATGTCACGGACGGTTCGCGAACTTTATGAATTATTGGGCGTTAAATCGATTCGCACCAGCGTCTATCACCCACAAACGGATGGTCTGGTCGAACGCTTTAACCGCACGTTAAAAACCATGATTCGTAAGTTCGTTCACGAAGACGCCAAAAATTGGGATAAGTGGTTAGAACCCCTATTGTTTGCTGTGCGAGAGGTCCCCCAAGCCTCCACGGGGTTTTCCCCCTTCGAGCTTCTCTTCGGTCGTCAACCTCGTGGGGTGTTAGACGTACTGAGGGAGACTTGGGAGGACGGACCGTCGGCTAGTAAGAACGAAATTCAGTATGTCCTGGACCTGAGAACAAAACTCCACACACTGGGGCGGCTATCCTTGGAGAATTTGTTACAGGCTCAGAACAGACAGAAACAGCAGTACAATAGGGGAACTAAACTCCGTCAATTTTCACCGGGAGATAAAGTGCTTGTATTACTCCCCACGTCCAGCTCGAAATTACTTGCAAAGTGGCAAGGGCCCTTTGAGGTCACACGGCGAGTCGGTGATCTCAACTATGAGGTAATTCGAACAGACAGGGGCGGGGGACGTCAGACGTATCACCTCAACCTACTAAAAAAATGGGTTGAGGCTGAGGCAGTGATGCTGGCGACGGTGGTGAGCGGGGAGGAGGATCTCGGACCAGAGGCGAGTGTTAAATCGCAACCCTGCTCTCTGGCTCCATCTGGTGACCATCTCTCGCCCTCACAGCTCACTGATATTAAAAGATTACAAGCGGAGTTTTCTGATGTGTTCTCGCCTCTGCCTGGTCGAACGAATCTCATTCAGCACCACGTTGAGACCGATCCGGGGTCGTTGTACGTTGCCGTCCGTATCGATTGCCTGAACACAAGAAGAAAACGGTTCAGGCCGAATTAGAGACAATGCTGGACCTGGGGTAATAGAAGAGTCCAACAGTGACTGGGCCAGCCCGATAGTTTTAGTTCCAAAACCTGACGGCTCGATTCGGTTCTGTGTGGACTATAGAAAGGTGAACGCGGTGTCCAAATTTGATGCTTATCCAATGCCGAGGATTGACGAATTGCTTGATCGGCTTGGTTCTGCTCGCTTTTATTCGACGCTGGACTTAACAAAGGGATATTGGCAGATCCCCTTATCTCCAATGTCCAAAGAAAAGACAGCTTTTACCACGCCGTTTGGGTTACACCAATTCGTCACGCTTCCGTTCGGTTTGTTCGGGGCACCGGCAACTTTTCAGCGGCTGATGGACAGAATTCTCCGGCCGCATGCTGCATATGCCGCGGCGTATCTGGATGATATTATCATCTATAGCAATGATTGGCAGCGGCATATGCAGTATTTGCGTGCTGTCCTGAAGACGCTGAGAAGAGCTGGGCTCACGGCCAACCCGAGGAAGTGTGCAATTGGGCGGGTAGAAGTAAGGTATCTGGGCTTCCACTTGGGTCACGGACAGGTGCGTCCCCAAATTGATAAGACGGCAGCGGTTGCAACCTGTCCGAGTCCTAAGACCAAAAAGGAGGTTAGACAGTTCCTGGGGCTAGCGGGATATTATAGACGTTTCGTTCCCAATTATTCGGACCTCGCTAGCCCGCTGACTGATCTGACTAAAAAGGGCGCGCCAGATACGGTCCAGTGGACGGAGCAGTGCCAGCGGGCTTTTACCCAGATAAAGGCTGCTCTGTGCGGAGGACCGCTGTTACATGCTCCTGACTTTTCTCTCCCCTTTGTCCTGCAGACAGATGCGTCGGATAGGGGCTTGGGCGCGGTCCTGTCCCAGGAGGTGGAGGGGGAGGAACGGCCGGTGCTGTACATCAGTCGGAAGCTCTCTAAGAGAGAGACGATGTACAGCACCATTGAGAAGGAGTGTTTGGCCATCCGCTGGGCTGTCCTCACCCTCCGCTACTACCTCCTGGGACGGGAGTTCACCCTGTGTTCGGACCACGCTCCCTTGCAGTGGCTTCACCGCATGAAAGATACCAACGCGCGGATCACCCGTTGGTATCTGGCCTTACAACCATTTAAGTTTCAGGTGGTCCACAGGCCGGGGGCGCAGATGGCGGTGGCCGACTTCCTCTCCAGGAAGGGGGGGGGGGGGCTGCAGGCCGGACGGTTCCCTGGCCTGAGTCGGGCGGTGGGGGTATGTGGTGAGGGGGGCGTGGTTTGCGCACTGTCTGCACGGAGAGATGAGTCAAGGGGCTGTGCGGTGAGTAAGTGGATCAAGGACAAATGATAAACACCTGTGTCTGATTGCAGTGATTGGTGTGGGGAGACGGTTAAAACGGGCACAGTGTGAGAAGGACGGGGAGAGAGAAACAGGCTGGAACTCGGGCTGTCAGTCGAAAGCTGTGAATCAGCGGGAAGGAGTGGGATCTGAAACTCCCTGTGGACTCATACCCAGTGGACTGAGAAGCTGTCATCAACGACGTGGAAAGAGTTTATGAATGAGAGTTGCTGTAGCAGAGGCTACGGTGAACGCGCTGTGTGCGCCCCTTTGTTTTGTGTTTGAAAGAATAAAATACAGTTCGAGTTCCAGTCTCGCCGACCCTGTCTCCTTCTTCCTATATATATATTGAGTAAGAACCTTGTTACACTGAGATTTGGATTTCAAAGGTTTTCACAGGAACTTGTACAATAAATATTGTAGGGGAGTGTATACATTTTAGCGTGCACTTACAAATATACTGTACAGGTTCTCAAATTTACATCGCTCTCGAGTTTTGCTTCTCTTTTACCGTCATAAGACATCCTCTTTATTTTGAGCCAGTTTTGCAGATTCTTCTGTTGTTTACTGTGCATTGTTCACCAGCACCCATATGTTTCATTCCCCCCCTGTCGGTAGTGTACACAAGGTAACTGCTCAGGTTTGTCCTGTGATTAATTGCTGAGTGTAGCTCAACCTGGAGCAGGAACACACTATTGTTCCTCTTTCACCCTCAGAGGGTCTGCCAAGAATTGCTGCGCTTTCACAACTTCTGTAAATAGACAAACCAAACACTGCGGCTTCTAAATATATCATGCCAGAGAAGTTTTTCTGATCATTTGTGAAAATCCAGGGCAGACTTGAAAATGATATGCAGATTGCTTTGTCTCTGTGGGGTTTAGTCTGGTTTTTTTTTTGCACGCTCTGTTGTCACAGTACACATGTTTTGGGAAAAAGTCCTTGATTTTTAGGGTTTGTTTATGTGGATATGTGATAAAGCACTATTTTATTTTTAAAAACGTTAAAATTCAATGCATAGCAGCATTATTTGGGTTATCCAATACAAAACTTAAGTGCTTGATTGTCTTATAAGAAGGCATTCCTTACCCCAAACCAAATAAACCCTCAGTGTTAGGACATAGATAATAAATAATTGACTCCCATGCTGCAATTTGGTCAGAGTGATCTCTTTTTGCACAAATCTAAATAAATGGATGTGATTGATGAGTAAAACAGCATTGATTTCCAATACGCCCATTTGTATGCAGGAAAGTAAAAGAAGTGAGAAATGGGGCAGTTGTGAGTGATTGGTTTGTCTGTCTCTGTTCTTTACACTGTGAGTCAGACAGTGCTTTGCGAATGATTTCTTTTAGATCAGATTAAAGCTGCCTCTGACGGTTAATCTGGGAGTTTAGCCACTGCAATCATCAGGAATCATCTGATTGTTATGGGATTATGACTTTAGAGAGAAGACGAGGTCAGACGGCTGTGCGAGGACATTCAAACCTATACATAGACACATATACTGAGACTGAGCTAAACAGCTTAGTCATGATGTTAGAGGTCAGGAATGAGGTGCTATCCGGAAATAACATTTGCTAAGGCAAACAGAACTCGGACATGAAACGGCATTTGAACCTCAATGTACTTTGCTAATTTCTGGAAAAAAAAGATTTTATCAATGGGGAATTGATAATTAAAAACGTTGTTAAACAATGGCTAAATAGCTATTTGGTGATTGGCTAAAATTATCGGTAACACTTTATTTTTAATGGTCCCTTTTGAACATTCTGTTGACTTTGCAACTACATGTCAACTAGCTCTCATTAGAGTATTAGTAGGCTGTCTGCTTTGCTTAATATCTGCTAAGTCTTTATTGTGATGCTCCTCCAACAGACAATCTGACTTATTCTAATTTATTTTATCCCTAAACCTCTCAGAAAAAAGGTACAAAAGCTGTCACTGGGCTGTACCTTTTCAAAAGATAAACTTTTGTCCATTTTAGGTGCTAATATGTACATTTTAGGTGCTAACATGTACATTTTAGGTGCTAACATGTCCATTTCAGGAGCTAACATGTACATTTTAGGTGCTAATATGTACATTTTAGGTGTTAATATGTCCATTTCATGAGCTAATATGTCCATTTTAGGTGGCAATATGTACGTTTTAGGTGCTAATATGTACCACTAGGTACCAATATGCAGCCTTTGGGTACAAACGTGTACCTTTTGAAAAGGTACAGCCCCAGTGACAGCTTTTGTACCCTTTTTTTTTTCTGAGAGTGTACCAGTCTGCTAATACTCTACTAACACTCTGAGAGTGAAGATGCAGGTTCAACTTTACTTATAGTCAACTGAATGTGTTAAAGGGACCATCCAAATAAAGTGAAACCAAATGATCTAATGATATTAAAATACTGTTCCAAAACCTTTTGGGTTGGAAACACAGCAATAACAGTCATATTGTGAAATATTATTACAAATTATTATTACAGGTGACTGTAATAAATGTTTTTAAGTAATATTATTGTAATGTGCATTCTTGTTTTAGTTTAGTGTTTCATGGATGGTTTAATATTTTAGTTTGGTTGTGATGTGTTTTTCCTTTCTGTTTTCTTGGTTTCTAAGTAGGTTTGCATTTGTTGTCATCTGGGATTTAAATTCTCCGTCACTACGACAGATTTCCGTTAATTGCAGCGAGTCTGTGATGGAAAAAAAAATCTGTCAGAATAAATTTTTTTTTTCATTTTAATCCTTGTGTCATAGTGATTCTTTAGTTGATTGATTAGTCCCCTTTAGTTGATTGATTATTGCCTTGTTTTCCTCAGTTAACCTGTCTACATGGCCCTCATTCTCAGTTGTTTTTTGTCTGTTTTTGTTGTTGTATAGTTTGATTTGCTTTCTCCATGCGCGCTTCTGTTCTGTCCAGTGTTCCAGAGTGTTTTGTTATTTTTTTTTAAATCTATTGGTAACTAAAGTTAACTAAGCTCGAAATAGTGATAGGAGAAACAAAGCTTTTCAAAGCTTCAAATGAATTCAACTAGGTGCTTCACAAAATGGTTCACTGTTTCGAAGTGTTTGAAACCCTTTTGCTGCTGACGCCTGCTGGTCAAAACAGTGTAAATGCAACATAAAAGTATGAAAGTATAATCTATCAAATGCAATTAACTAATCATCTAATACAATTATTATTAATAAAACGCCGAGCTCTGAAAACCCAGAGTACTCCCCCCATATGTAATTACATTTTGTTGAAAAATTATGAAGACAAACTTTGTTTTTGAAAAATGTTGATGCTCTAGCCATAGCGTTTTTGAGATCATGAAATGGGCACCATATGACTAAGGAGATTCATTTAACATAAGTAAATGGAGTCAACTTTGATTTATTGTTGACTATTATGACCCCCATTCAAACTTCAGATTTTATATGATCTCTACGTTGTCCTCACCTAAAATGTTCCCCTTTTTCTTTTAGTGTGGAACTAGATTTTAAACTTCAAGAGGACAAACTGCAGCCCTTAATGAAGAGACTGTGTCCTTTAGAAGAGCCGTGCTACCCGTCTCTGCCTTACACACACGAGGTGTTCACCTCCACACCCAAACGCAAGTCCAAGACTGAGACCAAGAAGCACGCGCGATGGAAACTCTGGTTCCTCTAACATATGGATTCAGGGAACCTCAAACCATCAGGCCACCACAACGAGCAAATTCTAGTGGAATTCTGCTTCACTAAATGGATAAACATGGAGAAATGCTCACTGCGAGCCACCGTTTTGGAACATGCCTCATGGGATCCATCGAGTGACTGGATTTTAATAAGGAATAACACAGTTGTTTTCTAATCATGACCCTCAAATAAACCCTCTGAGTTTGGGAACTGCTGAATTCACCTGATCTCACGTTTTCCAAAGGGATTACACAATGATTCTTTGGTTTAGACAAGTTAGCAAGGTAAGAGAGCAGGGATGTTTGTGCCGTAGATGCGTGTGTGTGTGTTGTATCCCATGTTTAACTCTGATCTTTCTCTCTCCTTTCTACATTTATCCTTTTGTATTTAGTGAACCTGCGGAGGCGACAAGAAACTTCAAAGCTAAATGATAGTTTGCCACAAAGCTACTTTGGATCCGTACATCAATCAAAGACATCTAATCAACAAAGCACAAACTTTTGAGAGTTATAAAGTAGATTTGATAGCTGAGATATACCTCTGTCTTTTTCATTCTTGCTTTCCTTCTTTCTCAAAGTCTCTCACCTCTTCAATTTTAAATGAAAATTGGTTATCATTCTATGACTAAATGAATAAAAAATTGTAGTGAGTAAAAGCAGAATCAGTTGACGGCATGCACTAATAATCGATGGCTTTGTAGAGATCTTTTTCCTGAAAAACGTTGAGGATGTAAAATTAGTATGTCAGAAATGGTTAGGCTTAAATGTATGAATGAAAATGTAAAAAAAAAAAAGTTTTAATTTATTTTTTGAAAATACAAACTGTGAATTGTCTTTAAATTATATTGATTTCTGTATCAAATAATGGGCTATAAACATGGCTGAGATGAGAAAAGGATTTACAGAAAAATGTCTATTTGCAGGGTTTCAGGCCTGAATATGTTCTTGGGAATATGGCGCTATATTTAGTTTTCACTAAATATATATTTGTCGGACTCATAAAAGAAATTGGCTGAAAATTGGTAACATAATATGTTCCATGATGGAAAAGTATGTTATATGGTGGAAAGTGCACAACTTCAAAACACAAAACAATAGATGCAGGCTCTATAATACACACCACTCTGTTCAAGCTGACGTGTCATTTCCTCAATTAAATTTGAATATGATGTAAGCCAATCACTAAAATCTTGTGCTTGTTTGCCCACCCAAAGCACTGTAATGAAATGATCACAACACACAATTTGGGAAGTATAACAATGCAGGTAACAACTATAGAGGGCTATGTATATACAATCTGTGCTTAAGCTTAGCATTTATTTAGCTATAAAAAGTGTTTGTATTAGATATTCACAAGTCAAAATGTCTTCAACAGGCTGTATTTAGCTGGTAGCCCTAGAACCTTCATACTTGGAGGGCATTTTGATAACTATATATATATATATAATAGTAATAATAAGTTGGTCACTTCACAATATCTTGTTTAATTGGAGCACAGTACCGGCATAACATATTCTTGTAGCATAACACAGATGCATCATTATACCCTGAGAAAGTGCAATTGATTTATATTGTGCAATATTACATTTTATACAATTTCTACCCACAGTGCATTTACAATAAAGAAACTGATGCAACGTATTATGACTCGACTGTGCTGTTCCCGTGAACGTTCTTTTAGAGAAAGACCAAAGAAATGTGGGTTGCTTTGGGATTCTTGCAAAGTGGATTCTGGTGGTGATACTCAATTCTGGAAGATGATTGAATAGTGCTTTGAACAGGACTCAGCTGGAGGACGAGATGGTTGCAACACTTCTCTCTAAAATTGATTGGCTTCAGCTTTGGCGCACACTCCACAGACGTGCTCTGTGATTGGACGGCCTCCAGTAGAACACCTGCTGCCAATATACTGTCACTCACTTTGACTCAAGGGAAGAAATATTCCTCTACGAACATAACTAATGTAAACATACCGAATGTAATTCTGCTGAGCTGACTCATTGAAGTTAAATGACTCCAAATGAATCTCTCAAGACTTTGCATCCTCTTATTTTCTGATCAAACAGCCTTATTTTAGTCTCGATAACAGTAGCCACTTCAGCTAATGAGCACATGGAAGAACAGAAACCTACTTAATTCTCAAAGTCACCATAAAATCAAAACGAACAATTCTTGGTCTTTTATGGAATATTGCCGTAATTATTAGAAATGATTTATCTGTTCACATCTTTGTTTTGTTTTGTTTTTTAAAGCTACACTTCGTTCTTTCAAAAATATATGTGCTCATTAATGTATATTTACTTCGTTCAAGTAATAAAGTATTCTCGTGAGTGTATAATATGCCTTTGAAAATACATACGGGTAATGTGTTCTAATGTCGGTCGCCATGTTGCCCCTCCATCTTGAAAGTATACATTAGCCAAAGAGGGACATACCCGTTAATTCAAGCTTCGCCTTTCGCGTTTACGTTTGAGTTAACACTCATGGACGAAGTCGAACTGGAAGCCATGATAATCTTGGACTACATTGGCCACCGTAGGACTAAAAACGAAATCGGAATTGAGAGGAACAGGAACTAATATTCACTGGATGATCATATACCTTTTCACCGCTAGATGGGGTTAAAAATCTCACAGAGTAGCTTTAAAACCCTCTTATAATCTTTAATCAAAATAACTTGTGATAACTGATGATGCTTACTGGTAGGAGGGCTGGACAACATGTCACTCACATGACATCAGCAATTCGCAAACCACAACCATCCAATCAATTCCTCATGCACAAAATCAAGTCCCACCCTATATGCATTTATAAGTTTCTCCTGAATATATTGTCACAATAGGGAAGAAAAGACAATTGGAACTTTTGTTCCATAACAATTTTTGTGTTGAGAATCTCAAACCTTGAGATTTAAGTTGCTTTCATTGTCTTATTATTTATCAATTTGTTTTATGACAGACAACAGATAACTACAGACAACTTCGTGGAAATATTCTTGCACTTCCTTGCCAAAACTACAACAAAGGCTGTATAGGATTGTGATGGTGCAGAAAACAATTTTACCAGTGAACAGATAACCAGATCTCATTTCAAAGAGTATTGTGCTGAGGATAAATCTTATATAGCATATGGAGTGACTGTAATCTTCCCAATAGCCACTCATGTTTTGAGTGCCTCTCGTGTCTGACAAAATCCATATTTCGCCCCTGGCCTTTAAAAAGCAAGATTTAGCAGTGAAAAATTATCCAGCTTACCTGCTCCCATGACCTCAAAATAATAACTGTAGACTATAGAATAACTGTAGACCATAAAATAACAAGATCTCAATATAATATAAAGCATGGGTTTTTAAATAAATCAAAGAGAAAAAAGTATTTCTTTAAAAAACACTTTATAATTTATATTTAATTACATTTTTATTTATTAAATGTTTAACAATATTTTAAAGCATTTTACAATTATTATTAATACTTTGCTTTTAAATAAATTATCTCTAGATTACATTTTTCATAGATTAATTTGTTTTGGCCTTGGAACAGAGGAATTAAAGCCATTTATTTAAATTTGGAAACAACATGTCTTTGTAATATGCTGCATATTGTTTTTTATACTTGAAATAATGTACAAATTAATTAAAAATGTATAAATTCAGCTGAATTTTAACATCTGGTGTTTATTAGCGCGGCATAGTCAGTTTTGTATAGGAAATAGGCAGTTGTAAAAGGAAGCTGTGTCCTTTTTGAAATGGCAGTAGAAGCCCAGTCTATCTGCATTACTGACACACACACAACACACTTATAGGTGTAGCCATATGGTCACCATCAAAGTGATTAGGAGCGAGAGGGAACAGCCTAAATGTAATGTTCAGTAAACACAGTCTCACACACAGTTGAGCATTTTATACAGCAAAGTAGCTCAAAGCATGTTCCTTTAATAAATTAAGCATTTACATTAGGAGTAATTACATCTGCGAGAGAGACAGTGGACGAGAAAGAGAGAGAGAGAGAGAGAGAGAGAGAGAGAGAGAGTCGGCAAAAGCCGGATGGGCTTGTCGACAACCGGTTTGGGCTAAATTTTAATCTCCATCCCTCACTGCTTTAAAAATTCAAGGTTTCCTAACAGCTCATTAATAAATGATAGAGGACTTGAGCTTAGTGGGCTTTAAAAGTGAGCGGCCGGGGCCCGTACCCCCAACCCTTCAAATGTTTATGAGGACACTCAGACTCAGCAGTGGACTTAACAAGGTCTTGTGACAACTGAAGGTTGAGGAGATTTAATGTAAATTACAGCCTAAGGTTAATGTGTGCAATGCTTGTAAAATGCTTACTCTGCATCTACGGGCCTGTTCAGATCTCCAAATGAACCATCTGAGCTACGGAATGCAGTGTTATCCATTCAGGATGTGATGTATGATTAGTCTAAGTGCAAGTAACCTGTTTTCCCCTGTTTTACAATGCTATATCTCATTGAGCAGATATGGGGATCTGCCGTCAGTGACTTTATTGGGGTAATTGTTGATCAAGTTTACAGCTGTAAAAGGCAGTTTACTGCGACCTTTTAATGATTTGCTTGGAGATTTAAGGGGTATAGCAGAAAAGTTATTGGAAAGAAAAAAACACTGAGGTCTTTGTAATAACCTATTTTGTAGTCTGTTGTGGGATTTTCACAGGTGAAATCCAATCATTTCAATAGGAATCTGCATGATGTGTAGTTTGTAGTTTCTTGTGAGAGTAAAAGATTTCCCCTTGGAGATGTTGGTGATGTTCAAGATGGTTATGCGAATTTGCCGTGTTCACTAACACAAAGTTACTTGGTTTGAAAGTGACTTGTGCTTCATTATTACAAATCGACAATGGACCACATTTTTGGCAGAAAAGCTTGCTTAAAACATGAATGTATTTATTTTGAAGTAATTTTTTATACTCAGTTCAGCAGATTTCTATTCTGCTGTTTTCTATGCTATTATCTATACTGCTATTGCTACATTACTGAAGCTGTGTGCCTCTCAAAAGTGAGAAACCCTATTTACTTTTCCTCAGCAATACGTCTGATGCTTTTAAATTCTATTGCATTCTTCTGTTTTGAAATGCAGCAAAATATAATTAAAAAGAAAACAGGGTCTCAAGATGCTTTTTTTTTTTTAAATTGAACTTCTTTGATTTTTTTAAGATGCTGTACAATCATGTTTTTTAGGTTTGCATAACTAAACCAGGCCAATTGCTATTCAAAACCTGCCAAATCATGGCCAAATAGCACTAATTATGTTCCGGTAAAAATCGCATTTAAATATTATAAAATATATTTCTTTCGAGTAGGCAAATGCACTTGTAGCTGATTTGAGAAATGCAAAATGAATTACACCCTTTTCATACATCTAAAAAAAAAAAAAAAGAAAAAGAAAAAAAAAGAGTGCAACAGTTTTGTAGCTCCTGCTTTGTAACAAGAGTTAATCACTAGGAGAACAAATTAAACTGTGGGTGTGAGAAACATAATGACACTAGCGAGTCGCGACTAATGGACTGAAATGCTGAATCAGAGTTAAACAGGTTCTTTTTTTAAGAACTCAGTTTTCCCATATGAGACCTGCCCTCTTGTGTCAGGCGGGGAAAGTGATTATATGGGCCTGAGACTATAAAAGTCCTTCACAGTCCTTCTATTATCCTGTGCCACAATGGAAGAGAGTGAGAAAAAAAGACAGGTTAAGGTCATGTGAGAAAGCGAGGAACATACACTGATGTTTATAGTGTCATCCGTTCTCCCATCTGACCCTAACTCGGTTTATTTACAGTAAGCCACTAACAGCTTGGTTTTTGCTTTCAAAGCTGTAATAGCCTCTAAAAGTCTCTGTAGACATTAAAGCCTGTACAATTTCACGCCGCCGTGCCCCACAAGTGCTAGAAGGCAGGGGTCAAAAAAAAAAATTTGGTTTGATTTAGAGCTTTAGAATTGGTCCCACAAAACCTGACAGAAGAAACGATCTAAACTTTCTTGCTGTACTTCATGGAGGGATCATACTGGTCTAAAGGCCCAAGGCGCAGGTCTAAGCCTGGAAGATAAAGCATGAATAATGCATGGCACTGATCTGCAGGGAGGGAAAAGCACAGCTCCTTGAATATCATTCTCTCTCTTCTCACTGGAATGGAGGTTTCCAGTCCTGCTGGCCGACAGCTGCAAAACTCATCCAAAAAGACCTCCAGAGCAGAGCCACAGTATCAGCCCCCTCGCAGCAAACGCTAACCCACAAATTACCATTGTGGACTAAATTCATCCATCCTGGGGTACGTTTCCCGAAAGCATCGTTAGCCAACTATGCTCGCAAGTTGGTCGCAATTTCCATTGAACTCTATTGGTAACGACAGAACTTACAACCATAGTTGGCTAACGATGCTTTCGGGAAACGCTGTCCAGATCGTCACAGGTGCACTAGTCAGGTATTAACCATGTGCTCCAACATTAGAACCATTAAAGGGATACTCCACTTTTTTTGGAAATAGGCTCATTTTACCACTCCCCCAGAGTTAAACAGTTGAGTTTTACCGTTTTCAAATCCATTCAGCGAATTTTCTGATATTTAGAAGAATATCAGTAACCAGACAGTTTCTGGTCTCATTGACTTCCATAGTAGGAAAAAAATATACTATGGAAGTCAATGAGAAACTGTCTGGTTACTGATATTCTTCTAAATATAAAAAAATCGGCTGAATACATTCGAAAACGGTAAAACTCAACTGTTTAACTCTGGGGGAGTGGTAAAACGAGCCTTCTTCCAAAAAAAGTGGAGTATACCTTTAATTTCGGTAGTCGTTTCAGATTTAAACTCCAAAAATATATATAAATAAATAATGTCGCATACCAAGTTGCATTACCAATATTAAAATACTTAAATGAATACAAATACATTATATTTATGTCTCGACGAGTGGCTGGTGTAAATAGAGCGCTTAAAACTTTAAACTTAATGTCACTTTTTAATACAATTATCCGCAGAGAAGAAACACAGGGGAAATACATCAACTCAGCATTCATATTCATGGAGGAAAACTAGTCTAAAGGCACAAGGCGCAGGTCTAATCGCAAACAGGATGATACAGGGCAAAAAAATCAAGGACAACTCAGGGCTTAAATACACAGAGGAACTAATGAGATAATTAATATAATGACAGGTGAACGGAATGAATAATCAAGGGAAAACCCTAGAAAACTGGTGATATGTATTTAACATTCAGCAGGGAACCTTAGAGTGGAGACACTGAGGAATGTTTACCTGAATCAGTCCATTTTCTTCCCCATCACTCACTAGGGTGAAGGGGGCCTGGCCACTTCACACGGTCGATAAGTGGACATTAGGGGGCAGATCTCACTATATGAAGGATAGGCAGTGGGGATCATATGAACAGGTTTACTCCCAGAGCTCTGGCTTAGAGCCGTGAAAACACAAGAACAATAAGCTAAAGCCGGTTCCCATTAGATGGGAAGGTTTGATGTTAACACAAATGATTGATGGATGCATCCCTAAGGGTGTAAAAACCCTGTAAGGCTCTAGTTATGGTCCTGATGTAAAGACATATTGAATGTGGATTTTCTAAGCTTAGTAATCACTATAATATCCTAATAAAGGCCAACTTAATTTCATGTCTCTTCTCTCTAAGGAGTTGATCATCTGCACAGGAAATTAGATCTACAATGTTTAAGGATTTAGAGGAGGAATTTACTTGGAGAATCTTGTGAATCCGCTACATGTCACAAATGAAAACTCTCACTAAATATCATTCATATATATTACTTTGGGTTTAATTTAGCCTGGATGCCAGCCCGAACTACGCCCACAACATTTTTTTGGGGGGAAGTTCGGTCTGGATTCGATCCATTGAGGAGTAATTATTATCAGGCAAAAAATGTTCGCGCCAATCAAATTGCCAGGGCGGGCTTTATACAATGATGGACAGGTGATCTGCAAGGATGTAATCATCACGTTATCAAAGAGCGCTTGGTTTCCCTCAGAGATGACTGCAGCTGGAGAATTGAGATGTATAGATTCATTAATGCTGTCGCGTCTCTTGAAAAATAAATCGACAGCGCATTCAATTTTAATAGACGAACAGAAAACTGCAATCAATGCATTTGTCGATCGGAAAGATATTTTTGCCGTCCTTCCTACCCGATTCGGGAAAAGTGTAACTTATCAGCTGGCTCTGACGGTCGCTAAGAAGATGGGACGTAATGAAAAGCCTGTGGTCGTTGTGGTTTCTCCTTTGGTTGCACTCATGGAGAAGTAAGTAAAAGAAGCAACACTCTTTATTTTACTTCTAAAATAAGTAAGTTATATAGTTGAAAACTGCGCTATGCAAAGAAGTTGACTTACTGCGTTGCTCTGATTGGTTGTAGGTCTACCGACTACCCAATTGAGTGCTGAGGTTTTTTTTTTCCTGGTTCGGTTAAGACACGCCTCATAATCAAAGCCCTATGGAGCAGATTCAGACTCATATTCCTACAAGAATATGAGTATGACGAAGTCAGGCTAGGTTTAATTGGTCGTACAGTGAGATTGAATATGTGTTGTTAGTATCATGAATTTTTTACGTGAATAAATACATAGATCCGCCTGTGTTATATGTGCTGTAATGGTCCAGTGGCAGAATTTTTGCCAAGCGTGTCGGAAGTTCTGGTTTCTAATCCTCTCTCATACAGTTTTTTCCCCTCATCAAAACCGATTCTGTTTATCAGTGGTTGTATATCTATCAGTTTTGATGAGGGGGAAAAAAAACTATACGAGTGTGGATTAGAAGCCAGAGAAACAGGGACATTAGAAACATGGCCTGTACCCAAGAATGTCAGGGAGTAGAGACAAGTCCTGGGATTCATGAGTTATTACAGCAGGTTTGTTCCTGGTTTTGCTCAGTTGGCTCAGCCACTTCATCCATAAGGGAGTAAAATGCTGATGATGGAACCTTTTAACTGGACGACTGAGTGCCAGATTGCACTCGACAAACTCAAGCAGTCCTTAATGTGTCCACCTGTCCTTGCGTACCAGGATTTTAGCCAACCTTTCAAATGCTGATGCGTTGTCAAGGATCCCATCAGTTGAGGAGCCAAAACCAACACATTCTCATCCCAAGACGTCATACAACTGACGCTTTTGACCATACGCCAACATCCGCCGTTTTAGGGTACCCTTTAACGTCAGTTAGATGATGATCCTGGGGCGTCATACAACTGATGCTTTACCTTTAACGTCAGTTAGATGATGATCCTGGGGCGTCATACAACTGACGTTTTACCTTCAACGTCAGTTAGGTAACGGGGTAGGTTTAGGTCTGGGGTAGGGTTAGGATTCGATAACGTCATCTAACCGACGTTTAAGGGTACCCTAAAACGGCGGATGTTGACGTATGGTCAAAAGCGTCAGTTGTATGACGTCTTGGGATGAGAATGCGCTGCCAAAACAGGAGGACTCTGCTAAAGACTTCATTAAGATTAACTCAGAGGAAGTGCGTACATGTTTGTGGCCAGTCTCCAAAAAGCCGCAGAAAGTACAAGCATCGGTACAGGTGTAAGTGACAAGGAAAGTACCTGGACGTAGCTGGAGTGTGATCTTAGTAAAACGACTATCTACTGTACTGACCAACAAGATTCTGTCAAGACCAACAAGAGTCCGGTCGAGCAGCGAGATATCAATGTTGAATCAAAAAAACTTGCTAGACAGTTTATACAACTCAAGCTTAAGAAAGGATTGCTGTTCCGAACCATCCTTGATCCACGAGACAGAAGAAATTTGTCAATTGGTGGTTCCGCAATCCGTGATCATTGTGGCCATTTTGGAGAAAGGTGCACTCTGGAGCGCATGACGAGAAGTTATTACTGGCCAACAATGGTTAAGGATGTTCAAAGTTGGATTCATGAGCTGCAAGCGATGCACTCTTGATAAGGATGTTTTCCTTTGGTGAACCAGTGACCTCCGGTGGTGAGTGGACGGAAACGGCTGGCGTAGAATACACTGTGTGTTTTGAGATGACGCTGTCCGTTTTATTGTTGTTTTGAATTATATAGCCATATATAAAGCAATCAAACTTTGCTGTTTATACATTTCTTCATTTCTATGGGACATTTTAAAGCTTTTCTGAGCGAGCAACAGTTACTAAATTCTAGGGAAGAATAACAAAATCCTGGGATTTATGAGTAAATGGGTGCCTGGATTTCTCTCTGAACATTCAGCAATTGTTTTTACACAGTATATTATAAATGTCTGACAACTGCATATTTGCCATTACAGATTAAAGATTTATGAAGATTACAACCTAATCCTGTAAAATAAAGAAATAACCAATGCATGTGTTGATGCTTTACAAGTACTTCATGAAGAATCATGAAAACGGATATCGAGCGGTCCCATGCAAGGAGATCAAAGTCTTCAAACAACAGCGCATTGAGGAAGACAGATTCGTACCTGGAGACTGATTTGTTTTCCTCGGCTTTCAGACTGCTGTGATAACTGCATTATGTTGTCTGAGCTCTTCTGTAGTAGATCTCAGCACAACAGCAGAGCTGCAGCTTTGGTCTGTGAGAGCTGAAGGCAGCAGAGTGGAACTATCAGCGCAGACCAGCACAGTGCTTAGACACACACACACACCATCATACAATATCACAGCACTTGACAATTTATGTCATTGATTTCATTTAACGACTTCAAAAAGTGAAATGATAGTTTAAAAAATGCAGCAGCTAACACCTTTATTTCGAGACATATTGACGGTACTTTTACCACCTGAATAAAGTGGGTATTGAGCGAATACACACTCCATGTACAATGTGGAAAGTAATCCTATTTGTCCAGTAAAATAGAAAAGGCAAGTTTCATTATCGACTGGCATTCCAACGTAAGAGCTTTTCCAACTCTAAAATGCACACTTACAGTATTTATTCAAAGAGGTTCTAAATGTTCTTGAATGATTGGAAAATCATGCCTCATATGTGCTTTTTTAAACAAAAAAAGTACAAAGTTCACTGTCATGGTTGCATCTAATAAGTCCAATTATGATGATGTGTGATACGGAATGCACAGATAAAGAGACTTTTATTAAAGGCACAATATGTAGGTTTTTTTCGTCCCCAGGAGGGCGCAGTTTCCAACAACAAAGGCTTGTTGTCAAGCTGATGGATCTAATAATGTTTATGAATGAGTGCAAACATTCATGTTTTTTAAACATTACAGTGGTACAGGTCGCGATTGCTAAGAGACAGTTGTCACACGCGAGTCCCACGGAAACAAACGCGCCACCTTGACGCTCACGTCATCATATTATATTAGCGCGCGCATCATCTGCTCCTCAGATTTCTCTGCCGAAAAAGGAAGCTTGATAAATTAGAAGTAAGGATTCAAGTTGGAGATGTTGGGGATTTTGGCCAATATTATAATTAGGAAGGCAGGCTGTTTATTGTTAAAATTTAAAAACTTGATTTTCATAGTGATCACAGACAATTGGAATCCAACTGTACCTCAGATACTGAATAATTTTACCTGAACAATAAAATGAGTCTTATACTCAGTACGAAATGAGATCAAGAGACTATTCGGTTGTTAAGTCTGACGTCACGCGTGACGTTTAGCCTCTTCCGGGTCCAAGCGCTCCGCTCGTCCATATCTAATTAACGTTACAATGGCGGAACCTGTTAATTTATTTACAATCACGTCCTACTTTAGTGATGCACCCTTGGCAGTCAAAAAAGGTTTAAACTCTTTTAACTCCAATAGGGTGATTAGTGTAGCTCATCCTTATCAACTGCAGCCATTTTCTCTTTTCTTTCTCGTCACAGGGAAAGCGGTAGAATGACAGTTGAATGTCACTTGTTTTTTTTAACTCCGATCTATTTAAACAACATGGGACACGGCAAAAGCGGTAAGCAGATAGAGAGGACCCAGCATTTGGACCTGGAAACAGTATTATCAGAGCGTGATTACGTCACGACTTAACAACCGAATTACTGACATTGAAGGTTACCAATTGTATGCATTTACACATACACACACACACACAGAGAGAGAGAGAGAGAGCATGAGCTTTAAAAGAGGCCAAGCAGGCCTGCAAACACATCATTTAACACAAGCAGCCTGCAATCCCCAGAGGGAGGTCAAAGCAGGAACATGAGGAAAACATCATAGCTCTCTGTTCTCTCAATGAGGCTTTTAGGGTTCCTCAGCGATATCATTTTTCTTTTTTTCTTTTTTTTTTGGGAGTTTCGAAAGATTGAATGTTGCAGTGAAAAAGGTGGATAGCCATGTATGAGATATAGATGAAGAAAAATAGAGTGGATTCTCACTGTGAGAGGAAAGAGAGTGATGAAGGGGGCAGAGAAAGATGAGATCGCAAGAAAGCAATATAGATTGAGGAAAGAGGCTGAGGAAAACCCAATTCTGAGATTGGCAAACGTTTTCCCGCTAATAGCTGTAGAGTATTTGCAATGAACTGGATATGATGGTCTAACCTGTTACCGCCTGCTCTCCTCTCATCTGTTTCTGCGTGGCTTTTGGCTCATTTACTGATGTTATGCTGTTTCACTGTCCTCAGAAACGCTTTCACAAACTGAGCTCAGCTCATACTAAAAACACTTTGATTTTGAAATGAATTGACTACATCCCACACAAAGTAGAATTGCATTTAAACAAAAAAACAACAACAACAACAAAAACCCCACACATTTAATTGAACTTTAATGAATTCTACATGCATTGTTATTTTACATCCGCAAGGGGTGAGACACCATAAATAAAAGAGAAGGACTAAAGGTTTCCAGCGGGCCATCAGACCATGGAATAAATTATAATATAAATGTATTGTAAATAACCGAAATAAGTATCAAATCAGCAGGGCTCATTAAAGGGATAAACGGCCCAAACACACTGAAGTGCAACCGACCCGGAGTCGCAACAGCCCCCTTCTGATGAGAGGAAGAGGCGTTTTAAAAGGACTGCCCGCTGATCACCCAATCAGCGGTGATGTGAAACTCAAAAGAACAACATTCAAAAAGGATACACGAACATTATGAAAACACACGGGAAAATAAACATCATAACACAACATTGTTAAAAATTACACATACTGGGGTTATACTAACTACTCTGTCTATCTGAGTGAATTTTCCTCTATTACTGTAAAATGTTATTTTCTCTCTTTATTCTCTATCTCCAGGGCTATTTGATTCTTTTTCTCTCAGATGAAACTCTCAGAGCTGTAAGCACAGGTTGTGGGAAGCACCATCTGCTTGGTCTCCTGGTTGAGTGGGTCATCTAAGGGAAGGTAAATAAAGTATGAGAGGGGTGCACGTATTGTAGGTCCACTCTATCTGATCCATTATAGCATGACCCATGCAGCTGCTTTCCCTCGGTCCTGATGAGACCAAGAGACCACCTTACCTGGAGTCACACACATACTGTACATGCACACACATATAGATGATCCCCCTGGTCGACCATCAGTCAGGTTTTTTTGTTGTTGTTGTTGTTGTTTTGTAAAAAACAAGGAAAAATGTTTTGGAAAAGTAGCCAAGTCTTGTACCGCAGTTTAAGGAAACTTTTACACACACACACACACATTTTACAAATTAACATAAATATGTTAATGACCCCTAATTAAGCTACTACAGTATATAATTGCATTAAAAAGACATGCAGAAAATATTGAAATATTGATATTAAAATAATAAAAAAAGAGGTCGTTTGTGTGTGTATTCACAGCCAAGATAAAGGTTGAGAAATCTCTTCACTCTCAAAAAAGAACCTATCCAGAGATAGTTTAGACACAAACGAGAATACTTCATTGTGGATCTTAATATGTTCTTAGCAATCCATCCTGATTTGATATAAGTTACACAGTTTTTACTCTGTAAATAAGACTAGGATCTGGGGAGCTTTTCCTGGACTGGAATAGAGAGAGAGAGAGAAAAAAGCGGAACCAATTCTCAGCTGCCAACAGTGATTCATTCCAGCTGAGCCAACATTTTCCACCATGAAACAGAGTAGTGAATGGGATGAATACATCCTACAAATTAGGTGGAATTTCCTCGTCAACATCACCATTGTCCTTCAAGTAATGCCTGCAAAACATTGCAGCTAGAATTTGCATTTAGGTGTGTTAACTTAAACATCCATAGCATTTACATTTGCATTTAATAGTAATGTTCAAGTATATTTTCCAAGTATACTTTAGTAAGTAAAATCAGTGTAAGACTTTGTTTAACTCCACTTTAAGACAATCTGAGCTTAATTTACCCCCCATTCAACCCCAGTGTATGTATGACTGTCAACAAACCAAGAACAAACAATTCTCAAATCATTTTCAAAACTGCATGGCCTTGGTAAAATAAAATAAAAATAAAATACATGTCTATCGAGAGTGATGTTTGCTAAAAATTTGATTGGACTTTTCAGCTAGACAAACAAGGAAGATAAGTTTCTCAAGTTATGCCGGTTGAATTTATTCATACTTGAGCACAAATTGAACTCTCTAAAGTGACTAATGGCCTAGTAACAGTCTTATTTGGTTTAGAGGAGAATACTGTGACCTGTATTAAAAGGCTACTCTAATAACTATAATTAAACTTTCATGTCGGATATCTCAATCAAAAGATTAAGTACATGTATAGGCCAAATATACTTTGCTGTAGTTTTGGGATAAGCATATCAGATAAGTGCAAAATATTTTTTTTTTAAAAGTAGTGTTGTGAACTTTTTTCTTCTAAAGTGTTTGAAAACTCAGACCAGGAGACTTGGTTGTATCTTAAGCCGGATTCTTTATTGAGAACACAAGCTGCGTTGCTGTAGTCTTTCCATCTAAGTCTGCAATTGTCCAAAAATCTTACCCAAGTCTGGCTAAGCCAAAATACCTTGTAGTTGATATAACTTTCAAGGGAGAGAGGGTTACATAGAGGTGGAGACACACTGAAACAAAGTATGTATATGAGATATACAGATTTAGGAACCTACCCTTAGAGTGAGAGTGATACTAATCCTAATCCAATCAGCAGAACTATTCAAAGTGAACCAGAGCCATTAAAGACAAAGAGTCTCAGAAATCTGATTAATTTAACTTACAATATAAGACCAGGACTGGCAGAATCTCTTGCTCATTTATACCTCAAATGCTAAATTCAGTCTATTAGACTTTCTCAGACTTCCTCAAATAGCACACTTAAATAAACTTTTTGTAAAGGTCACTCATGTAAATGCTGAATGTCACTGCATTGTCACTGCAAGTCACTAAATTGATACTTGAGTCCAGAATGGCAGCCTGAATATCTTCAGGTTTCCATGGTACTGCTTGCTGTGAGGAAATGTGGATATAACAAATTCCACGAGAAGAACCCTTGGAAGCAGAAACGCTGGAGACCCTGTCTATCCAGGCCACAGGAGGACATGGCAAAGCCTTGTCCGCTCAGCTCTGCACTATCTCTAGCGGTCTCATAAATCACAGCAGCCTCATCAGTACATACCCTTCAGGAAGCAATAGCGGGTTTAGCGGCAACAGACACTTGTTATTCCTAATTACGCTATGCAGGTGAACAACATTGTGCGGTTAATTAGATGACTAAACATACTGGTGCTGTCAACCCTCATAGTGTCATTTTCTCTAAAGAGTTTACAGGTTATACAATTTTAAGGTACAGCGAGAGCTCTATTGCAACTGAGACTGGAGGCTTGTATATATTATGTGGCTCATCCTCATGGGTAAGTGGCCTCAAGCAGTTTAATGTGCTTTAACGGTTTGTTGACAGATGATAAGCAAGATGCTAATTAGTAGATAATCTGTGCACATGTGGTGTAATGAATTTACTGACACGGGTCAAAGACACAGCGACTGCCACCAGTGACCCTACCGGCACCAATGAAACAATGTGTTTGTTTGTATATCTGTTCATGCTGACGGACTGCTTAAAATGTTTGGCAGGAATATTCCAGGTTCAAGTTAAGCTCAATCGACAGCACTTGTGGAGTGATTTAAATAAATAAATAAATAAATAAACTACAGTGAGGCACTAACATTGGAAGTGAATGGGGCCAAATGTTGAAGTTTTAAAAGCAGAGAAATGCAGCAAATAATTAAGCACTTTCATGATAATATGATGACAAGTTTGTAAGAGATTTTATTCACGCTAAAATCAAGTCAACACGCATATTGTTTAATTATTGTGGATCCTGAAACACAGAGTATGTTAATGTTCAGAGATTGGCCCCATTCACTTTTTAATTATAAGTGCCTCACTGTTTTTTTTGTTGTTGTTTTTTAAGTGGAAATTAGTTTTTTGTGGTAATGAATATTATGTCAAAAAGTGGTAGATTGAGCTTAACTTGTACTGGACTCAAAATAGTAATTTTAAACATTAGCCTAGCTATTTCCAATCCCCCTCAAACTGCGAGCTTTAGAGTGGGCGTTATTCCCTTTTTTTTTTGTATATCTGTTCCCCAAGATCAATTTTTAATTTACTGACAGTTCAACTAATAACAAATCCAATTACACAGCAGATGGGTCCAAAAAGACTTATTGGAGCCTGTGTTTTTACCATCTGAAAGAGAGAAGACTCTAGACTAGTGTGGAAGACTGTGTGAAAAATGAAAATTCTGTTTACTTATTAGCATTCAAAGAAGGAAAGGGTAAAGCAGTGGAGGGAGGGAGGGAGAGTAGAACGGCAAGAGAGGACATTTGAGAGGTTGCTTGGGATAAACCTAAAGGTCATTTCAACCAAGTGTCATAACAGCGTCAATTTATGACTATTCTATGGCAGAAATAAACTGAGCTCTCCTCAAAAATAATTTTGAAAAGTCAGTCTCCTCAAAAATAATTTCAGACATTCCACAAGAATATTATTTATTTGGTACACTTGTAGTCTTTAGTAGTTTTATGTTTGTGTTCATGTTTGAATGTACACATAAATTAATGTTCAGTTACGATGGATATGTTCTGAATAAGGTGTTTATATGAATCAAAATTCTGATTAATTCAGGTACAGCACAGTATATGCCAGCTGCCATTTCTAAACCAAAATATTTGCCTTGATTTGATTACAGCAATCAGATTAATAATTGAAAAATGATCAAATTCGTATTAATATACACTACCGGTCAAAAGTTACCAAATGTACCAATATTTTATGTGGGCTAAGTCTTATTCTTTTTCCAAAGTTTTCGAGGATAAAGTTATGTTACGCAATGTGTCCTCATTGGTATCTGCCTAATTTGGCTGCATAATTATGTTGTTAGTCGCATTTTATCATTTGCATATCGCTGTCTTGTCTGCGGCCTACAACACAAAGCATCTGTACTGCAAACATCACTCAATAATTGTTATTCATTAACAATATAAAGAAAACAAAAGGTTTGTTTCAGCATTGAAGCAGGTGATACCATCTTCCAGTGCCAGAGAATCCTCTATCATCACCAGGAGACTCATCCATCAGAACTATCTTCCTGCCAGTCAGCCGTTCACATCCACCCATTACAAAGCCATTATCCATTATGAATGCGCTTCAAAAGATTATTAATAGAGCAAATGGTTCCTCTGCTATTTATCACATCCGGTCGGTGGCCCCTACAGCTAAAACGTGGCTCCCTGAGTCATTTACATTTTATGAAAATCAAATTGTCAAACTGCAGGACTAAAAAGCACATGCTAATAATGGCTTGAACTTCAAACCCTCAGCTCACGCTCGCACAAATCTGATTGGGGTCTGGAAATATCTAGAACAGTCAACCCCAAATATTTGGTTTTCTAATTTCAGTCTCATAATGTAGTCTGCCAGATGTCAGTTTTTGTTACATGCATGATTCTCTCTAATTGCTACGAGCAGAATGTCGACATCAGTGCCTTGCAATCAGATACGAATATTCGTCAAATGTAAATAATTAGACGCGCAGACTCTTTTTATCTCTCTATCGCTGGACACACATTTCCAAATGATGCAGATTATATCTGATCTGCAGACAAACTCTCTCACATGCACACGCAAGCTCATTAATTTGTTGAGATATATCCTGGGAGGTCTAGAAAATCACTTGGTTGCTAGGATACACGATTAGGTGAGGTATACCCTACATGTCCCATGCATGCTTTCATGTCAAAGTATTCTCAGTACAAGCCAACTCAAGACAGAGAGAGGCTCTAATTCAAAACGACTCCTGTTTTTTTTTTTTTCAAAATGACAAGCACACTTGTGCTTTGGTTCATTTTAAGATAAAGATAATTGCAAAAATACAGTAATTTAAAAAGCACAAACGATCAACTTAGCACTGCTCTGCATCTACAATGAGACGAATACATTTTTTATAATAGACAAAATATCCAGCTGAGAGCAATGAGCCATCCAAGCCAATAATGAGTCGAGCAGCGTCCAGAAATTCCCCAAACTTTTTGGGATATGAAACGGCGAACTGAGATGAGAGACAATTCCTTACACGGCGGAAGCAGATTTCCCTGAGGCTCTTGTGAGTGGCAAAGGCTCCCAGCAGTGCTCAGTTGGAGACAGTGATACATGAAGATGTGTCAGTGGAGAATCTTTTCAGTGTCTCTATAGAACCTCTGTATAAACACAGTGGCTAGGCTACACAAATTACCTCTGCTTTCTTTATCTGGGTTACAGGAAAGTTGGAGAACAGTGAGGGATTCTATGTTGTGGATTGTGTTTTGGGAAATGATCCAATGTGTTGTAGCCTATACTGTTTTTCTGTAAACACATTCCTAAAGTTTGTGTCTGCCTTGTATGCATGAAAATTTGAACAATGCACAGAATCACTTTAGTAGCATACAATATAGATCCAGTGTTGTGCTTGAATTTCTCCTCAGCATGAAGGTCAAGAGGCCCATCAATCACTGTTTTCCAGGTTCGTAGAGTTGGTTGGAGTAAATATGAAGAGTTCAGATGCAAAAGCCTCTAAATGCCATTTGAAATTTTCTTCTAAAATGATCATTTTTTATCAAACTTGTATATTTAAGTTCAGTAATTTCACTTAAATGGCAATGATAATTACCTAATTGTTATTTAAGTGAAATTACTGAACTTAAATATACAAGTTTGATAAAAATCATCATTAAAGAAGAAAATTTCAAATGGCATTTAGAGGCTTTTGCATCTGAACTCTTCATATATAGGCTATAATCTGTGCGTTTACATATTTAAAAAAATGGCGGGTGCACTGCTGGTGTTTTGCGTGCGTTTGGCCAATCAGTGAACACTAACGTCATGATTTACATCTGACAGACAGTATAGCTATTCTAACACACACTGTAAAAAAATGTTGTTGGTTTAACTTAAAAAAGTAAGTAACCTGGTTGCCTTCATATTTTAAGTTCATTGAAATGGAAAAAGTAAGTTCATACAATGGAGGAGAATGATTTAATCATCAGAAACTCAAAATTATGTTATCTGAACTAAATAAATTATGTTAAGTTGATTTGACAAAAAAAAAAAAATGTTGTGATTACTAATCATGAAAAGATTTTTTTACAGTGCAATCTCATCCCAAGACGTCATATGACTGACGCTTTTGACCATACGTCAACATCCGCCTTTTTAGGGTACCCTTTAACGTCAGTTAGATGGTGTCATCCAACTGACGCTTTACCTTTAACGTCAGTTAGGTGACGGGGTAGGTTTAGGTCTGGGGTAGGGTTGTCGATAACGTCATCTAACCGACGTTTAAGGGCGGATGTTGACGTATATGGTCAAAAGCATCAGTTGTATGACGTCTGGGGATGAGACTGCGCTGTATATTCACTGATAGTTCCTATTTTGCAGGTTTAGACTCTGAAGTAGGAGCTTAATTAATTCCTCCAAAAGAGAACTAAAATAGTTCCTAGTTCCCGCCAATAGGAACTATGAAAAGGTTCCTCAGGTGTGAAAGTAGTTACTAAACAGATAGAATAGGATTCTGGGTTGTTTCTGTAATAGGCCTAAAGTCCCTGATGTACAAACGCAATATGACAGTCGAGTCCTGTTATTGATTTAATACTACAGCACTCTTCCTCGTTTGATATTGTTCATATTCCAACTCCAGCTGGGATTTCATTAAACGTATGCAGGGATTACTGCATACTGCACTTGTATAAACCATCCTGGTTTGTCTATTCTCACCAGGTCTTTTCAGCAGGGATTATTTTTGGTGCTTGTGTTTGAATCGTGTTTAGAAAACAGAAATATGATTTTTTTTCTGTAACGCATACATTTTTTTTATGCTTGGTGCATAAAAGATTATTAAAGATATAGAACATAAAATATACATATATATAAAATATCTAGTTGGTGTTCTAAAGATTCAGCTAAATTTTCTACCCACCTTCGGTTTTATTCTTCCAATATTTCATCTTTAAGTCTTATCCACTGGGCTGGAGATAAGCCTATTTGTCACTGTCAGAGGGCCATAACTTCACCATCATTAAGCTGTCAGGTGCCATGCATTGACCCGTTTAATACATGCTAAAGGTGACTCTTAAAGACAAAAACAACCATGCGGGGTGTTAAAAGACGTAAATGTATGTGACACAAGCATGTTTTACATCCGACAGACAGTATATTCATTATTTATGCTGTGAATAGAAACAAGAAAATAAGGGGTTGTTTCTGATCATGTTACCTTGTACGCCTGCTGAGAAAAAGAATAATTTACCTTCGTAAATATGAAATGCAGTTAAATAAACATCTCTTCAATACCAAGACAAACAATGAATGCTAGATGACTGCCAGAGAAGGTTTCAAACACTTGTGGATAATCCCTGCTAGACAGAAAAGCGTGAATTCCCATTCAATTAAATTGTTTTAAATGGAACAACATTGGAAATTAATTTGGTTATGATTTATGTAATGTAATCATATGCAAAAACATACAAATTGCTTTAAAAAAAATTTAATAATAAAACTTTAACGTTACTCAGTGGCAACAGGAAATTACATTTAAGTTTTGTGTAAATGACACAACTTCCAATCACTCCCTCATTGAACAATACAGTAGATTGAACCCTTGGAGAGAGTGTGACACACAAGGGTTTTGGCAACATATTATTTCCACATTAAGATGTGAAATAGGTTTTTTAAACAACCACCAGACTACTCACAATGTGATGTCACAGCGGTAAAGTGATCAATCAAGTTCGTTTTGTTTTCGCTAGCAACACCAATAAGTTTAGTTAATAGGAAACATAAATAAAGCAATTATAAATGTATTTTGACTTAGTCAAAATGGCACCTCCGCATTCCCTTGACTGACTGAGTAGTGGGCTGTATTTTTGGACAGGCAGCAATTCCTGTGTTTTCTGTTCAAATCTTTGGGGAGCCTGCAATTTTTTTTTTATTATTGTTAGTGTATAACCTATTTCGGAAAAGAACCTATTTTGGAAAATATATTTCCGAAATAGGTTATACTACTAGACTACACAACCACACCCCCCACAAAAAAAAAAAAAAAAAAAAAAAAAAATACAAAAGACTAAACTTGAATGTGTAATTTGCTTCAGATAAAAGCATCTGGCAAAGGCATAAAATGTAAATGTAACAAGACTCCTGATTGTGTCATTAAACCTCAGCTCTCACAGTGAACAGCAGGCAAGCAGTGGCAAGCATTATGAACCCTGCAGTGACATCACTTTCAGTGTTTATGGAGTGATGCTAAACGGTATCGGGCACACACTGTATTAAACCAGTGACATTACTTCCAACTGCCAGCCATTTAGATGCAGCAGGGCTGCTTGTCTGAGCTCAGTGTTGTGGTACATCATTCTGATGATCCAGACAGTGAAAATATGTGAGGTGCAATCTCGGTATGGGGTGCTTGAAGATAAAAATGACTTGCATATGCCCAATTGAGAGGTTTATGTAATCCCTCTGAAACATGGCAGACAGGTACACATCCCTCATTAGAATGCTAAAGTAATCCAGAAGTGTTTTATAGGAACACTGTGTGGCAGAGTGTATGAGGAGGACTCTGAGATGAAGTTGGAATTTAAAAGAAGACAAGGTTGAAGACCTCTCTCTCTCTCACACACTAACACAGTCTCATCCCAAAAAGTCATATAACTGACGTCTTGGGACGTTTTTTGACCATACGTCAATATCCGCCTTTTTAGGGCCCCCTTAAACGTCGGTAGATGGCGATCCCGGGCCGTCATACAACTGACGCTTTACCTTTAACGTCAGTTAGGTGACGGGTTAGGTTTAGGGTTAAGTTTAGGTCTGGGGTAGAGTTAGGATCCCATAACCTCATCTACCGACGTTTAAGGGGGCCCTAAAAAGGCGAATATTGACGTATGGTCAAAAGACGTCCCAAAACGTCAGTTATATGACGTCTTGGGATGAGACCGGGTTGCACACACACACACATAAGGTTGTTGTGAGATCTGAACCTCTTTGCACCTGCTCACCTTTGTTAATATATCAATCCTTCTTTCAAAATGTGTTTCATATGAGAAGCCTATTATAAGTGTTTTTGGCCATGCACTCTCAGAAAAAAAGGTACGAAAGCTGTCACTGGGGCGGTACCTTTTCAAAAGGTACACTTTTGTACCTAAAGGGTGCACATTGGTACCTTCATGGTACACTTTTGTACCTAAAGGGTGCATATGCACCCTTTTGGTACAAAAGTGTACCTTTTTGAAAAGGTACCGCCCCAGTGACCGCTTTCATACATTTTTTTCTGACAGTGTGCATGTCTCATCATCATATCCCAAAAAATTAGAAAAGTGTGTGGTGTGGGATCATATAGTTGTCGCAACAAATGAGAAGCACGCTAAATCTCCAACCTCCAGGGAATCACACATTTACACATTTAAAAAAAAAAAAAAAAAAAAGCCAAAGAGATGAGAGATTTCAGTCAAAAAGAGAGCATGAAAGAGCTTTTCGGAGATGACGAGAACTGAGGGTAAATTGTAAGATGGCGTTTTATTACTCAACAGGTGAGTAAGGTATTTTATTGAAAAGATAAACAGCCATTTGTAGCTCTCTGACAGTTCATTGAAGAGCATTGTGAAGGGTCATTTCATTATGGTTATTGTAGCGCTGTTCTGGAATTTATTTTTAAGGAAGTACAGTAATACCGTGTCTATTAGTAAAGCTATTTTAACTCTTCAGCTAGTCAGCTTGAGATCATTTCCATCTAAACTGGTTATATCTCCTAAGCTTAGTAGTGAATGTTTTATGAGAAGCAGTTGAATACTGTAAGCTCTTTCTCTTTTTAGTTATGTAAAGGAAACCTTCATCCGCACAGGCACACACAACCAAAACAATGTTCTTCCACAAAATGCATGGAGGGCCAAAAGTTATACATGTGCCTTGAAGTAAAGTGAATTGTTTTTTATTCACAAAAAATACAGTATTTTAAATCAGCACATCAAAGTGAGTAAATTTAAGGTTATCCTTTTACAAAAAAAGACATTGAACAGAAGATAATTAAAATAAAACCAACACCATCACTGTTACTAAACAAAGGGGTTCATATGTATATTAAATGACAGAGTATGATTTATCATAGCTCACCAAAGCACTACATTTACCATGTGCAAAAGATACAAAACTGCAATGCCCAATTATAATAATTGTGAGAATTTCAATGATAAACTGATTGCAGAACTAGAACCATCTACACAGCATCTGTATTAGCATTCAAACAGTTTCCAGTTCAGAATAATGTCTGCAGGCTAAGGAGGTCTCTGAGTCAGAAGTGGCCATACATCTCAATATCAGATCAAGTTGTAATTTATGATTACAGGAGAAGAGGTTATACAGTGCTCTGCATGCATAAATTCATATCCAGCTCAAAAGCATGGTCATAAATAATATATCCACTCATTGGAGAAGGGAAAAAATGATGCTACCATACAGGTATATGTGTGCTATTCCTGCACAGACTCTTGACATTTTTTATATTATGTTTTTTTTTTCTTGGGATGTGTAATGTGAATTTAATCCTAACCACTAATTTGTTTAAAAACAGTCTCCATTTTAGATATCCTTGTGGTGGTGCTAGCAGCAAAATTTGCATATTTTCCCTTTAAGTATACAGTATTTGAGTGTAAACGTTTCTATGATTGTACACCTAGTTGTCATTTAGCATTTTTTTTTTTTTAGCATGTATATATTTATTTTATTTCATTTACTGCTGTGAAGAGGGACCTCACACAGTTGTGCACGATTGTTTGAAAAAGGTTGTCTGTCAAACTGAACTCCTGTGAGTTATCTCGATTTGAACAATACATCAGTCTTCACACAAACTTCAAGAAACAATTGCATGCATGATTTATAAGCCTTTTCATCCAGGGCTTTGGTGAACAAGCACTCACAAAAACACAGGCTCTTTTCTATTGCTCCTAATGTGCACTATAGAACAATAAATGGATTAATATGGACTGTTTTTATGTTTAGAAGACAAATGGAAGTGCATTCAAAAATGCATCTATATTTATCAAAATATATCTATTTTGTATGAATGTCTAAATGTTGAGTGCACACACAAACACATTTAAACACCCACTTTAAACATAAACCATCATATGCTCGAGTGCTGGTAACAATCTGCATTCTTAGAACACCATTTGTCCAATCAAATTAGTTGTGCTGAACTAACTGCAAAATTAATAAA
This sequence comes from Pimephales promelas, assembly GCF_016745375.1. Next base: position 18,042,315 of record NW_024121099.1, on the reverse strand, counting down.
TGTTTCAAGGGTGTTAGAGTCACAATTTCTAAGTGTATTTGCTGTGCTGAATGTCATGTTCATCAATTGTTTGTGCTGTTTAAATAATAACATAGACATATAATGCTATAACCATTTACATCACAAGAGCAAAATCATGGATAATGCATGAGTGGGAATACACAATTGATCCCAAACCCCATTCTGACACATCTTGATTTTACTGGTGCATTGTGTAAATTGCTCCATCAGCCTATACATACCCAGAACAGTGTCGAAAATGTTTAAAACATAAAATTCAATCAAGAGAAAGCTATGATTCTTTCTTGCATTTTAGGTAAAAGCCTTTCCTGTCCAATTAATCCAAGACTGCAAATAGTTGAAAGAAGTGATCTGTTTCAACGCATTCTCACCCCAAGGCGTCAACTTTGACCATGCTTCAATATTTGACGTTTTAGGCGCCCTTTAGCGTCACTTACATGACGCGATCCTACGGCGTCATCTAACTGACGCTAAAGGAAAGCGTCAGTTAGAGGACGCGGTTAGGTTTAGATGTGGGGTGGGGGTAGGGTACACGCGATCCTAGGGCGTCATCTTACTGACGCTAAAGGGCGCCTAAAGCGTCAGATATTGAAGCATGTCCAAATGCTTCCCAAGGCGTCAGTTAAGTAAGTGACGCCTTGGGGGTGAGAATGGGCTGTCTGTTTACATATTGGATCAGTTTTAGTTATTGGATCAGCGCGACTGTTGTCTCTGTAGTTTTAGTCATAAATGACAAGAGATTCACCAGCTACTGTTCCTGCAAAATCAAGAGCACCACCTGGTACATCAAACTCTTCTCACAGCCAGAGGAAAACAGCAGCAGCTAGTCTCTTTCATTCATAAACCATTTCAAAGTTGCCAGCTGGTCTCTTTTCAGTCTAGACAGGCTTTCAAAATTAGCAACAACAGGAGCAAGAACACGCTCAGCCTGCACGCTGTTTCCATCAGCAAATCTGGCCACTGTTTCATCATGAGTTGTCTTGTTGTGAAAGAACAGACTGGAGAGTGCAGCTCTATTAGTCTTACTTAAGATATGTAGCCTAGATTAAATAAGCTATTAGATATCAAACAAGATCATCAGATTTCATGCATTATTTTCATTTCACTCTTTATACCTGTCAGCTGAAACTGTTAGCATTTCGATAGAAAATTACACAATGACTGATGACAACACAACAATGGAATGAAGTATGCCACATTTAGGCTAGAGACATTCAGCATGGCCTATTCAATCACCCATGTTAGCTTTAATTAACAATGCATTAGTTTAATGAACCAACTTGGCGCAAGGCCTCCACGTGCACTTTTCAAATTAACTGTAAGAGATTCCTCACCACACACTAGCAGGGTCTAAAATGAACACTCTTCAAGCATTAAATTGGCGTAAAAATTGCTTTGGCGAGTAAATACAATGCAGATCCTCGCCAATGGCTGATAGCTTTGAAGGAACTAGCACATGTTGTTCCTGAAAAACATTTTTTACGCTATTATTCATGCCCAGCAGTTGACAAAATAGAAGAAAAAATTATCTGCTTTGTTATTTCTTTAGAAAATGCTTATGATGCTGAAACATGCTTTATGGATTTAATTTTTTTTAGACATGCTACTGTGACAAGTGTGAAAGTATAGTTCCTAACTCAGTTTGATACCAAGTATTCTATTTGATATTAAGTTATTAATTTTGAAGACTAATATTGCATTTTCAGGCCTATTTACAATAGTCTGCTATATTAATGTTTATTATTTTGTTACGGTTTAAAACTAGTCAACGAATAATAGTAAGAAGTGGAATGCTTATAATGCTGCTCCTTGTTTGATGGGTCGATTATTCGTTGATCTGTTGGTAATGCCTTGGGTCTACAGTGGGAACCGAACGCGCATCTCTTCCTCATTCAATACAGACGAGTGAAGGTGAGATTTGCTTATGTGTTTCTTCAACATTCTTCTGTTACTTTTCCCTTTTTAAGGATTCCCCCTTTTACAAGAATACCCCACAGATCATTTATTAGACCATGTTTTAAAATACATATTTTAGAGGCATTGCCGTGTAGTGCTGAACAATGCGTCTGAACACACCTCGTTTTCAGAGCGCAATTGCATTTGCTAATTAAACAACGTGGTGCAGGACATGAAAATGATAACTTCGTTGGGCTGAAACTAGCAAAAAACACTTGCGTCGCGCCTGGCGCTGCATTGCACCTGATAGGGCCCCCAAACTCACAATTCGTAGAGAGAGAAAAAAAAAAAAACACTCTTTTTCAGAATTGCGGGTTAAAAAGGTAGAATTATGAGACATAAACTCAAAATTGCGAGATGAAAACCTGCAATAGTGAGAAGTCATTGTGATTATAATTCTCATATTCCAATGTTGGAAACAAGCTTCCATAGACCCTTTGTTGCTAATATTATGGGTGAAATTTTGAATTTTCTGTTTTAATTTTAGGTAGTTTAAGTTTTAGTATTTTTTTATGTGCTTCTGTAATTTGTATTAGTTTTTGTTTCATTTTAATATTTATTCAATTTACTTTTAGTTAATTAGTACTAGCCTAATATGCATGCGCATAACATCACTGCTTTCACAAATTTGCTTTTTGTTGTAAACAGAGATGATAATGGTTTAGTTAAAAAAAAACATTTACAACCCATTTTGCATAAAAGTGTTTTGAAAACAGTGTAGTGTAAACGGCCTTTTAGTTGACAATAGCAAGAGTGTGCAGTTGTGGACCCTGCACAACGATAATTTATCACTGCAATATAATAGCCTGATGAACTCTGGGACATAGGGCTAATTTGCATACAAATACATATTTAGACACACTGCTTAGTGTTCGCCAACAAATATCCCCTGTATGAACTATATTCTCTTTGATTCTTAATGACTTTTGAGGTTGGTTATCTGTGGTAGCTCTCTTGACGTAATAAGTGCTCTATGAAACACAAGTGGGGAGGCTTTATAAGCCTCTTCATGAAATATCGAGGGGTAAAGTATGATAATACGCCCATCTGTAATTGATGTTAGGCCTGATGTGATGATTCAGGGGTAAATCAATCCTCATCAGTGGGCGGTGTGGAGCTTCCACGTAGCATCAGCGCTAGCTTATTAGCGCCTGACAAAAGCAAATGAATATGAATGCTGTTAGCATCAATGCTTTACCTTGCTCTGTGCTCACTTATGACCTTAAATGTCAGCTAGACACTTTGAGAAAAGGAAGGATAGGGGAAAATTTGAGGATGAAAATTGTCATGGTCAAATGTGTCTCCATCAGATTTAATTTATATATATATATATATATATATATATATATATATATATAATTTATTTGTTTTACTGTGAAACACAAAATAAGATATTTGAAAAAATAATAAAGTACAAGTGTGGAGCTCACTGAATGAAAGACATGCAGTTATGCACAACTTGGCATTATCAAACTGAAACGAATGACCTTAATAAAAAGGCAATTTAATAAAAATGGATATTAAAATGTAAAATAAAATAATTAAATATAAATTATGTATGTATAAGATAAAATAAATTATCAGCTGCATGAAAAAAAACAACAACTGGAAATTTATTTCACAAGAAAATTTTTTGAAAATAACATCCACTTCACCTGTAAACACATAAATCAAAAGAGAAATATTCAGATCTTATCTCACTTCTCACGTCTTATCCTATTGTCCTTTGAGGAAAACGGACTACGGATAAAAAGTATGACTGCAGATTTGCTAAATAAAGCAGCCATTTCTGGATTCAGGTCATGAGTCACACAGCATAAATCAAAGAGCTCAGTGCAGAGAGAGTCTAAACTCATGAGTTAATTATGGCACTCAGGGCTGGTGTGTATGTGGACTCTATGTAATGCATGTGGCCTGAATGGTGTCTGGTGAGGTAATTACCGATGTACTTTTAATGAAGTCTTATGGGAATCACCAAACATCACCTCTGTAAAGTGCAGATAATCAGCTTTTAGACACTGCCCACTCCACTATAAGGCAGGAGGAACCAAGCTCTAGAGGAGATAATATCCTATGAAGATGTGCTTACCGTATGACATTGAACATTTCCGTGATCCAGGGAGCTAAAGGCAAAAGATTAGCTCTTCGAGAAGCACGCATACTGTCCAACCCATCGGCGGGAAGTCAGCTTGAGAATGAGCTAAACACACAACAGCAGCATTAGTAATAAAGATGCATAAAGGCACAAAAGGCTAATTTATTTATCCTGACGTTGGGGGGAAGAGAGAGAGTGTACAAGAGGGAGATTTGAAGAAAGACTAAAAGAGAAAAGGTCTGAGTAATATCACTGGAAAAGAAGGGTTATGATCAGGCAAGAGCTTTAGGGCCCGTTTTAATATTAGAAAAACTTTCCAGCGAGACCTTGGAGAGGTAAAGAGGGAAGGCCTGAGATTATACCATACTATCAGTCTTATGTTCAGTTTGTTTGTGTTTTAGTTTGGTTTGACCGATCTGTCTGCCCGTCTGTATTCACTACTTGGCCACAGATCATGTTACGTACCTGTCACTGAATGTGACAGAATACCAGACCCAACAAATACATGGATTTGCCAGCAGGCAAGATGATCTTCTTGGAGACGGGAGAACGCTCCCTCGAGGATCACACAAGGGACTTTTTAGATTTGTTGTGCTGATACTACCCTGACTGTGCGTTTGAAGGCACATCGAAATGGTTCTCGAGAGAGCTTAGAGCACAGAAGGATGGGTGTGTTTTTTGGGTGGATTTTAAATATCAATAATGCTTCTCAGAAATTGCCTTTTTAAGGGAATTGAAATTCTTATGTAGTTTAGCATTATCTTTTATTATTCTAAAACTACTAAACTTTTGTCAGCCGAATCACAGTCATGTGGTCTGGTCATACAGAAGATAAAAACATAAAGCAGGAAAACCCCTGCAGACCCGCTTGACTGTGTGTCAAGTCTCTTAAAATCAGATACATTGAACTTTTTATGACAAGGCATGGTTAGTCCAGGTTATAAAATGTCATGTGATTCCCCATAAATCTAATATTAATAAATTAATCAGGATACTTTTAAACATATAATAAAGTATTTAAACCCTTTTTAAAAAATAATGATTGTGTATTTACTTGTAAGAAAAATATCATTAATTTTCAATGCATTCTCACCCCAAGGCGTCACCTTTGACCATGCTTCAATATTTGACGTTTTAGGCCCCCTGACGCCTTTGCCCTAAAGGAAAGCGTCAGTTAGAGGACGCGGTTAGGTTTAGGTGTGGGGTGGGGGTAGGGTACACGCGATCCTAGGGCGTCATCTAACTGACGCTAAAAGGCGCCTAAAGCGTCAGATATTGAAGCATGTCCAAATGCTTCCCAAGGCGTCAGTTAGGTGACGCCTTGGGAGTGAGAATGGGCTGTAATTTTAACTACCAATAACCAGTACCAACTAGACACATCTTACCCTTCATAGTATAGCAGGAAGATTGGGTCATTTCATTAGGCTAAATGGGAGAGAATAATATTGCAGCCACTACGTTTGATTCCTACTGGTGTCACATTGGAGTTACACTGACAGTTGACAAGCCTGGGAAGTTTTTTTGTTCCAACACTTCAAACATGGTTTGATGTCAAATCATCTATGTGCAGCAGGCTTTCTGACTGGTGCCCCATTTGAGGAATATAGAGAGGCAAAACGCACAACATTGTTTCTGAGGAGAGTGTTGAAATTCTCTGATGATGAAAAGAAAGGATGTTCCAGTTGGCTAGATGATAAAAGACAATTCTTTAACAATACCGAATGTAATCGCTCAGCTTGCTGCTTGAGCTTGAAATTGATAGTGTCATGCGGGAGGCATATTATATCAATACCCAGCGGTAAAATAATAAAATCTTGCACCTTTTTGATGGGAACACCTTGACTAATGTCTAAAGAGCATTTTCTGTGGAACTACTTATGTAACAGCATTAAAATGACAGAATTCTCTGCATTTGCTGAACACCAAACTCTTGTCTCTTGCCGCAAATGATAATGGAATAATATTTGCAATTTACCCTCTGAAATTCCTCCATGAAATTACCCAGTTCTATCTGCATAATATTATACTCAAATAACAAATGTCAAGTGCTCTGGCTCTGCGGTGGACCTGGAAGAATTGGCGACATTTTTCCATGTTGATAAACTAAAGGAAAGGAGCCAATCTAATTAGCTAAATACAGACGAGGCGAAAAGCCAGCAGGAGCAACTCAGGCAGCTCTTCACCCAGGGCTTCCCATCCATGAGTTTTGAATGAAGGCAATAATTAAATTTAAATGTTCTATTTGTAAACAGAGAGAAATAATAAGCAATTTAAAATAATTTATAATATTCCAGCTCAGTGATAATTATTGGCTTAGCAAGGATACGGTGGGTTTATTTGGAAGAAAATTCTCCTCTTGAATACACCGTTTCGTATTCATACATCAAGCCCAAAAGTGCAAGACCAATAGTGAATATACTGCTATTTTGCTTTTCCGCCATCACAAATTATGTTATCAGCATAACAATTTTCCCAAGAGCATTTTGTGGGCTTCATCGGAAGCAAGGAAATTAAATGAGTTCACATGGCCAATGTCAAGGATTTACTTATTTGATTAGTCATAGTGCACTGTAATATATAAATTATGTGTTTGTTTATGTCGGTTAAAAAAAATATATACATCTCAAAACATTATTTCTATTTTAATGCTGAAATACAGATTTCCAATGTGGTCTCAGACTTTTGAACATCACTGTATGAATAATAATAATAATAAAATATTGGATTGTTTTGAATCTGTATGTCTCGATATGTTTGACACCTAAAAAGTGTGAAACAAAAATATTGTCAGCCTTTTTATTGGACAACTCAGAACCCATTCAGAAATTATACAAGCTGTATACACAGCAAAATAATATTCACTGTGCTTTCAAGTCATTTTACTGAGTCTAGGTGAATGCTCTATGATGACAGTCCCACTGGGAACTCTTTAGACTGGTCTTTATAGAGATAAAGAGACATATTCACAAATAGACATTAATACCTCCTTATTTTTCTGTCAAGGTCTCCCTGATTACATCCAAACCCCCGAGGGCAACCCGAAGAACAGGCCTTATGGAAAGTTTGAAAGCTTGGCATCTTCACTGTGGCTGTTTTAAAATCAATACTCTACCTGAGGCTATCAAGGTAGTACTTTTGGCAACCCAGTCTACTTAACATCTGACACAGTCAGCACTCCATCTCAAAGTGTCCGACCCAGACATGAATCCTTTTACAGCCAATTTTTCAGCACTACAAAAGGCCTGGGGAACAAAGCCAGGTTATGACGCTATATAATGTAGCCTACACCTCACCAGTTCAAGGTTGATTATACTGCAGATAAATGCGTTTTAAGGAAAAACAAAAATTAGACCTTGACTCATAGTTTGAACAAGTCTCACCTAATAATTAAATTCTTGTCAGTCAAAATTATTGAGATGGCCAATCAAATAAAAGAAAGCAGGCTTGACTGTTCACAGAAGCCAAGCACACTTCCGTTTTAAAGGTAAAAGAACATGAGGTAGCTAATCATTTAATATACTTTTACAATGATCAATGACAGAGTAATATCCAGTGATGCCTACCACTTATTTTATGGTCAAATTTAATTGTTTTGAATTGAAAATATGAACTATCATTTATGTGGTGGTAACTTAATGTAACAAGACAGAAAATAACAACAGAACCATTTTCGAGAGTGAATGTCCTTAAATTAATGGTGGTAGGCGGTAGGTTAACCAATTACAGTGGAGGAGAGCCGGTCTTCGTTCTCTGTCACATTCACAACAAACTCATTAAAACACAACATGCTCAGTATGCAGCAAATACAGACACCTGATGCTAGCACTAGCACTTTGGGACTAGGACTTTGGCAGTGCATTGACATGCAGTTAAAGAATGCAATGTGATACTTTTTTGTCTATAGGAACTCGCTTCAATACTGTCAAAGAGACATCTTGTCAAAACACAATATTATTTTATATAAAAATGTTATTTGTAGTGAATTATGTATGTGACTTTATGCTTCCAAGTTAAAACAGTGAGTGAAAATCATAAAATAATGCCTCCATCAATCAACCTGCCAATGTTTGATGCTTTAATCTACAGAACCCATCTGTCCCAGCTCAGAGGCAGTCCAACATTATATTGAACTTGAAATAGAAGGTGGAGGTTGTGGCGAGGGGGCCGTGGTAAAGCGAGGTCTGCGGGGGAACGAGTGCGGGGATGAGCGGTGATAAGGAGGTAAAGTGAACAATAACTAACATCTGTCTTTAATTCCAATGATTGGCGGGGAAACGAGATATAAGCGCTCCGCAGACCTGGGACAGGGAAAGAGTGACTGATTACCCTGATGTGATTGAGTGTGTCTGTTTTTGTTACTGTGGAGGCAGAGAGCCTGATGGGATTTATTTTGTTAATTTATTGATTTTGATGAGTAGGCTCATATAGGCTTAAACTTGTTTTACTAGCCACCCTGACTTCTTTTCCTTTAAACTTTGTTACAGAGGTATTTTAAGAAGTCGATAATCTTGCACAATTGTCAGAAGGAACGTTGATAATAATAATGAACAGGACATCAGTAGAACTTCAGATTTATATTATTTTGAGGTTTCACACATAGCTTACAGACAGGCAGAGATTAGAGGCCTGTAGTTAAGCATTAAAAACAAGTTTCTTTTTTTTTGTTCCCTGATTTTATTTTTAGTTATTTTTTCATATTGGGAAAATCTCCCAGAAAGAGCAAATAGCTTGTACCAAGAATAAGAACTGAGGAGAAATTATCCAGTAACACAGACCAATTAGAATAAATGGGGTGTTGTGTAGCGCATTTTTTTTTTTTTCCGGATTTCAAACACGGTTGGATCTGTTCCTTTTCCCCACTACAACATCAAATCACAGACAGCCCATCTTCAAATCACTCTTTTATAACATGATGGAGGGGAAACAATGGCACATCCATTAAAACATGATAGCCTAGATCTAAAACATCTCAATGAATTAATCCAAACCCTTGTCCAACAAGTCGAATCGGTCACGACTGAGTGGTTTCTTGAAAAACCTAATAGATCAAAGACAAAATGGGACCCAGATACATCATCTGTTGAAGAACTACAAGTTTTAAAGTTGTCACCCAATTCTTTCTTTATTAAGTCAAAGGATGCTAGCTGCAGTAAAAGGATGAAACAGTGAGGAATCCTTGTACTGGTTCTCATAGCAGCTGTCAGCAATGAATAAAGGAGGGCTGTCTTTGATCAGTTACTACTGGTCAGAACAAGGAGACATTGACCTCGTTATTCAAGAGAATAGTGACGAGATCTCATATATCATCCACACTTGAATGTATTTCATTCAGAAATCAGTGGACACTGAACGGCTCTAGAGTAATATGTATTTGTTTAACAGGACTGGGCACACGTAGAGCTTATCAAGCTAATCACACTGTTGGTGCTGTTGTGAAGAGTATACTCATTATACTTCGTGCCAAGAGTCTGATTCTCACAGTCTGAAAAACAGTGGTGTAACAAATGATAATAGTTTATTTTTTAGTGAATTTGGGTCAATGAAAAATAAGAGTGATTGTCACCATTTGATCTGACTTCATTATCTTTTAAAGCAGTAGACTAAATCAATCTTAAAAGCAATTTGCTCACAAGGTGAGTGTAGAAGAACCAGATTTTAACCCCTTTAGTTTCAAAGATTGCCGATGGCCCCAGATTATTGTTGTTTAACATTCACCTCACGTTAAAACATCACACTTTTATTTGATCTGGACAAACTGAGAATCACAAAAGATTAATGACTCCAGCTTCGATATTTGGGGTTAAAGAAAAATGGATCCAAAGTGAGAGTGGAATTAAAACATATATATATATATATATATATATTGCATCTGGCAAAACTATTAATAGTTTACCTATATCATTTTCCTAATGACCAGATGGAGAATTGAATAACTGGGTCTCTGCACAGCCATAAATTTGATGAACATCTGTCACAACCTCTGGGTGGAGAAGAGGGGGGACAGAAGAATCTATATCATTGGCCCTTGCATAGGTCATACTGATACATTGGAACATATGCCATTAATGTGGAAGTTGGATTAAACGTTAGATACTTGTGGAAAGAATGTACAAGATGGCACCAGGGCCATAGCTAAGAGGTGAGAAGGAATAGCGGCTCACAACAGTTTATGTATAATTAATGTAGGAAAAAAGGATTCTTCTTTTTCTTTTCATTCTAAAAACTGAAATGACAGGTTAATGCAGTGGGTGAATCATGTTGACAAAAAGGAAACAAAAATCTGTAGCATGAAAGAAAGGAAAGGAAGTTCAAGAGGCCAGAATGAGTGTAGGAGCACAATACAAAACCATTTTTTTTTTTCTATGAAATTGAAGTTTGCCATGCAATTAAGTCATATTAACAGTGTTAAAACTGTAGCACAGAGCAGGAACAGGTTTACTACTAGAACAAATCAATAGCAAATGAAAATCGAAATCAACCAATTTAATAAAGTTTACACATGAGTCAAATAAATCAAAATGGGCCCAGTACAATATACATGGGGCATAACAATATACAATACCAATCTTCGGACAAAATCTATAGTGAAAATCTTCTGAAGTGTGTTAAAAAGTAAAGCGAGAACAATGATAAAGGTCAGTGATGCACAGGCTGAATGCCCAAAGCACCACCACCTGCCAGATCTTCCTTAAACAACTCAATCAGAGCGGACTTGAAAAACTAGATCATCTATTTTTTAGCCAAACCACTGACAAAAGAGCAGTCAGTCATGAGTCATGACATGACTTCTCACTATAGGGCGCTTTATGTAGAGCATACATGGGTCATGTAACGAGGTCATGCTAATGTACATTTACACTTACATTTATGCATTTGGCAGACGCTTTCATCCAAAGTGACTTACATTGCATTTCAAGGTAGACATTTACATTCTTATCAGTTCTTGCTTTCCCTGGGAATTCCATGACCTTGGCATTGCAAGCACCAATGCTCTACTGTTTGAGCCACAGGAGAGAAATAGATGTGGTTGATTTGTAATCGCCATTTTCTTGATGATTAGGTCAGAGGTGACCAACATACAAGTGTCTTGAGACAAAGGGACAGATCTCTGTGAACACAAATTGTAGTTTTTTAAAATTTCTTAATGGTAAAGGATCAATAATGGACTCATGTTAAAACACTATAAATAAAATTACAGTTAAAAGTGAAATACATTTGCATTCATACAAATTTTTCAAATAAATGCTGTTCTTTTTAACTTTATTTTCATCAAAGAATCATAAAAAAAATTCATCAATGTTTCCACAAAGATATTAAGCAGCACAACTGTTTTCAACATTGATAATAAGAAATGTTTCTTGGATGGATGGATGGATGTTAGGGCAAATTGTTGCAAATATATTATATTTTGATTTCTAGGGCCTAGTAAGTCACTGATTAGCTGGTTTAGGAGTGTTTAAATGAGGTTGTAGCTAAACTCTGCAGGACAATAGCCCTCCAGAACTGATTTTGGAGACCCCTGCCGTAGACAGTAAAAAATATTTAGTAAATCCAAAAGTCTGCACACACACCTCCACAGAAACCCATGATCAGGAAAAAAAGAGCCAATTATTTCCTACAAATTATTTAATTTACTGCATGGCTTCACTAATGTTTTTTTAGTCCTGTATTTGGGCATTTTTTGAAGGCCTCTTTTGACTTCTTGGTTTTAAAGTATTTTTGCTGTGTTAAGCCCACTGACTTGTCAGTCAGTAAAGCAACAAAAAAATTAAATTAAGTTTTAAATACTGTATACAACATGCCACATGCATAACTGCGTAGGAACCATCAGAAAGTGCTCAGGAACTCCATATAGATTGTCTGTTACTTTATCTCATCGATAGACACATGGACTTTTGATTGGATGGATGGCCTACCATCCCTCCAGATACCGAGTGGAATAAATGGGCAATCTAATTTATACTTTACTCTGCAGAGAGCAATACAAACTGCTTCTGCAGGCCATTTATAAGTTAACCTCTTTAAATTAAATGTTTAATTATTTAAAACACCATGGGCGAGCTGCCTGAAAGTTAGAGAATCCTCCAGTGCAGTTGTAATTCTCAATCATGATTTTAAATGGGATCTGCCAAACCACAAGTATTGAAATAACAATGTTTTCTATATAGATGACATATGAGACATATTTCTATGAGAAATTCAGAGGATTTGAGAAGAAACCAAGTGTTCTCTCAGACCAAATCAAATCTTAACAAGAGCAATACAACTATGTTGAAAACTAAAAAACGATTCCGACTCCAGCACGGCCAGAGACCAGCCATCCACTACCAGTGAACGACCCAACAGAAATTATTTTAGAGCCCACCGCAGACAAGGGAGACCAGCCTGCCTCAAACGACAAGACTGATTCAACAGAGAGGACAGGAGAGGACAAAGGGAGTTATAGTGGAATTTGAGGGTTTGGAGGATGGCCATGTCCACGCTCCTGCAGTTGTGTGTGAGTTAGCCTTATTATTTAGACATATTTCAGGAGGATTTAATTTACTGGTTTGGGGAGGTAATACCCAGTGTCCCTGTGTCTCCAGTGACCTATCTTCTGAATGTCACCCAGCCTTCCTCTCCCGCCTCCTCAAACAGCTGGTGATTCTTCTCTTGTGGATTTCCAAGTGGTACTTACCTGTGCTCATATCTCACGTCTACCCAACTGGGGTGTGTGCTTCAACAGTCCGTCTGCCATCCACTCCTTTCGTCAATCGCACGTAAGAGAGACATTTCATTAATATCTTTATTCAATCTATAACTACTCACCTGTTAAAATCTGCTTCAGCTTGTGTGTTCAATAAAGGTTGTGTGGATTCACTTACCTCCTTTATAATAATGACAACATTTGGCATTCAAGGATGAGTTCAAGGTCATTCAAGTATGAGGTTGCATAGAAATAATTAATTAGCAAATTGCTGTACTAAATTTTGGTTCATCTCAGAGAACAGGACCTAAATTTACCTTTAGCTGTCAGCAAAAATGCAATGGTCTTTCACAGCTTCCCACTTAACAGGATAGGTGAACCCATTCTTCTCTTATGTGAAAACTCAGCTAAATTGTCTGCACTATAAAACTTTCTCAGCAGTGTTACATAATGAAAGACTGAAATAGGATGAAACATTTAGTGTGTTCTAGACATTATGCAAATTTGTATTGGTTTACTTCTCATCATTTATCTAAACAAGGACAGTAAAACCCAAACACAGGCAAATATACACAGTCAGTTCTTACTGTACAGCAACAAATAACATTTATTTGAGCAGTCAAGGGCACAGAATGCAGGATTTCCAAACTAAGAAAATTACTTTTTAAATGCCAAACAAAATTAAAACTGACCTCCCAAATGACACACATGGGGAACTACAAAGGACTAGTCCATTACACATACACAGGGAATAACAAACATCACTTAACACAATTAAAATAAATAAAGTAATTCATGTCAGAAATATTAAGAAATGTGCCATAAACAAAGTAATATACCTAAAGATGTAGTCAACAAAACATACAAAAAAATATAATAAACAAAGAAATGGATGGATTAGCCCCAAAGAATAAAATGGCAGCAACTGGTGAAGAGAAGAGTCGCCCGATCTAAAGCTGTTCTTGCGATTCTTAATTTAATCAATCAAACTTTAATTCGTGTAAAAACTACATATTTTATTTTTATCCTGATTATTTATGTAGTTAAAGTGAAAGAAATTGAATTTTTAGGTATGTTTTGCGACATTATTAATTTTTGTTACACAATAAGGCATATATATTTTTTAATTACAAGAATGCCATGTCATAATTAATTCTTAAACAGAATTGTGTTATCATATTTGTTATCAAAGTTTTTTTATCTAAAAATATCATAGATTGCGATTTTTAATTTTTTTTTTATTTCTATTCATTTCGTATAGCATTTTGGATGTATGCTATGCTACTATCTAAGCTAACTAAAAAACACAAAGAACGAGAAATGTTTCATTTCACAATCTATATATTCAGTTATATACTAGTATATGAAACATATAAGTTAAAAGACATTAATGGTCATTCGAATGACTTATATAATAAAGTGATATCTGATTTGTAACCAGGCACTAAAGCGATTAGCCATGAAATGTGCTTTGAACCAATCCGATTGCTTGGGTCCTAAGCTGGGCCTCATCACTTCACCACCCGGTCTTTTATCAGAACGGACCTTAACTGGAATACCTTGTTCACAACTTAAACTCAAAAGAAATAAATATTAACAATATACCAATAATAACTAGAAAGTGTGCACCCAAACTAGTAATTTATTGGCAGAAAACAAATTGAAATAAACAACAAAAACAGTAACAAATAACAAATAATAACAAATTAAAACAGTGAAAATTAACCAAATCTGTGTCTGTCATAATGTTGAAATATGTATATAGGTTATGTATATAACCAAGGTATCTACAACACGTTTAATCATGAAATACTAAAAATATTGTGTAAACATCCCAGAAAGAATCAAGCATGTATGCATGTGTATTCTAAGTTACCGTCCTTTTGTGTGGCCACGTCATCAGCCATCACAGATACCCTAGGCCTAGACTTATGAACAAGTTACAGCTGTGCAATGAAGGGGGGGTGAAACGGTACACTTTTAATATCTGATCCTTTGCCTGGGAATGATTCCCACCGTGAAGCAGCAACAGGCAGAACGGCACCAACCTCACCTAAGAAAGACTCACAGGGCAGAAAGTGTTCAGAATGAGATCTCCAGGGATTAAGATGGGAGAGAAAACAAGCCTGTGAAGGACAGGAGATCTCCAGAGGGTTTATTTAATTTTACATTTCAGAGCTTTCTTGCTGGAAAGTCCTTTTCATCTACAAATGAGCCTGGACATATACGGAATGGGCTCAGCACAGCAGTGGGTCCATCAGCCCTTGTGAGAGTTACAGTGAGACAGAGTGCTCTGATGAGCAGTGCTACAGTATATCTCTAAGTAGTGAGCAAACCTTTCAGGCTGGGCTATAGCAAATCAGCCAGCTCCCCTGGGATGTGGAGAATAGGCTGAGAGGTGCCCACACAGGAAGACTGAGAAACTCACAGACTGAAAGGAGCTGAAGAAATGGAGACACTTTGACAAAAAAAAAAAAAAAAAGAAAGGAGAGAAAAAATGAGTGGGAATGGCGTGGCTTTCACTAAGCAAGAGAGCTGTAAATCTGTAGCATCTCTGAATCAGGTGTAGCAACACAATCTAATGGTAATTTTTTTCTACATTTTGGTGAATTGATGGTTATTTTTATCTAAAAATATTAATATTAATGAAAGAAAGACACAGAGGGCTCCTTCCTCGTAGTTCACATGTGACCTAACCACAATCTCTGCAACCCAACCATACGCGCCAACCCGTTTGACTAAGGCTGTCAAGCCCCACTGTCTTCTTTAAAGGAGGACCTGATGGACAGAGGCCAATGGGCAAATGTGGTCTGGATGCCGGGGATGGAAGGACATCCTAGAGTTTTTAATGACCACAGAGAGTCAGGACCTCGGTTTAATGTCTCATCCGAAAGACTGTGCTTTTTGAAAGCATAGTGTCCCCGTCACTAATCCGCAAAACTATTTGATGAGAAGCAATTGTAGTGATGTTTCTGGCATACACTATCAAAATATTGTGTAGGTTTCTTTACCTAAATAATCAAATGGATATATGTAACTTATTTAAAGTCCCTGTAAAATGCCTTTTAATATGAACTGCTGGTAAAAAAAGAAAAAGAATCATTTCCTAGAATCATTACATAAATATCACACCCCCTTCTGTCAAGGGATTATGAGACTGCATAGAGGAGCAAATTTTTCCAGCTGGTAGATATCCCTCCCTTGAATGTGCTCTGTTTTGTGGTACACCTGTTGAACTGCCTCACAAAAAACAACTCCATGATTATTACCACTGTCAGTTACTGTTTCTCTCCAATATGACATGTGGTCATTAGTACTTGTAAACGTATTAATTACCCTGGTCCTCTAGCATATGGTGGAATGTGGAGATGATGATGGTGATGGTGACATTAGGGACCTGATAATTAATTGGTTGATGATTTAATGTTAAGATGTAGAACAGTAGAAAACAATAACTGAGTTGAGGTTTGGGTTGCGTAATATTTTTTGTTGTTTACTGTAGATGTGTTTTCCCTTTATCTTGGCATTGCTACAATAGCACATGTTAGCAGTTGAGCTAAAGGAATTAAAAAAACAAATGAAAAAGTAAATACAATAAGAATGTAGAGATTCAACACAGAAGACTTTTACGCATTTACAATTCTTGATTTGTATTGCATCAAAGCATTAAGCTTTGGTTTAAAAGCTTTTCCTCTTGCAGATGGACATGTTTATGAAGCAAAAATAAAAGTACAAAAATATCTGGCTTGAACTGAAGGATCAGTGGAAGTCAATTTCTGTTTTGAGCCTCAGAATGGAGACTTCTAAATGTGTTGATCTGCCCTTCCAGCAGATTAACTGATCAAGTGATTTAGTATTAGACTTTTAAAGCAGCATTTGACTGAATTATTCAGAATACTTAAAGCCTATTTATTGAAATAAACTGAGAATATCCGGAAGACTTATTTCCAGCCTCAGCACATTTCCCCTGATATCTTATGTATCACAGATTTAAATGTGTCTAGGTGAGTCTCAATCTGCTTCCTCAGTTTTATTCAGAACCAGTGACATTCAGTTCCATTAAAGATTTTAGATTTAACAGAGTTGCAACACTACTACTAACCCATAGTCTAATTACCACACTAATGACTCTTAAAGGGTTAGTTCACCCAAAAATAAAAAATTCTGTCAGTATTTACTCACCCTCATGTTGTTCCAAACCTCTATGTGTTTATTTGTTCTGCTGAACACAAAGGAAGATATTTGGAAGAATGTTTTAATCAAACAGATCTCATTCCCCATTGACTACCATATGGGGAATGAGATCGGCTTGATTAAAACACTCTTCCAAATATCTTCCTTTGTGTTCATCAGAACAAATAAACTCATAGAGGTTTGGAACAACATGACGGTGAGTAAATACTGACAGAATTTTTATTTTTGGGTGAACTAACCCTTTAAGCTGGTTAATTTTAGTGAATCAGTAACAAACAAAATCATTCATTTGGAAATCCAATTACTAAAAGATTAGTCCAAAGGTGGAGTCAGATTTAGTGTTGTTGAGTAAATATTCATGGGTGAAATCCATTAATTTCAACAGGAATCCATTGGGAATTTTGTCAGGGCAAAAGCTTTATGCCTAAGTAACTTTCTTTATTTCTTTAGTTTTTTCAGTGAATCAAAAAGATACAGTGCAGTGTAGTCTAAACTCACGAACAAATTAATCATATGATCCGTTAGGGAAATTAAAACAGCAACCAGTGTAGTTCAAACATTGTGCTTAATAGTGCCGACATTTGTATTCACAATATGATTCACATCATAGGGAGCTAGGGAGTAGTTTATAAAGATAGTGCACTCATATATTACAATAAGTGCAACACGCACTATGGCGGAATAAGTCTGGCCTTCTAAATAAAAGAGTCAATCGCCATTATTCATTCTCAAAACAGTCATGTTACATCCAAAATCACATTCCTTAATATAGCGTATTGGTGAAAAACAGAATGTGAAGTATGAAAAGAAGGATGTCCAAAGTCACAGTAATCATAAAAGAGTACCCGGATGACCTACTGTACCACTTGCGTGCTTAGAGCTGGACATGTGCATTGGCTGCTCCAGCCTGAAAAATAAGCTTTCTTTAAAGGAGCTGTATGCAAGAAATTTATTTCAATTAAGGTTAACCACCACAACGAATTAATGTGTAAATTAAAGTGCTCAATCTAAACATTAGTCTATTCTTAAAATGCGTTAAAATAACATTTATTGGGCTTTCAAATGTAGCATGTTTTTTAGAGTAACTGGGTGATGATGTAAGACTTTTGTACGGAAGCCCGTGCCTCTTGCCTTTCTAGTTGGAACGTACATGCGTGCTTTATTTGGGTTGTTTTTCCCCATTAATCTGGGGTGGCGTAGTCACTAAAATGTTCCCACTTGCTACACGGGCATTAATCAAATGGCTGAATTATCATCGTAATCAAACACCTTGGAGTCAAAGCAGAAATATGCTTTGATACGAAGTGACAGCCTATCAGGGACTCTCACCGCTGTTCGTACCTCCCCTGCTGTTATAGCCGGCTGCTGATGTGTTTATTTGTGTGCTATGGTGCTTAGAGATGTTTCCCTACCCAGCTGCAATGCCCCCATGGCATCATCCCATTCCTTCTGCATGTGAATCAGTGTATTCACCCATTACAATGAGCTCTGGAACAACAGCAGCTCGCACAGACTACATACTGTTCTCAACTGAACAGCACTGGGGAGAAGCCAGTGACATGCTTGATATCACATTACCAACATCATGTTGCTTTAATCCAATGAAAAGCCAAAAACAGCTTTTCTAGTCCAAAATAATACAGATGAGATAAATGGTTTGCCCATGAATTGTTTTGAAATGAGTTTATATAAGTTGTTCTGAACTGGTTTTGCTTTTGCTTGACAAAGATTTTACTTTGAAATTAGACATGACACCCAGTACCAAAATGTGTTATATAACATAGGTTGAATAAAACAGACTTAAATTTGCATTGACTTGTTTGAGTGTTTGATTTCTGAAATAAATATCTTTGAATTTTGATGATTTCATGTTTTCAGTAGCCATATTGTGGTCATCAAAATTATTGTTTATCTATAAGATTAACAATGTAAATTAATGTTAATGTGTAGTATTTTCTTGTACCTTATGTATAGTATAGTATAGTATAGTATAGTTTTGTAAATTGTTTTCAAGGATGTCATTCTTTCTGTGCTCAGCATGTCATTTGGCCATTTATGTGATGAAAACTAAATTTTGTATTAACAACATCAACAACTTTATTTTGTTGTTGATCTTTGACATCAACAACAAAATAAAGTGATATCCCAATATAAGATTACATGGATTACATAAGATTAATATTACGTATATATTATTATTTGCATTAAACTGTGTTTTTTCCTGCTGTCCAGAATTATGACAGACTTGCAACCTATGGACACAACCCCTTATTTGAGAGCCACACACAGTTTAATACACCTAAGGGACCATGATCAAAGTTAATCCGTGCAGAAACTAAAATTACAAAGAGAAATATTGGCTACCCTATCATTACTGATTAAAATCCTAAATTTAACCCAGACAACCAAGTACAAAAACAGTTATAATTTTTTTTTAATTTGCAACACACCAAATCATCGCAGATGGTCTGCAATGGCTTGGCAGTCTCAGGTTGCAAGTGATTTCCCCCCACAGATGCACCCTCTTGAGCCTTTCCCTATTTTCCATATCAATGCTCAGGTCAGGGCAAGAGCCGTGACTGTTCAGCCCCCCTCTGTTGATAGCAATCATCAGCGTGGAGAGGCACATTCAACACTGCCCAGCTACTCTTCAGAGACAGATCAGCTGTTAATACAATTCCCCTCACTGGTTCAATACGGATAAAGCAGAACCAACAGAAAACAAAAGCAATGAATGCATAATTTTCTTTTTCACTGGAAATGTTTTATGGTTCTCTTCCTTTTTCACCACTGGGTATTTCAGCTGTTGAGCTATAGCGCAAGAGAATAAGATAATGAGATTTTCTTCAGGACCTGGATGATGAAATTAAATTGGTTTGCTTGTGTGTTTGTTTAAAGTGCATGATCTTCATGTCCACAATCAGCATGTTTAGGGTATCCAACCTCCCAGTATAATACAGAGTTATATTCTATTTAAGGGAACTTAATCAGGTAAATCCACATTGGATGCAGTCCCCTATTTTAGCATCCCAAACAGTGGAGAAAGCTTGTATTTATGGATTTAAGGATTTAGTTTTCGCCATTGCAATGTCTAAAACATCAGGTTTCATTGACCTGTGAGTTAATCTTGAAATATTTATATACAATCAAAAAATATTAGCCTGGTTTCATTGTTTGATAGGCTAAAATTAACATTTATTAACTCAGGTCAATTAACTCACTTTAAAAAATGCTGGGTTGTTTTAACTCAATTTTGGGTAAAATATGAACAAACACAAACGTGTTAAAAATGCAATTTAAAAATGTAAGCCAACGGCTGCGTTTGTCCATATTTGACCCAAAATTGGGTTAAACCAACCCAGCATTTTTTAGAGTGCATAAATCAATAATAATAGAATTTTTTAATGCCTGCTTTTGGGCAGCATGTTATTGGTGGAGACAGACTAACTTCAATGTGTAGCCTACGTGCTGTTGCTGTATAGACCGTAACAGAGTTGAATGGGAATGTCTACTGTTTTGCTATTAAATAATTCAATCATGTCATCTGATATGGCAACTGGAGGTTTAACAGGGCTGTTAATGATGAAAAACAGCAGTGTGAATAAGAAAAACACAGCAATTAAAAGCTTTTCAGAATTTAGAAAAAAATTGAAATGAGTCACGAAGTAGGCCTATAACTACATCAATAATCTGTGAGTAATATAGGTACGAAATACTTGAGTGGTGTGGTCGCTAATAGTGCCAGTTCATGAATAATTCAATTAAAGGTGAGCAGATGGGAGTTGGTTGGGCTGGTAAAACTGCGCGTGCCCGTTTCGTTTTTGTGTTGTGTCATTCAACAGCTGAGGCTGCGTCTTAAGTTAGTCTCGCGATTTGAATAATATGGCATCTGTTCACCCGACTTTAGGCAAACTTCGTTTAAACTGCGTAATACGTTCATCTAAAAACTTTGGCTGACATCTTTTTTCCACAGCCTGACATGTAAGAGACATGCGATCGAATTTGCGGCTCAGGAGGTGCTCTTATCAGTCCACACCAAACATTCTTGAGGTAAGAAACTTTAGCAGCAAATGACAGTTTGGACAATTTATATTATGGTGTTGGACACTTTAGAGCTTTTTTGACCATTTTTGATAATTAAACCTAATTTTAAGTGGTTGCAGTACATTTCATCATAAGGGTCATGTTAGTTTCCAGTCAGATTAAACTTAAATTGACTTTTGAACACTGAGTGATAACAACTGGCTGACACAAAATGTCCATAATTGTTTTGGGAAATTATATATATAGGTATAAACATACATATATGTATGTATGTACCTGTTAGACCTGCGTTTACTGTATAAAAAATAACATTTTCATCTGTTTCTAGTTCTAGTTCAAGTCCCATCCTTTTTGCACAAGTTACATGCATTATATCCAGACTTCAAATCCAAAAGACTGAATCTAAGAATATGATATCAAAATAATTTAACTGTGTTAAGCGGTGTGCAAAACAATAAAATAGTCATTATTCTTTTAAAGCATTTATTTCATTAAATAAATGCAATGTCATGTCACTTTGTCCTTTATTAGTGCATGTATAAATTACAGTAGCATATAATATACATTTTTAGCATATATTTTTGAAATGTTGACAATGTTCACTCTATTGTTGATAATTGCTCATTATTTCAATATGGAGTTCAAAATTCATGATCAGTGGTAAACAACAGTGATTTGTGCTCAGTTTTTGTTGTAACTTTGCATGGTACTATGGTAAATTCATCAAATAGTAATCCATCTGAAATAAAAATTAATAATAATGTTTTAAATACAGTTGTCTTCACCAGATACGTATTTTCTGGCAGAAAAAAAGAAAAAAAAAACTTTTCCTCATTTATCTGTACAATTTTTTAATTATCATTATGTGTTTATCATTTGTTGTAAATATAAAGAATTGTGTGCAATATAGTTGCGTCTGATATTTTTACTGCCTTTTTAATGGTTTCATCATAAAACAGCATGGATATGTAACTTGTGTCCATCTTTTAGCCTGTGGGTGAAATTTACATTTATAGAGGGGATATAAAAAAACAAAGCAAACTAGAAATATCACGATGCATTCGTAGCACATTTAGAGGTGGGTTGAAGCCCGAGGAGGACACTTTGTACATTGCATGTGACGATGTGAGGATGTTACTGCTTTGATTTAAATGAATATTCCAGGTTAAATACAAGTCAAACTCCATTGACCACATCTCTGACATGCTTTTGATTACTATATAAAATATATCCACTTTATACCATATTTGTATAATGATTTGATTTATCTCATAGGCTTCGATTGTACTTTTAGGTAGCCTACATTTTCTATGCTAAATATCCTTTTCCAAGCTGTTAAATATCTCATCTGATAGATATTGGTCATGTTTAAAAATTGCTTGCAAAATACAAACCAATATATGAGCAAGTTCTATTATTGAATAATTTCTTGTCAACAAACGTGTTCATCCATCTAAAATTCAAAATGATTTTTTGAGAGTCTTCATCCAGTATGTTCACAGAAAAGGTATGGATATGAACCGTGGATAGATCTAATAAGTATTTAAAGTATGAAGTATGTCTTATACTTCACAGACAGTGGATAATGAGTATTCCTGGCACCTTCACCAAAATGCCATGACACCATGCAGAAGTCTGAGGAGTAGATGGGAGGACCCGGTGAGAAGACGACGAACACCCCCATTTTTACCTGGTTTCACATTATTTGATGAATCACGCAGAACAGAATACACACCTAGTCCTTTTTTATTCCTGGGCCGGACACGCAGTGTCCCTGAAGATCTCCATTGCTTCAGTAGACCTAATTTACGGTCAAGCTTCTCCTCCATCACCGTCACCACCACCCGGAGTTTGTCTCCAAAAAGGGATTGTATGCCTTATTCAAGCTCAGCATTTAGCCCTTTAAACAATCCTGACACAGTGCCCTCTTCCATGGCCCGAAGTGAAAATAAAAACCTAAAAGCCATTTCTGGCGTTCCGAGGCCTCCTAGACATAAAGCAGTTGTTGTGACGGTGGACGAGTGCAGAGAACACAATTGCGATAACAAGACCCCCAGCAGCCACCAAGCTCCACCTGTCCACAGGCACAGTTACTCCATGGACGATGAGCAAACAGACTCTTCACCCCCTTTAAAACGTTGCATCTTCCGCTCCTGCGTCCATCTGGAGCTCCAACAACCCAAGCTGTCCAGATCTATTCTGTACTTGGACAAATCCCTCTCAATCCCTCTTAGACAGACTTTGTATAGATCCACTCTGTCCCTTTCCCTTGGAAACCCATCTTTTACTCAGACCCCTGGGAAACGCAGAATGATGATTCAACCTAAAATACCCTTCGGTGACTGGGACATGGCGAACGTTGGCGTTGATGGAAAACAAAGGCATTCCCAGCACCTGAAGGATGGTTCAACCATCAATGGTAGTGTCTTTAAGAATAATGCTGGCTCTGGCTCCGACACACTTTGTTCCACTTTAACATCATTGCCATTCAGAACAAGGTGCCACTCATCTTCTGCTGCCTTCAGACTGAATGGAAAGGCTAATGATGTCTTAGGGCCTCCGCAGTGCAATCTAAGAGCCAGACAGGCATTCAGCAAGCCATCAGGTATCTATATCACCTCCCTGCTTCACAGAAGCCATGCAAATGTATCAATCCTCTCCCTCTTTCTCTCTTTTTGTTGCTCTCATTTATTCTACCATTGCTGCAACATACCTTTCGGTTGAACCATGTGATATCTTTGCCAGCGTGTTTTAATTTCAACATCTCCTACTTGAGTTGCACACCTTCTGATTGGTGGCTCATGCATTGTTAATGAGACGGCCTTCCCAAAAGCTCTTTGGGAATGGGAATGCATTGTTAGAAATACTACAAATGGATTTATGAAAATAAAAGATTGCACCTGGAACATTTGAATTCACATGAACATAGCATTGGCGCAGCAGCTCAAGTGGGTCAGATGTCAGATAAATAGGCCCACCTGCCCAAACTGGCAGAATAAGTTTAATCTGGATTTTTAACAGAGAGAATCTTGGTCTTGGAGATTATAATAAGCATTTGATACTGGTATTTTGCAGTATCATTTTTTTTTTAGGATTACTAGTAGATGCATAGTCAGGACACTTAGTCAGGATTTTTTACAAAGTAAAAGAACGCGTGTGAGTGGGAGCTATTGAAAAGAAAATAGGGTGAGTTTCAATCTTCTTATGTGAGATGATGCATCATTGACTCCACATTACCTTGCGTCTAACATCTATTGGTTTCTCTGGCCTCTATTTTGGCTCTGTACGGCTAAACACATTTCCCTGTGCTGAGTCAAAGGATAACATCCTCTCTGCAGCACACTGATTTTTTTGCCTGTGGTCTGTGAGGCGTGTGACGGCATGACTTCATGACTGGGCTCTGATGAACTAACACCAGGTACCAAAGTAGGGAGGGCTCAAAAGGGCACTTATCCACAAGACTTAGTTTATTTATGAAAAATCTCGATCCCAATGGACAAAATCATGTACCGCCATATTGCTTCCCACTTTGTCTAAGGTCAACTTATGACGTTCGCTTGGTTTTTGCATTCAGAAACATAAAAATTAATAAGTAATAATAGGTATAATATGATGGCCTCTTATGCCGGGTTCAGACTGCACATTTTCAAAGTAGTCAGGTCGCTGCTCTTTTCACACTGCATGACTCTCTTGGCCAGCATTCAGTCACTGCTGTGTTCACACTGCATGATAGATCGGCGACAGAAGGTTTCACACTGCATGACTTTACAATGGGAAAAATTGCCGACAACTCCGTTTCATAACAAACACACGTGAGATGTACAAGGAAACAACGCAACATCACACGTGCTATAGTCCGGAGTTCTCACGTGAGACTTTTTTCTTTTTCGACCCGTTTGTGATAGGCTACAGCTCAGATGAAACGTCAAATAAACGCGGGTGCTCCTGCCAAATTTTTACTCATTTTTCTTCCATTTCTTGGGTCCAAATAGACCGTGAAGAAATCTTTTTTTTCTGAAACGATGCCATGCATGTTAATATGTGATCAATAACTCCTTCCCGAACTCCCCGCTGCTCTGTATCTTGCTCTCTCACTGGTTGTCGGTAATTACCGATGTAGTTTTCAGTCAAAACACTTTTCACACAGCAGGATTTTGAATCGCCGACAGGTCCAGATTTAGCATGCCAAATATCTCACGGGCGTCGGCGACTCATCGGCGCCTCTCTCAGATCACGTCTTTGCTCATTCACACTGCGTGATTGTCACTCGCGTGAACGAGCACCGATTTGCCTGTGATTTCGGGCATTTGTCGGCGATTTCTCAAAACCTGTCGGCGAGCCAAAATCGTGGCTAAAATCATGCAGTCTGAACTCGGCATAAGATGTCAAAAGCTCAAGGAAAATTTGATTCCTCAGTTCATCACCCCTTTAATATTCACTTTCTCTTGGAAATTTGTCATAATACAGAAGTTGATAGTGCAATGTTTTTCCACATTTTTTTAAATACTAAAAAGTATGCAAACCCTATTGTGGACTGTTGCATGTCTTGCACTACTTCTATGTACCAGTACTTTTATGTATTACAATGCATACGTGCTTCTTATCCACGTAAAACTGTTATAGCAAGTGTTTGTAAGGCTATGTGGCACTAAGCTAACATCATTATTTATCTGTACAGGAGTCCCTCAGGTGTATGAAAGGGCCCCTCATGAGGTCAGAACAGTTTTCCAGACTGCTGAGAAAGTCAGGAGACTTACTGAGTCCCCGGTCTCTCCTCATCGGACTAATTGCACCTGTGGGTCCAGGACTGACCTGCAGGCCACTAAACCGCAGTTGCTTAGTTTGAGGGTATGGTTTTACTGAGGGAATCTGGCTTCTGTAGTAGGGTTTGTTCAGACAGGCAGTGTTATTAAATTTATTAGTGTTTTATAGATTAACTTGTGAGTGTCAGATTACTTCAAAGAGTAATCTGAATGTAAAAATAGGAAACATGATCATGAACACTAATTCAATATCATCCAACATACATCCGATATTGAAAAAAAGTAAACTGTCTAACTAGATTGTACATGCTTATTTAAAAAAAAATGGATTTGTGTGTGAACAAAGCCTCAAGTTAACTTCCTTCCTGAACACTCAATTGTGGCAAATTATGTATACATTCCAGCTTTGCACTGTCTGTGGCATAAACTTTGTGTTCATTTCCAAATGTGTGTAGGAGGCTCTTGAGCTGTTTCGGCCAGATTTCATCTCTCGCTCTCAGAATCGGGTGCGGCGATTAGAACTGAGGGCCAGGGAGAGGCGGAGCTTACAAACTGCAGAATTTATCATGGGCGTGGAGACGGCTAACCGTAGGCGGAACTGCACCAAACCACACCCACTTAGTGGTAAGATA
Organism: Pimephales promelas; assembly: GCF_016745375.1. Next base: position 18,015,924 of record NW_024121099.1, on the reverse strand, counting down.
CTCTGTTTTCATTCGCATCCAATGCACAGATGAAGGAGCTGTAGTGCAGATCTGGTGCTGCAGCAATGCAGTCTCAGAATCACTTTTCTAACCATTCAATGGGTGTCCATAGAAGCAATGAACTGTTATTTACTAACAGTGCATCAGTGTGGTAAATGGCTGCAAAATGTGCCAACACTAGGTATAAGGGTCTTATTTTTAGGGCATGCGCACTGCGGCAAGCCTCATTATTGATGCTGTCACAGGGAGACGTTCAGTGCTGCACTGAAAGTTTTGGTGAATTAAATAATCAGTAATATCAGAACAAACTTGGGATGGACAGACTTATATAACGCAAACCGATTCAATTGAGATCTCAAAAGCCTCTGCATGTATCTCTGTTGAGAATGAACAATGAATCTTAAAAAGTATGATATATCCTGCAGCTTCCTGATGCCCTCTATTGGCTTCAATATGATACTACAAGTTACTGTACACATTTTCTTATTCAATATCTACTGTATATGCAACTGCAATATTAATTTGTTTAGTTAGCTCATAAATGTATCCATTAAAAAATGTCCTGCAAAGCTACATAGGTTAGAAAAGTCACAGATGGACTATGGCGGTCTTTAGAAAACGGCAACTGAAGAATAAATTGTAACAATTAAATATTAAGCTTTGTAACAAACTTTTCATTTCACTTTTATCCTTTATAATCCTGCTGAATGTGTTTTATAGATAACCTTTTTAAACCCAGGGACAGAGCCATCTCAGGCAAAGAGATGCAATGGAGATCCAGACGGTGAGATTTCGCATGCACTCTCTCACAATATCAAAGCACCAGTGCTTATCAGTGCAACAACACAATATGACCCCTTTCTGATAAGGATAATGTTCGCTTATCTCTCTGCGGGAGTAAAAGCCACCAGATCAGATGAAATATAGTGGATTAAAGCATATTGACATACGTACATCAAGGTTTTTCTTTGTGTGTTCCTGTTTGTTTAGGTGAAGATGGATCAATTCCGTCTTCCACTCAAGTCACTGATTTTATGTCATTATATGTCCATCATCCTCAGTCTATGCTTGCAGGATTTACCAGAAACTCCCTGAGGTGGCCAAAAAGGAGGAAGAGAAGAGGAAGAGACTGGTGTGTGAAACCAACAGACTGAGGGTAGAGGTCTTCAAAAAGGTTAAGCTTTATCTCACACAAAAACTGCTCGGTATTTTAAGGCTTATATATTTTATGAGATAAAACCTTAATCATTAAAAAAAAAATATTTGCAGCTTGTACTTTTATTTGCATGCATCCGTTTGGCAGTCGCTTCTGTTAATCTAGGAGCCAACATTATACAATGCTAAGTGTAATATAAATGCTAGATTAGTACACAGGCTTAGATAAATTTCATCGTTAATGCAATTAATCAATCAATCACATGACAGTTGCTTCAATGCATTTAGGGGTGTGGTCCTGGTCAAGACAATCTCCTGAACTCCAAACTGAATTTCAAAATGGGAAAGAAAGGTGATTTAAGCAATTTTGAGCGTGGCATGGTTGTTGGTGCCAGACGGGCCGGTCTGAGTATTTCACAATCTGCTCAGTTACTGGGGATTTTCACGCACAACCATTTCTAGGGTTTACAAAGAATGGTGTGAAAAGGGAAAAACATCCAGTATGCGGCAGTCCTGTGGGCAAAAATGCCTTGTTGATGCTAGAGGTCAGAGGAGAATGGGCCGACTGATTCAAGCTGATAGAAGAGCAACTTTGACTGAAATAGCCACTCGTTACAACCGAGGTATGCAGCAAAGCCACAACACGCACAGCCTTGAGGCGGATGGGCTACAACAGCAGAAGACCCCATCGGGTACCACTCATCTCCACTACAAATAGGAAAAAGAGGCTGCAGTTTGCAAGAGCTCACCAAAATTGGACAGTTGAAGACTGGAAAAATGTTGTCTGGTCTTATGAGTCTCGATTTCTGTTGAGACATTCAGATGGTAGAGCATGTAACATTTGAACAAATACCAAATACATACAAATGCATATCTGTCTGTTACAATTGTGAGACACTTGGATTTTTATGTGATCTCTTGGCTCGATTTTCTAACAAATGCATTTGAACAACCTCCTCTTTTAAGACAGTAGATGGCGCTAAGTTAGGGGATTGATTTAGTGCTAGTCTCCCAGGAGAAACACTGATTTGAAACGCGCTTTCCTTTACCTAGAGAGCTGAGGAAAATGAGCGGTGAACAGCTGAGTTTCTGTTTTACTCTATCTATAATAAACACTTTGAGGTTTTCTTTTGCAATTTATGTTGTAGAACAAAATGTGAAAGTGTCTTTAAATGAAAAGCACTATTCCTCTTGCTCTTGCACACAAACTGAATTAGCCATCCGGACTGGCCTACAGGTTGAAGTCATGACAGAATAGCTCTGTTGCTTTGTGCTGATGCTGGAACAGTGAACACTCTAAAGTGATCCTCCAGACTGACCTTTAATGGCCCCCACAAGGACAAACACACCTGAGGCTTTTGTCTCTTAATGCGTTCTGTCACAACTGTCAGCCCAAGTGTACCAGCGGAGATGAAACTTGTGTTACTCTGAAAACCTTCCCTCCGGTTAGAAACAGCTGGTGCTGTGGGGTGCCAGACTGTCTGATCTCACCTTGCTAAAATTTTACCTACGCTCTGAGGTGTCAAGTGATATATAGAGACTCATGAGATGAATTCATGCTGAGAGTCTCAACAGTGCTTCGCAGCAGCTTGGAAATGATCATATGCGACGTAACTGTTACATTAATCTTGTCAAGCCGTTGTGAAAACTTAAAGGGAGAGTTTACCCATAAAAATGAAAACGGTTTTACATTTTATTTTCCCCGATTTAGTTCCATATTGACTATCTGATGTCTTTTCCCCCATGTAATTGCAATTTATTGTGACTGAAGCTCTTTAATTTTTTTTACAAAGGAAAAACACTATCAAGTCATCTGAAGTGACGCAATAAATGTTTAAGATGTTATTCACCGGTAATCCTGACATCTTTCCTAGTTTCGCTTTGATAGGAGAAACAATGTTTTGTGAATTAGGTTCTCTTGAGTCGGATCTTTTCAATGAATCTATTGATCTGTTTCACAAAACTAGTATTAATGATTCACATATCGCACTAGTTGATGTAATAGCTCAGATAAAGAGACTATTATCAGTGTATAATGACATAACTTTCTTATCTAAAGCTATCGTAGGACTTAATAACAATTAAATATTGCACACAAGTCATTTGGACCACTTTTACATGCAACTCATTGACTGATTTATTTACATTATTCAAGATTAAAAGTTCCATTCCCCATTCATTATTATAGAAAAGATCGACTAGTACATTCTGCAAAATGTCTTGTTTCACAGAATAAAAGAAAGCCGTACGGGTTTGATAAAACAGGAGGGGTTGGAAATAAAGGCATAATCTTCTATTTTCAGCAAGTTGTTCATTTTATTAAGTGAACATATCAAGTGTACTTGCTCTGTCTTCCAGCAGAGGTCAGTATAGTTCTTCAAATGAATCATTTACTTTTTGATATTGAGATTAATTCCACTCAAGGGTGATTTATTCATGCATTCCTTTTGTTCTTTTCGGTGACAGACATGGCCCTGATACTTTGTGGAACGCTTGTGACACAAAGGAGGGTTGTGTCAACAATAATTTCCTTGTTTTTGATGTTTAGATTGTTGAATTCCACAACAGGACAGCTTTTATTGGAATTTTGGATCTCTTTGCTGACAGGCTGATCCCTGGATGCCTAAAAGCTTTTGTAAAGGAGAAATCTGTTTGTCGGCATGTGTTGTTTTAATAGGTGTCAGGTCTTGTGAGGCTGATACTTTGTCATGAAGTGTCTATCTCACTGTCTCCCATGAAGCCCCTCTGTCTCTCAGGCCGGCACCTCCTGTGTGACAGTGATGAATTCCTGATAATTCAGGATGAAGATAGTGAAGCTGGTGCAGGGAGAGATACAGTGAGATGCCAAATAAGTTCCCATAGGCATTGTTTTGTCGGTCATCACTTTCTAGGGCTCTCTTATGTGTGTCTTCTTGTGATAATAATTAAGGACTTTGAAATTCCAGTAATTGATCATTGCAATAATACTCACAATACATGCATTTACAGGCACTTTGAATGTTTGATTTCAGTTGAGAAAAAGCATTCATTTGTCTTTTAGTCTGACTGAAATCATACCACAGGTTTTTGCTGTTTTTTTTTTTCTTTTTTCATCATGATGTGTAAATGTTAACCCAACTATAATTGGTTTCAAAGATGTGTGTTTAATCCTTTACATATTTGATTGGTTAATACTTATTCTACAAGGATTAAATTGATTAAAAGTAACGACTTTTATATTGTTGCAAAGCATTTCTATTTTAAGTAAATGCTGTTCTTTTGAACTTCCTTTTAAAGAATCCTGAACAAAATTATTACAATTTCCACAAAAATATTAAGCAGCACAACTGTTCAACCTTGATAATAATACGAAATCTTGGTTGAGCAACAAATCGGCATATTAGAATGATTTCTGAAGGAGTTAAGACTGCTGAAAATTCTGTCTTTGTCATCACAGGAATAATTTATATTAAAATTATATTAAAATTTGAATACTATTTCACAATATTATAGTTTTTAATATTTTTGATCAATTAAACCAGCCTTAATAGGCTTCTTTCAAAGCCATAAAACAACACAAACCTGAGATCAGAAGTGTATATTTGGACAGTTATGTTATGTATAAGTGCGCATATAAAGTGACTTACTGTACTGCGTTTTTTACTCAATTAGTCTCAGCATCTTTGTTTTACAGTATTTTTACTTTATATTACCATTTTAACTTTAGGTAATACTTCTTAAATGTTTCATACTTTCAAACCTAATGTTGTTGTATTAAATTGGAAGTGAACTAGTAACAATTCATGAATAATCTAAATACTTAATTTTTAAATTTGCTTAAATTTTTAACATTAACATTACATTTTAAAAGGATAGTTTGCCCCCAAATGTATTGTCATTAGCCTACTTATTCTCCCTCAAGTTATTCCAAACCTGTATAAGTTTCTTAAATTTTGAAGAATGTTGGTAACCAGACCGTTGACAGCATCCATTGACTTACATTATTTTTCCTATTATGGAAATCAATGGGGTCCTTCAACTGTCTTACCGACATTCTTTAAAAATATTTTCTTTTGTGTTCAACGGGGGGAAAAAAAATAGTTTTTTTAAGTTATGAGCAACTTAAGGGTGAAAATGTAATGACAAAATTTTCATGTTTAGGTGAACTATCCCTTTAAGTTGACTTCCAACTCGTAAACGGTTTCTTTAAGTTGGTAAAAAAAAAAAAAAAACTCAAACGAAACATATTCAACTTTTTCTAATCTACACTGGAATGTGCTGGTTATTCTGTAGCAGTTGACGGAGCGCAGCATCAAAGATAACCAAGGACAAGGAAACCAAGCAGAAAATAAAATTAAATACCTCCAAGGAGAGAAAAGTCATGATAGCATGATGTGGTTTGAGCACAGATAGCAGGTTATCATTGCTCCAGGTGGAGATGGCCACCCAGGGGGACAGGTTGGGAGAATTCTGGGTAATCTGTAGATTACACAGTCACTTCCCTCTCATTTCTTCACCACTTGGCCTAAGCGTGCCGGTGCTCTGGCGACAAGGATTTGGCTAGTTGTAGTTTAGTTAAAAGTTTCCTCTCTTTTTTTTCACAGAAACTTTTGGATCAGATTCTTCAAAGACACAGTGACTGATGGAAGTGCCTGTTCACAAGCTTCATATCCCCCGCGCTCTCCTTGCCTGAGGCAAAGAACTGAAGACAAGCAAGACCTTTGCAGCTCCCTCCTGAGAGCAGAGAGCAGAGAGCAGAGAGCTTGGCTTTCTTATGCATTGTACCAAATATAAAACACCTTTTACCAGACTCCGGTGAATCCGCATTATATATGGACGCACGTCCATGGACTGCTGTGCCCTTTCTGTCTGATAAGTATTTTTAAAGAGAACATGTTTGATAATACAGTATAAGACCCTTAGACCTCACTGGAGGCACGTCCTTATTTTTCTGGGTTAGGGTCAGCATATTTTGTTGATCCTGGAACAATATTCCTGACCATATCTCATAGAGGGAAATGATAAGTGAATAACACTGATGTAGAAGCACCAAACTCTGATTGTAAGTCTAAACTCGACATAATAAACATTAATCCTGACGTAAACTTGTCCCTTAAATCTGATTGGTTGCATGGAATGTTGTACTTGGCGAAATCAGTTCAACCAGAAAGAATCGAGAGGCAAAAAAAAGTAACAAGTATGCATTTATTAACAGCCCAGCAAGCAAGTATTATGAAATAAAGTTATGTGACATAGGCCCCGTCTGTAGCTCACAACCCGAGGGTACGGAATCTGCATTTCCTGCCTGAAGACGAAGGCAGGGGTGCACCCGACCTCCTGGGAGGGATGGGAAGAGAGCATCCTGGTGGTGGTGGGGAGGATGGAGGGGAATGGAGGTGTCAGCACCTGCGAATTCAGACAAGTAGCATACCGATCTTTTAGACAAGCAGAACATGATTGGATAGATGAGAAGGTAAAAAGCAGAAGTTTCTGCTTAAAGGGGGGCTGTTTTCTGTTAAATAATGCGCTCTCAAACTCTTCAGAATATTGTGTGCTGCACCAACTAAAATGTTGTTATAAATTATATTTGACCCAGTTTAAAAAAAATAATAAAATAGCACAATACCACAAAATGTTAATAGGCCACCAAAAGATACTGAATGCTCCATAATCACCATACCCTAATGATCTGAATATTTTTCTCCAGTGGAAATTGATTGACCTGACCTGAGGATTTAAGCACGGTTAATAGAAATCATAATGGGATTTGTCACCCAGCTATTCGCAAAACACATTACAAAGATTTATTACGTACAGCTTGTTATAAAAATGGTGGTTTTGTTCTTAAAGTCTCGTGGTCCTATGTATTATTTGAAAAATAAAAACAAATTGTATTGCCAGCTTTTCTGCCCCCTTTTTTCCGGTTTAAGTATCCTATTATTAGCTACCCACATAAAAATTTGGATATTACATTTCTTTCTGTAATAGGCAATTTCAGTATGTGAAGTATAGCTCAGTAGTTGTTAATATGGTGTTTGATATGATGATAATAAAAGGGCATATATTCCACTGACTCCTCTGCCCTGGAAGTGTCAGGGTTTCTGGTGTGGAACGTGAAATTTGGGGTAATAGAATTCAGGAGAGAACAGAGATTTATCTGGAAACTCAGTGATCAGTTAGACAGATGGATGATACTATGATAAAGCATATACAAGTAACCTAAGGGTGTAAAAATCGTCTTTGTTCAGCAATAAGAATTCATGTACTTTGAAAGTCTCATGAAAGGAATTAGCAAGCAAATATGCTGATTTAAAAATGTTAAAAAGTCCTTGAGTCTCTGGGGTCAGTATGCTACCTGCTGGAGACCTTGAAAGAGTTTATTGAGTGCCTCTCAATTCCATTCTAAACAGGAAATCAAATGACCAAAAGATACATGGACCAATTACCCCATTACGAAAATGAATAATTGTCTTTCTTTTATTTTCTAAACTCAGAAAATATATGGTTGTGGATACAGTTTCTTAATTTCTGCAACAATGTTGCCGTAAAATGAACTTATTCATGTACTGATTTAAATGCAGATAATGTAAAATACTTCGATTTTAACTACAGTGCCATTGAAACTGGTACCAATGAACTCATTCATGCCATATCAAACAGAAGCCATTCACAGTATTGTGTGAATAAGAATAGCACAATGACAGTGGAATCTAGTAGCCTATTTATAAGTTTTGCCAAATCACCAGATCTGGTGATTTGTAAATATATAGACTTGTACGATTAAATGAGAGGTTTTCATTTTATTCTTAAACAAGCAAAACAAAACACTATTTTTGAAAAGTTTGTGGCTTATGCGGCGATACACTGGTGGGCTAATGGCTTTAGGACCCTGCAGAGCAGCCATATAAAACACGTGGAGATTTAAGCAGCACTCTCCCAAAGAATCAACACTTCACCAAAGCACGAGACCCAACCAATATCTCTCTGTGTCTGTACGTGTGCTCCTTGCCTTTGTTTACACTCTGCATGTGTGACACGGGACAGTGTGTGAACACAGTTGAGCACAAGAATTGGCGGCTTTGTAAAGTTTTTCTGACAGCTCTTTCGCGGGTCTGTAGACCACCCTCCCGTCGCTCCCTTGTGGATTTAATCGTATCGCAGGAAGTCCCTCACATCCTCTCCTCCTGCGCCGTGTGTGTGTGTGTGCGCGTGTATTTGTGTGTTTCTGTGTGGGTATATTATGAAGATCTCATCATAAGGAGCCGGGCATCATGAGGATCTCCCGGCGTGTGGAGAACTGGTGCCTCATGAGCGGACTGCGCGCTTTTGTGCTGCTGATAGTGGGACTGACAGCTGGCGTCTCCACTCATCACTCACCCGACGGTAGGACACTTCATATTAGTGCTTATCTTACTACTGGATGTCTTATCCAGTAGTATCTTATATTGGTATCTTATAAAGCTTTTAAGGGTGCAACATTTGAGGGGTAGCCTAATGGTGTACCCCTAATTTTTTTACATTTTTGCTAAACCGTGTTACTGTATGCATGTATGCTACTGTATGCATCGTTGTGTTACATGTATGTAACACAACGATGACGATAATAATAATTAAAAAGTTATAGCCCATGCACATATTGTATATTTAAAGAATCCAAGAGTTTGATTTAAGTCAATTTGGGAACAGAATACATAAAAAAATTAAATAAAACACGAAGAGAGTTGCTGAATGAGATGTAAAAAACCTTGTGTGTATGAGAATGAATAACAATAGCAGGAAAGAGCAGAGATTTTTATTTGTTTGATTCTTTTTCATTGTATGCTTGAAATAAAAATAACAATAAAAATGTTAATAACATAATATTAAAAAATGTAAGTAATATAGTGTAATATTTAGTAATGCAAAAATAAATAAATAATCCCGCGAAGAGATGATGCCAACCCCTGCTAGGACTTCAGATGATGCCAACTCAGAATCAACATGGTGCCAAATTTTCTACACTGGATGTTGTAATCAATATGATCACAACTTGTAATATCTGCTTTAATGAGAGCATTGCCTCGGCCTAAATTAATAGATGATCTTAGCTAACTGCATTATTTGTATTATCTTAAGATGTACATTTTTTGGCCATGGGCATTTCTTGGACAATCACTTCTGATAACAATTTGCTCTAAATTGTAATTGTATAAACATGCATTTTCTGTAAAGCTGCTTATCTATTGTGAAACGTGTTACACAAATAAACATAAATTGAATTGAATTTAAATAAAAGCTACTACAATAGGTTAAAATAATTGTACAACACTGAAGGCATCATATTTCTTAATGACTTCTCTTGTATTTATGAACATAAAAAGGCACTGACTATATTTACTTTACAGTCATAGATGTTGGTGGTGAAAATGGCTACTGTATATACAGTGCACTTGATCCAGTGAAGTGATAGTGTTCAACAAAACGCTTGTGCTTGTCAGAACTCCAGTTTAATGAGGTCAGTGGAATTACCTTTAAAATAGGCTTTGTTTTTGGCATATACTGTGCTGCGTTTATTTCAGTGTGGCAGATGGTTGACGTAAATGGTGTGAGTTTGTTAAGGTTTGTCAGGTAAGGTTAAGTTCTCTTTTTCACTGGTCAGTTTCACCATTTAATTCATCAGATCATATTGTTCCTACAACACATCTGTTCGACACATCTCATATTTTCTCCTCCTCTGCTCTCTCTTTCACTAAAGCATACTCCACTAAGCTGGTGTTCAGAAAGATAGTAATTACAGCAAAGGCAGGATGATAATATGTTTCAGAACTTTGATTGCAGGGAACTCTTGAAACTCAGTTTGATCACAGCAAATGAAACAGAACGCAGTCTTATAATGTCTTTCAAATACCATTTTATTTCATTTAAGTTACATGATTAACAGTGTCCGTGAGTATAGTTGTGTGTATGAAAATGGCTCAGCCACTGAGGGGTGCTGTCTTGAAACAGCTCCATTTGAGGGCAGTGTTTTGGCTTTATGCTTATAAAGAGAGAAAGAGAGAGAGAGAGAGAGAGAGAGAGAGAGAGAGAGAGAGAGAGAGAGAGAGAGAGAGAGAGAGAGAGAGAGAGAGAGAAAGTGTGTGTGTGTGTGTGTCATATTTCCTCTTGTTAGCACCTCATTCCCAGCGTTGACAAGCTCCTGAAGTTAGCAGGGCTGATATGGTTTCACAGTATCACACATGACAGCAAAAATTACCTAGAGCCATTAAAATGCAATTTAAGACTATCCATCCATGGCTAATTTGTTTCTTGTGCTCTGACACTGTTTGTGTGCGCGTGTATGTGTGTTTATAATGTGTTCATCCATGGCTGAAATCCTTATCTACCAAAGTGGGTGGAATTGCTGATCTAGTAGTTTGAAATTCTAACCGAAATCCCAAATATTTGAATTATATACCTAATTTGAATGGCTACTGTATGCATTGCTTTGCATGGCCAAACTCGGTGTGGGGGATGTTTTATTGGCACACTAAGTCCCCTTAGTGCCAATTGGGCATCATTTAAATCCCAATTTCAATGCCACATAGAATTAAGGCAGTTCTAAAGGCAAAAGGGGGTCAAACACAGTATTAGTATGGTGTTCCTAATAATCCTTAAGGTGACATCATCAAGTGATAATTCGCCAGCCAGTCACCAGACATGAACTTTGTAATACAGCAAAATTTGCATAAGCTTGCTTTTCTTTCTCCCACATTTGTATGAATGGAAATCAATGGAAGTCTAGTGTGTGACCACCCCAAGAGGAACGCATTGATAAAATAGTGGTGAATCTGGTGGGAATTTCCGTTAAAATATACAGTTCCCTTCCTGTGTATGTTTGTTTTTCGTGTGAGAAAGAGATAGGTAGAGACACTTCTGTAGAGTTTTTGGGATAATGCTTTGTGTTGAAGGGTGAGGTGATAACCAAATTTTTAAACGTCTTTACTGCACCCGCTTGGTTCTGGATCATGTGTGTTTGTGTTTCCGTTTAAAAGGATTCATGTTTGTTTCAGCAGCCACTTCACAGTGGCATTGGCCTCCATGACCAATCCATTCTGCATGGAGGGGTCTGGCTTTACCTTTGGAAGAGTGACACACACTATCACACACATAAGCCAATCATCATCATTGCACACACACATTCAGGATGATCAAAAAGGACTTAGTGCAAAATCTCTTGTGGATTAATGTAAAGCAGATGCATTAATTCTAATATTCATTTCTAAATTTTAAGTGTTAGTATATTACACTGTAGTCTACTGAAACCATTTTTACTGTGTCTGAGTTTATGAAACCGTTTTGACATGTTGAATAGACCCCTGTTGTTTTCTGCATTGATCCAGACCTCAACAACTCCCTAAACAGACACACACACACACAAACAAACACACTGTCATTCACTGATGGGCAGAAAAGCCCAGTTATTGATTGTGGCTCAGACAATAGTGCTCAGTTTGTGCAGTCAGGTGGTGTACGGGTCTGAGCTCTTTGCACTCATTAGTCTTTCGCTGTCATTGGTTGTGTATGGTTTTCGTCAACGACAAATTGGACTATTAGACAACTAAATACCATTAGACAACTAAACTGTCTTCAAAATGTACTTTATTTGCATGTATTTGTGAATGTATTGCATTTGTGTAGATATTTATTCAGGAATATATATTTAGTTAAAACAATTTTGATGCAAAAAATTCTTTACATTGTAGTCTGTTTGATTCTACTTTAAATAAGAACAGTTTTTAAAGTGCGCCAAATGAAAAGCATTTAGCATTTGAGCTTATTCACCAACACCAGCATATATAATTTTTAGAAAGTCTAAATTAAATTATTAACAAATGAACATGTTAACAAGCACAACAATATTACCGTATAAGTCAGAAATTAGTTATATTTTTTATTATGTACAGTATGAGTCATGCAAGGATCTTGTTTTCAACAGAAAATGCTCCAGTAACAGAATATTTACATTATATTACCAAAAGTTTGGGGACGTTTGCCTTTACATGCAGATCCCATTCCTGATCCGTAGGGTTTAATATGAAGTTGGCCCACCCTTTGCAGCTATAACAGCTTCAACTCTTCTTGGAAGGCTTTCCACAAGGTTTAGGAGTGTGTTCATGGGAATTCTTGACCATTCTTCTAGAATCGCATCTGTGAGGTCATGCACTGATGTTGGACGAGAAGGCCTAGCTCGCAGTCTCCGCTCTAATTCATCCCAAAGGTGTTCTATCATGGTGAGGTCAGGACTCTGTCGCTCATCCATGTCTTTATGGATCTTGCTTTGTGCACTGGTGCACAGTCATGTTTGAAAAGGAAGGGGGAATCCCCAAACTTCAGAAAGTTGGGAGCATGAAATTGTCCAAAATGTCTTGGTATGCTGAAGCAATAGAGTTCTATTCACTGGAACAAAGGGGCCAAGCCCAACCCCTGAAAAACAACCCCACACCATAATCCCCCCTCCACCAAACTTTACACTTGGCACAATGCAGTCAGGCAAGTACAGTTCTCCTGGCAACTGCCAAACCCAGACTTGTCCATTGCATTGCCAGACAGAGAAGAGTGATATGTCACTCCAGAGAACACGTCTCAACTGCTCTAGAGTCATGTGGCGGCGTGCTTTACACCACTGCATCCGACGCTTTGCTTTGCACTTGGTGATGTAAGGCTTGGATGGAGCTGCTCGCCATGGAAACCCATTCTCTCTACGCACTGTTCTTGAGCTAATCTGAAGGCCACACGAAGTTTGGAGGTCTGTAGCTATTGATTCTGCAGAAAGTTGGTGACTTCTGCACACTCAGCATGCGCTGACCCCACTCTGTAATTTTACGCGATTTTAAGAGTTGTTCCACTTTGTTATAATACCACTAACAGTTGACCGTGGAATATTTAGTACTGAGGAAATTTCACGAATGGACTTAATACACAGGTGGCAACCTATCACGTTACCACGTTTGAATTCAGAGCGACCCATTCTTTCACAAATGTTTGTAGAAGCAGTCTGTATGCCTAGGTGCTTGATTTTATACAACTGTGGCCATGGAAGAGATTGGAACACCTGAATTCAATGATTTGTAGGGGTGTCGCAATACTTTTAGCAATATAGTGTATTTATATTCATGCATGTCCATAAGAAATTAATTCTGAGATGATTAAATTTAAAATAAAAAATAATTATCTTAAAGAAAATCTTAAAAGAAACGAGTTCATGAATTGAAAAATACAGAAGGGCGAAAGCCAACAGTGTATGGCAGATCAAAATAGGGGGGAAAGAACATCTTTGTTTATTCAATGTATGATCACTGTATTTATGTTCCAATAGCTGAAATTCTGGAGCATGTACAATGCGTTTAATGAGAATATGGACCTTGATTGGAGAATAATGTGCATTTATGTTCATTAATTGCGTAATATATTTATTTCAAGGTGATTTAATTGAATGGAATTCTTTTAGGAATATTTTGGAAATTATCATCCATCCACATTTTTGAAATGAGACCTTTATTGATTATCTGAGATAAATGTTCCTTCTTTTCCTTCATTTCTTATTTTATTTTTAAATTAGGTTATGAATCCAGTTGTAAATTAATTGATTAAAATAGATTAATCTATTTTCCCCAGGATAAATGAACATCAGAAGTCCTTAAACATAAAGACGAGGCACTGTCTAATATCATAAAACGTCACTCATAGTCAGCCTCAACCATTTAAGCTGTCGATCTTCCAAACTCTCTCATTTCTTCCCTCGTCACTGAGCCTCAAATTCATAATCTGTAGCCAGTGAGCTCAGAGAGCGAGAGAATGACAGAGTGAGAGAGAGAGAGATTATTATAGCAAGGTCACAAAGTCTATAGATTCTCTCAGTCAGTAATCTCCCCTCATTCACCCCATCACACCCGCATTAACCAATTACCAACACACCCACTCTCTCTCGAACTAACACACTTCTTAATCTCCAGTTCTCTCCGCTCACTATCGCACTTTCCTCTTCAATCTCTCGCCTCACGTCCTGTTTCAGCAGTTGACTCTCAAAGTGCTGACGGTGCTTTTCCTGGCTGTTAGGAGAGTACTAATGTATTCATCCCATCCTCTCAGAAACCGAAGACGCTGCAAACAAGAAACTTATCATTAACTTGTCTGCCTAGTGGTTGAAGAAAGTCCTCATTGCTGATTCTGAATATGAGATACTTTACAAGTGACTGCTGACAGGTTTCCGTTAGTTTTTTCAGTATGACTGAACTGGTCGCTGGTTGCGTTGTATTATTTAAAGCTACACTGTGTGATTTAGCGGTGAAAAGGTATAGCTATGACCATCCAGTGAATATTAGTTTCTGTTCCTCTCAATTTCGATTTCGTTTTAACTCCTACGGTGGCCAATGTAGTCCAAGATTAACATGGCTTCCAGTTCGACCTCGTCCATGAGTGTTAACTCAAACGTAAACGCGAAGGGCGAAGCTTGAATTAACGGGTATGTCCCTCTTTGGCTAATGTACATTCAAGATGGAGGGGCAACATGGCGACCGACATTAGAACCCCTTACCCGTATGTATTTTCAATGGCACTCACGAGAATACTTTATTACTTGAATGAAGTAAATATACATTAATGAGCACATATATTTTTGAAAGAACTAAGTGTTTTTATCTAAGAATAAACTAAAAGAGTTTCACAGTGTATCTTTAAGCGCTTGATTCGCTAAAGGAATTATGCAAATCTGGTAATTTGAAAACATTTGGCTTTACATCAAGTTCAACTAAGTTCAACTTATCTGCACTTATTTGAAATTCAATAAATCATTTGGGCAGGTTCACAAATGTTATGATACTTCAATGACAGAAATGATGTGAATATGAACAAATTGCTGCAGTTTATGGCTCACAGATCCAATAATTTGCTCAGATATGAGTCTAAAGTTTAAAGTTATCAGTTCTTTGGTCTTGTATTATTCACAATGACTCAAGAACTGTACTGACTCCTAATGATTCATTAATATAATGTTGGACTTTTAAGCTCCAGAGTGTGACTGGCATTAGACCCCTGTGTCATTAAAAAGGCATTATGAGCTGGGGTATGGAATATGTCCAATAGTAAAATAATAAAATGAAAGTAGTCAAGTATAACTTTTGTACTTCTACCCAAGTAGAAGTTTAAACTGGAAAAAGTTTATTTTAAAATGATCACTCTGTGATCATAAACATGAATGTAAAATCTGACCGGAGCATGTGCGAATAATCATGCCTGTCAATTTCCATGAATTTCGCAGAAAGCTTTTTTTAGACATAAAGAACAAAAATCTCTCATATTGGATTGCTTTACACCATTACAAACACGTGCAGTGGTTCCCAGACATGTCATTAAAATTCCCACCAAAGCTGCTAAACATCTTGGAATTTTCCTTTGTGGTCTGTTTAAAACATTAATTGGGCTTTGTATCAATGAAGAG
This sequence comes from Pimephales promelas, assembly GCF_016745375.1. The sequence continues at coordinate 18,000,335 of NW_024121099.1, read as the reverse complement.
AATATAACTGAATATGTTAGATGAATAATTACCAAGCATTTAATTGATGTATTTATTGTGTTTTTATTAATTATCCCTCAAATCTTTGCTTTTTTCCCTCTATCCCCGAACTGATACAACAGAACATAATAAAGCACTCAAGCTTCATTATATTGTGAACGGATGAATTGTTTGGCCTGCTGTAATCAGTGCTGTATTAGAAGCCTCAATGGAATTTCATAATGTTCCATAAAACACATCAGTATGCGCATGCGCTTAAGCCCACACACACATTCTCTGGGGTTTTCACATTGACACTAGACTAATAAATCTGGTCAAGTCATCAGCCCTGGCTTCAAATAGCTTGAACGTGATATGGGCGTGAAGGAAAGGGAAGGAAAGGAAAAGCTCAAGGTACACACATCTACATTCTGAAGGAATGATATGGAGGCGTGTTACCAATGCAAATTAACAGAAATGTCGAAATTAAAAAAAAAAAATAAAACAATTTCATGACAAATAATAAGCAGGGGAAATATTGTGATGATTATTTTTGAATTAATCAAGAGAAGCAGAAATCATTATCACGGTTAAAATATGATTAATCGTGCAGTCCTTCTGTCTGGGTGTTGTCTAGCTACTTTATTTCTTTACTTAATTTAGATTCTACTCATTTGACATACTTCTTTTTGCATACTAAGCAGGGACGTACGCATATAGAGTGCAACAATGACTGCCCACTTTTTTAGCAGCCTTTTTTTCCCATTCATTTCCATAGGTATTTTTTAACCAAATTAACCAGCCCTGAGATGAATGAAGACATTACACACTTTAAGCAAACATATTTTAAAAAAACAACAACAATGAACTATGCAGCTCATGGTGCAGTATATAATTGATGGAATCAAATAAAAAACAATCACAATATAAAACGGTATATTGTTTGATAAATTCAGAGATCATGGTAGTCTTGAGAAGTTGTTGTCCACAGCTAGACAATGTACAAAAACAGTGGCTGGTTTGTGAATACCGGTGCCAATAAAATGCCTTGGGCTCTGGTGATTTTGCTGATGTGGCTTGTGACTGTTTTGCATTATGATGAGAGGTATTACCGTGGTTTTTGAAGTCCATTCAATACCATGAAAATAAATAGCACATGAATATTGGCCACTTTTCAGGTCTACTGCATATTTTAAAGTACGTTTTTTTTTTTCATCCGATAACATTACTGTAGTGTGTCACTGCCATTTTTTCAAAAGTAGTTTTTGATGTAATATTTATTAGATGATTTGGTGTAATATTGATTAGGCTATTTGGTGTAATATTAATGAATCGATGTAAATGTATATTATCTATCCATGTGAATGTTTGGGTAATTTCTTGCATGCATGAATAGGTAAAATCATGATGATTTATTACTCTTTTCCTGATTACACACAAAGGCCAGTTTTAGGCAAGTGTGCAAAGCTTATTCCTAAATTGAATCATTGGACAAAAACAGCAGAAGGAGAGGGAAGGGTAAATGACAACGACAGAAAGGAAATTAGGTCTGGGGGTGGGTAGGGGCTGGGGTCTGACATTGCCACTTCCTGTCTCCCTCAGAATGCTGAATCGTGGGTAATAATGGGTGTCTGAGAAACCGGCAGCAGAGAGCTATGGGCCCAGTGAGCCCAACCGACCGAATTTGTGTTATTATGTGCTGAGTCAAGTTTCTCATTGAGTATTCTCTCTATTGATAGCTAACCATGGCATGCTAGTCCACTTCATGTGTGTATTTAGCAGATGTTTGGTTCCTATTGTGTCCCACTGCAATGATTTTGAGATTGCATATCTAGGAGATCATATCTAGGATTTGAGTATCTTTACAGGTTGAGCTGGGGAAGGTGGTTTATGAAAGCGCACTGCAGACTGATGCAAACAATGCCACGTATTTGAATGTTAAACAGCAAGCTCATTGGCTGCTGATGCCACAGTGACCAATCAGCTGTGCTATGTAGATAATGTAATCACTAACCAATTGAGTCAAGGACCTATCAGCCTGCGGCATCTAGAGTTTCATGACAAAACTTTAAATTTATTGTTTGAATTTCATAATAAAATGGACAGAATCTGAATCTATAAATTGTTATTTATTGGATGGACTGTGTGCTACAACAAATAATGTTCACAAAACAGCTAAAAACAGCACAGACAAAAATGTTAATTAATGGCATTTTGGAATCGATGGTTCATCAAAATGAGAATCGATTAAAAATTAGAAATTTTTTTCAACCCAGCCCTACTAAATGGTAATACAACGGTACTTGAATTTAATCCATGATTGAACTGAAAAAACTATTTTACTAAATTACCATATTCATGCATTTATGGTAGGCTAAACTATTTTTAAAAATACAATGAAATTAGCATGATACATGTCCAAAATCTATAAAAAAAATAGAGTTCTTTATGATCTTCAGGATTTCTTTTATAGATATTTAAATAGAAAATAAAAGGCATGAGTGTATATATAATCCATACATGCAAATATTGTTTTTATAATGGCCAGTAAATTGGGGCAAATGTCAAAAAAAAAGGCAAAAGTATTTGACTGAAGAATGCTGCGATTGACCTATCAAATTCAAGTTTTCTGTCTAATTAATTATAAAAATAAAAAAATATAACAAATATATTTAAACATTTATCTTGAATGGAATCATTTTCTTCAGAATGCACAAGACGGGTGTGTGTGTGCGTTTGTTTGTGAGTCAGTGAGGGAGAGAAAGAAAGAATGGAGGGATCCGGCCCTCAAGAGAGATTGAAGAAAACATGTTGTGCTGTCACTCCGCTGCTTCTGCCGCTCATAAGGCTGCACTGCTCTATTGTGTGCCTATGTGTCTCTCTTACACCCCCTCTCTGTTTCTTGCTCTCTTTCCATGTCTGTCACCCTCATTCATAATGGATTCCATAGTGTTGAGATTCAGCTGAGGATGGAATGCTTTGGCCCTGTGGGGGCACAACACTTTCACTGAAGGGAAAGAAGAGAGAAGCCTTTTGATTTAGACTGATGACGCAACTACACTCACGAAACACAGAACCAAGTCAAGTCAAGTTTATCATTCTTCTCATTACTTGCCAGTGTGGGAAAAAAAGAATGAAATTTTGTAGCTACTAAAAGAATATCAAGGGGCCTCAAACCTCAAAGCTCAGGGTTCCCCAATCTCGGTCCTGGATGGCCACTGTCCTGCAGAGTTTAGCTCCAACCCTAGGCTAGATATGTAGTCCACGCTGCTGGCCAATGGAGGTCGACGTCTGCACCTGGCGGCCATCTTGTCACAGGTAGCTCTCTCACTCGTAACATTGTGTTAATGGTACATGTTCTATTTAAATGACCATAACTTGCTCAATTTTCTACCGATTTTCAAACGGTTTGTTTTGTTATAAACGTCAGAGTTGTAGTTATGACCCTGCATACTTATGAATAAAAAGTGTATAAATAAATAATCATCCAGATAATTATAGCCGGGTTAATAACGTTTGCAAGAAACCAAACCGTTTGTAAATCCGTCAAGATTTCCACGAGATAAGAGTATTTGTGTTCGTGCTGACCATTCATCTTACATCAGCTTGTCTGTGACAAGATGGCCGCCGGTGATGACGATGGAAACTCCGCCGTAACACATCTAGCTTTTATATACATATCTATGGTTTCTACTGATCCTGAAGACCTTGATTAGCTTGCTCAGGTGTGTTTGATCAGGGTTGGAGCTAGACTCTGCAGGACAGTGGCCCTCAAGGACTGAGATTGGAGTCTAGCTCATACAAATAGGCTACTGACTTCAAATTATGACATGCACTCATCCATTCACTGCATTGTTTTTCATAGATTTTTTGAAATCAAATTGTAGCCCAACCCAGCCCAATAGCTTTAAATCAAAGCTTCTAATGTGTGTGGTTTGGCTCATGGCTTATAACCTTTTATTGAAGACTTTTTTTTTTTTAAATCCCTATGGAACCAAGGCTGCTGAAAAGGTGAACAGGTACAGTTGCAATCTATACACTGTTTTCGAAGTTGTAAAAAAAATATCACTGGAGTATGTTTTACAAGAAAATGCTGTTCTACTGTGTAGAAAACACCTCGCCCTGTGGAGAAAATTGTTTTAAAGTAAATCCTACACCACGTTTATTTGACTATGGTTGGCAGACGTTTTTTCACAAGGTCACCAAATTTGTCCGACTACTCAAAATATGAGTCATTATTGTAAGCTACGTATAGTGAATTGTGGTATGGAAACAATTGAATGTTTGTTAATGGATTTTTGTTGCATGATAGGGCACCTTATTTTACTCATAATTTAAAAACTGCCATCCTAAAAAAAACATTAGAAATCCTGAGGGTAACCCACACTTTTCTATTGAGTTAATGGTCTTTATCTCAGCATCTGTTTATGCTGATCCTAATTTACTGCAGTACTGCATACTAACTGCTGTCTTCAGTTTGCAATTCCACGTTTAACTGTTGGTCATTTGAACTTTTTGCCCCCAGTACACACACACAGAGAGAGAGAGAAAGCTCAGCAGCACCTCATATTGTGTCTCTGGTATCCACTGCAACACTAATGGGAGTTTTTTTTTTTTTTTTGCTTATGCAGGGAGGCAAGTAAAAAGTGTGCTCGACAAACTGAAACACTACCACACCATGGCACCGCTACTGCTGGAAGGAACAGAGCAGCACCCAATCAGCTGGCTCCGCTCCAGGGTAAGAAAGAGCACTGTATGTTGCTCACCATTTTTCCCTAAACCTCTAGAAAGTCATTTGCACTTCCATCATGATGTCTTGTTGCCAGTGTTTATTTATATTTGAATATGAGTTTTTGAAATGGAATAGTACTGACTTGCATATTCTCTCTTTAAATGAATAACATATTGAGTCCAGTGCAAGTTCACTTCAGTTCAAAATGGTATATTAGACTACGGTCCAAATTAGTTCTCAATGTACTGTATGACTCCCATACTCGGTATCATTATTGAGCTTAGCCTTTTAGCTCTAAAAGGGTCATTTGTGAAAATGAGTGAAAGGCCTGACTGCCAAATGGCACCAGAGGCACAAAGGCTGAGTGATGAGGTGATGAATCTTGAAAACTGTTTTAGAGTACATTAGATTAGATTAAGTGCCTAAAGCCGTGGCGACATTGTCGCAAAAAGTCACATGGTCTCCTTCATTAAGGCTTAATTGATTCCAGTCTCCGCACAGAGTTACTCCAGTAGTGAATATTACAGTCAAACGTCTTCTGTAGCTCAGAGCAATATCTGATTCTGACACATAGCACTTAGAGTCCATTTCACTGCCCGTTTCGGAGGCTTAGGCATTGAAAACTCAACACCCAGAGCTTTTTATAACTGTCTGAGATGTTGGGAATGTCTTTAATGCATTGTTAGGAAAAAGTTTTGTATGTCATGAAAATGCAGTGCTAGCGAATGGTCGGCTTTGCTTTGCTTTCCGAGGTGATTGATTGCTATTAAACATTTACAGGTGGAGATTGAGGTTGTGGTGAGGCCGGTAACGTATATTAGGGAGGAAATCCCGCTCAGAATAAAGGACCTGTCGGTCTGCACCATGAGTGGCCCGACTGATGGCCCAAAGCCAAATCAGTTCAGCAAGAGTAATGGAGGAAGATATGCTCTCTCAGCTGTTTAGTAAGAAAAAAAAAAAGAGTTATTCTGAAATATTTCAGGAGTACACGCATGCATTATTCTGTTTTGCAATTTGAAAAAAATATAATAAAAATAATAATGTGCACAGAAAACATTGAAGAATACAGATGTACTCTACACACATGGAATTATCATAGGGCCATGTCCAAAAAACGTATAGGTTACCTAATGTAACCTCGGTTCTCTCTGCAAGAGGGAACTAGTATTGCGAAAGTTTAGCTTACGCTACGGAAAGATTCATCAGATATTGAAGCCAAAAAATGGCTTAATTTTTGTATTTATTGTCAAAGCAGTGCAGCAGCTTACCACTGAGCCCAGCGTGACGGCACGTCCAATGAAGGGTGCTCGTGCCCTCATAGCGTCTTAGCCCGCCAGAATGGGCGTGGCTTAGCGTATATAAGTGGGGCTTGGAGGGTGTCTCCCTGGCTTTCAACGACTGAAGCAAAAGTCGCTCGTGGAGCGAACACTTCACTCGTTTTCTCTTCTGAAGAGAACCAAGGTTACTCTTACGAGAGGTTCTCTTGAATTATAAGTTATCTTACGCAACGAGAACCCTTTGTCAACGCCATGCACGCCAAGCATCCACTTCATGAGTCCCAGGGAATCCCGTGCTCCCAGGTAAGCGGGGAATAAGGCGGCCAGCAACGCGGTGGCGGCGGCTTCTTTTGGAGTCCAGCAATGCGAAGAGCTTCGCTGAAGAGATGAAAATCAAGGAGACAGCCTCTGAGCCCCGCTTATACAGTATACACTAAGTCACGCCCATTCTGGCAGGCTAAGACGCGATAATACCATAAATTACAACTGTGGAATTGTACATTAGGTTGCGAAAAACAAATATATTGTATTTTTTTATATAATTTATGAAATCTGAGAACATTTACAGCATAGATGTACCGATTCACCAAGATGCACTCACTTTTTGGCAACACTTCTGGCTTGTTTATCATAATTTATCAAGAATCAGTCTGTTTAAATTATATTTGTGCGTAAAACTCAGTTCATATTCCTCATGTCTTTGAGTCAAGTGAATGATGATGCAGTGGCTATACATGAACACACAAGCTTTGGCCCTGTGCAGTGCTTGACACATTATTATGTGCAAAATGACATTTGGAGGGCTTCGTTTTGGCTCTAGCGCTGTCTGGTGCACTGGATCGAAACCTGAAGTCATTTAAAGGTGTAAAGGCTGTGTGTGTGTTTCAATTGGGAAGCTGCAGGGTTTAGAGTAAATTGGTTGAAACAAGAAAACAGGACATGAAGTGATTGTTTTGTTTTTCATTTATTTAGACACCTCCTGCTTCGCTGCGCATCCTAATCCTAGCAGAAGGACAACAGCTGATTTTATCCGTGGAGAAGAACCAGTAAGTCTCCCTCGCAACACTCTTGACTCTTAAATCGCCACACACATGATCAGACACACAGTGTTTTTTTTACAACTTAATAACTTAAGCTATCATTAGGCAGTTAGCATATGGCTTCAGAAGACTGAATATATGCCATAAAAAGCTTTAATAGCTTAAAAGCCCCAGTCCTGTAACTGCCTGGAAAAGAGGAATTAGCACAGGGTTTATTTCAGCATTATTGACCAATGTGTGATGTAACCATGATGTAACATTTTCTCATGTATTATTTAATGTATTTTATATTGCAATACAATTTGCAAAAAAATATTGGGCTGAAACAGTAAACGGCTAATGCAGTAAGAGGTACTCAAGCAGCGTGAAACTTTACAGCTTGAAGCATTAAGCAGCTGAAACCTTAAAAGCTCTATAAATGTCTGGTTGTACACTATTTAGAGTTTATCTGAAAACTCACTTAAATTCCCGAATTTCAAATGTAAATCTGAACTGAAGTAAAAAACTGGATATAGAATTTGACATTGATTCTTGTTCTTGAATGGATCTGAGAGCATATATTGTGTATGAATTAGCCCATATGCAAATTAATTATGCACATATTGTCATATGAAGTAAAAACATAAAGATGTATATGGAATTAAAAATTTAATTAAAAATGTATATAAACAATATATATTTATATATACAATTTATATATAATATATCTAATCCTTATAAATATGTTTATGTATGTTTACATAAATATATTTTTGATATATCATGTATGTAATTATTTATAGACATAACATGTTTGTCTTTGTATAAATGTGTTTAATATGAAAATTATACATTGTATATACATATTAAAAAAAACATGAATGTTAAAAGTAACACATATGGGGGCATAATAGATAGACGGGCAGAAAGAAAGAAGCAACGAGCCTACAAAGAAACTCCAGGGACGTCTGATACAGGCTTATCTTCTCTGTACATTAAGCTGAGCTCAACTCTTTCCCATGCACATCAAAAACACACAACAAATAACATCACTCATCCAGATATACAACCAAAACCTAAATGAAAGACACTCATAAAGCTTTGTGTACCCATCATCACAGCAATAATAACCATCAAGTAAAATCTCATTTTTTCACTCGAGTGCATTTGATAAAAGAGCTTAGTTCTCATCTTTCTCTGAATTTTGTCTAACCTCATCCTGAACTAATTTCTGATTCATTCATTTTTGTTGTTTTACCCAATGGATTTGTCCTCCCTGTATTCTCTAAGCTCAGATCAGCAATACAACACAGTCTAAACAACAGCCTTGAACTCAGTTTAACTCACAACGAACAGGAAAGCAATGCTGACTTTGATTGCTCATCCAAAGGATTTCCAAAGAAAAATGCATCTGAAGCGAACACTATAACGCTAAAAGACTCTAATCAGCAGCTGCCCAGTGAAGTTGTAGCTTTGCTCCACTTAATTTGCTGAATTCCACGTTCCTCTCAAGACTGAGTGAAAACACTTACCATAAATTAGGAAAAAGTCTGTCACAGTGAGAGCATGTGTACAGTGTTTTAGGCTGGATAAAGCCACATAATTTAGCATTGTTGTGAAGTTAACTTGAAACTATAGCTTGCCAACCTACAAGCTACTCATAGTTAAAAGTATTTAAAACTATTCTTTTAAAAAGGTAGCACCACAAGTCAAGTTATACTACCATGACAAAATGTAGCTACAGTGTAAGTACACATGCACTTTTTTACACTAATATATTTTTCACAAAATATTTTTTTATATAATTTGATAGCCTGATTACAAAAAACAAGTCTCACCATTAAAAGCAATGTCCCAAGCACTCAATAATGTTCTCATGATAATTTCATGTATCCTATTATGAGAGACTTGAGTTGCACATATTGCACTTAACTGTTTTTTTCCTTTTTTTTAAGTGATTTCAGTCATATTTCAAGCAATTCAAAATTATCATGGTGAACAGTGTGCATCTGAAATGTTTCAGCTGAAGGAAATAATCCATTATTTATCGGTTTTAATATTTACAAATTTTCCTTTCAGGCCGATATAATGATAACATTCAAACTGGACACATATCGGCCTATACGATACCGATATACCAATATACCAAAATATCGTCCATTTCTAATAAAAGTATTAAAGTATTTCTTTATTTTAAATGTAAATGTCGAAATTATGACTTTTTTTTTATAATTCATTATGGTTCATTTAATATATGATAAGTTTCTTCTCGAATTATGATGTTCCCTTTCCAGGGATGTCGAGATGCGTCGAGACACTGTGGGATGTGCATGATTGCGTCATGAAGCCTCTTATGAAATCAGTCCAAACCGTAACCCGAGACGTTTTCCTTCATTCAGCATTTTGGATTGATAAAAACTCAACTAGTGAAGGCTAACGTGAATTTTCACAAAATGCACCTAAACCTTTTACTGTATGCGCTGAAAGGATGGATTCATTTTTGCAGCCGGTTCATTGAAATGCACCGTCCGAAACAGACTAATTCGCCCAAATTAATTGGATTTCCCAGTGGTACTTGAGAGAGAGAGACCTTCTGAGAGTGCGTTTGATTATTGTCATTGCTCGCTCGGTTGTTAGGCTGCATAAGCAATATGAGGCATGAAAAACAACAATGTAGTGCTTGTAAAAATAGCTTGTACTGGAAAAGCTGCACTATTTTGATGATCTATGCTGTCACGCTACTGAAAAAAAATAGCTTGTAGCATACCTACATCTAGTTAGCTGTCAGTCACTTTTTTCATTCGTTGATTTTCTTGAAGTGTTCTTCCTCTTTTAAACTCTAAATCTTGATAATGGCATTAGAGATATCCCAGACACTGAATTGATCAAAGTCCACAGGACGTTTATATGAAGGAAGATTGTAGGAAGATTTAGAGCTTATTCTGGTTGACTCAAACAGCTGTTACTGAGGAAGAGTGTGCCATTCAAAGGCTTCCTTTTATTCATCCAAACAGGAAGGAGCATAGCCAAGCACACAAAACATGTCATTACTGTGACAACTGCAAACATGACCATATAAACTTGGACTCAGTGTCCATGAATGGACGGGGAATAGGGTTGTTGTTTGTGTGAGAATGGCATCATTGACTCTCTGCTCTGATGTCAGACTGAAGCAAAATTAATGAACTGAGTCCAATAGAGAGAGAAACACACTATTACCAGAGGACTATTAGAGTGGCCCTGTGATTCTGGAAGCAAGGTGAGGATAATGAGTAAGGAGTCCTTCAACAACTGACACAATACACACACCTGGCCTGTTACATAAACTGTTTAGACTTACAACAAGTCAGCCATCTAATTTTTTTTTTCTTTAAGACAGGTCATAACAAATCAGTTACATAAAAAGGTAGATTGGTGCTATTTGAATCTGAAAAGTAAGACTGATTATTGGTTCTTAAGTCAGTCTTAACTTAGCAGCTATGTTTTTGGCTCATGTAGTGACCTTTAAAAATAAGGCCACAATGACAAATTAGAAATATTTTTTTATTTTTCTGATAAGAGAGCCTCCCCCTTACTTTTGCATATTATAATAATGGTAAAAAAAATAGTTATGTAATTTAATAGTAATAAAAAGTAAATGCTAGATATTTAATATACTGGATCTCATCATACTTTAGATGTGATAACAGGTCACAGATGATGATCAATTTGGTCAGACAGATATAGTTGGCAATGCAGCAAACCCTGGTGCTGGGGAAAAAACAATAGTATCAGAAGAATTTACTTTTTATTTCACATGTTTCATAAATGCAATATATACTGTGTCTATATATATATATATATAAATAATTAAGAAATATTATTAATATCCAATTCTCTTTGCTTGTTTTTTTATTATTAATGCATTGTATGCTACGAGAACTGCAATTTTTATTTTTTGTTAGTGTTATTTATTATATTTCACATTCTTACTTTAATATTTATACATATTTATATTTATTAATATTTATAAATAAAATTTTCTAACTGATTTAATTTTTATTTCCCAACCACTGTTCTGAAGTAAGCACAAGGAAATATACTCTTCAGCTGATCTGTGCTGGTGGAATTGGTGTCTGTAAAAGGTGAAGGTGTGAGGTAGTATAGAGCATAAACCACTCCTGTTATTAAACATTCCACACAATTTGTATTGTTGTGGAGGTTGGCTGTCTTTCACCTTGAGGGTTTGTTGCTTTATAGACTATGTAAACTACAAAATGATAGAAAGACTGAGAGAGAGCAAACAATGAAAAGGAGAAAGAGGAGATGAGGTATACAATGCCACGCTCAATTATGGATTCACTTGTGGACTCGCTTGTAAACTTTCCATCTGTTACAAATTACTTCTCTCAGAGGCTTCAATTATTTCTTCTGTCTTCAAACTGAAATTAATGACATGGTGTGTAGTGTAATCAGGGGTTGTGGAGTGCATGAATGTGGGAGAGAGAGAGAGAGAGAGAGAGGGAGAGAGAGAGAACATAATAAGAGCAAGTCGTTTGATGACTCTTAATGACAGTGTATGACAGGACAACACACCATTTTTTAGAAGCATGTGAAAACAGCTCATATTTTTATTATACTGAAATTAAGTTGTCAAAAAACAAAAACAAAAAAAACACAAGCTTTTTATCTTATACAAGCAAGAACCACTATTATTATTGCTCATAGTTATTGCTCATAGAACTGAACACATCCCTAACCTAACTATTAAACTTTGGCACATAATTGTCCCGCACCCATTGTATTAAGAACATGAATGATGACATGGCTCTTGTAGCTTATTGATCATATACACTCACCTAAAGGATTATTACACCATACTGATACTGTGTTTGACCCCCATTCGCCTTCAGAACTGCCTTAATTCTACGTGGCATTGCTTCAACAAGGTGTTGAAAGCGTTCTTTAGAAATGTTGGCCGATATTGATGGGATAGCATCTTGCAGTTGATGGAGATTTGTGGGATGCACATCCAGGGCACCACATCCCAAAGATGCTCTATTGGGTTGAGATCTGGTGATGTGGGGGTCATTTTAGTACAGTGAACTCATTGTCATGTTCAAGCTTTGTGACATGTGATTTGAGCTTTGTGACATGGTGCATTATCGTACTGGAAGTAGCCATCAGAGTCTTCAACAGTGACCTAAAACACACTATATATCCACCTAGAAACACCCTGGAAACTACCCAGAGCACCATATACAACCACCTAGCAATGCCCTAGCAACCAACCCGAACATCTGAGCAAATATATAGAAACATTCACCAGCCACATGGCAATTCAGTTCAAAATCCCTCTTCTTTTGTTTTCATAAATAAATATTATTAACATGTAATTTACCTGCAAGACATGTTATAGAAAAACAGCCTGAACTCTTCCGCTTTTGACCTCTGTGAAGTGGGTCAGCTGCCAGGGGCACAGAATCATCAGCAGTAAGAGGAATGAGGAGAAGCTTACATCAGTGCTTTTTGCTTGTCAGTGTGTATGCCAGTGCATTATCCACAGTTGGTGGCAAGGAATAAAATAGAAAGAGAGAAGCACAGAGGGCGAGTTATGCTAATGTAATTTGGTTCTAACCATCCCTCAATGAAGCAAGCGCAGCTCGTTTGAAACGCTATATGGATTGGTTTGTCATCAGCAGGCTGCTTAGATGGAAAAAAAAAAGATAGAGAACATAAGGGTGAAATAGAGCATTGCCAAGTATATGGTAAATTATGCCTTTCTGGATGATTTTTCATATGGGCTTTATGAAGTGTATTGTTCAGAAGAGTCCTTGGCATATTTATCTAAGTCAGCCGATTCACAGAAGTCATTTAAACTTTTGAAAGCGAGGAACTGCAAGTATGTGAGATTTTCCCAGAAGATATATTTTTAATAACCCAGTGCCACGTTCTGTGTATACACTTATTCTTTTGTTTGTGAACCTACTCCTCACCAAGTTTTGACTCCTGGTTTGTGTACCTCTGTGGTATATACAGTAGCTTATTGGGAAGTTTGATATCTGATCAGTTTATTTTATTATTATTTTTAAGACATACATTTTGACACTTACATTGTGCATTATCAGTACCCACACATGACAGCTTGGGGTCTAAAAGCATCGTATGTTTCAAAGACTGCATTTATTTCATCTAAAAAAGGGAAATATTTTTAGTTGATATTTAAAGTTAGTGTTTTCTATTTTATAATGAACTTTATTTCTATGATAGCAAAGCAGACGTGAAAGCAGATTAAGACAATGGTAAAGAGAAACCAAGTGCAGTTTATTTAATGTGTCCAAAGATCCGAAAACATGAAACAAAGTACAAACATAATCCAAAACATGAAAAAAAAACAAAAAAAAAACATGAACAAAACTTGACTATGAACAGATCTAGCAAATGGAAACATGGAACGCATGCATACTTCATGGCAAACAAAAGGGCTTAATAGGGATCACATGACAAAAACAACCAATGAGAAAAAGACACATGAAACAAGGGAACCAATCAGAACATGACACATATAGAAAGGGAAGCACATGACATGAAAAACTGGTTAACTGAAAACTGATAAATGCTGCATTCAGAGGGCGCATTCCAAAGCTGGAAGGGATCAAGGGCCAAGGCTCGTCCGAATGCAAAGATCATTTCACTTCCTGTCTTCCTGCTTTTGATATCCCAAAATCCTGTGCTTTCCAGTCTGTGACAATTGAGCTAAAAAAAGAAGGCGTCTGAAAGTTGCGGCTGGTCGTCAGTTTGTGTGTAAATGTACATTTTTAATTAGTGTCAATGATCAACTTATGATGTCATTTCTAATGATAAATAACTAATGATAAATGATAAATAACCTTCGTGCATATACACTGCCTGCAAAGTCATTGCCAGATAGGGCAGTGAGGCAACAAGTCAACTGCCTAAGTTTTCGGATGCAGCCATGATCACATGAGGGTAAAGAGGTCATATAACAAGAACCGGGAACCAAACTACAAAATAAAAGCTCTGAAACATGAATCAAAACCCAAAACCAATCTTGACACTTATCAGCATCATTACTCCAGTCTTTAGTACAACGTTACTCAAGAAACATTTATTATTATCAGTTTTGAAAACTGTTGTGCTGCATAATATTTTTGTGGAAACTATATATTTTTTCAGGATTCTTTGATGAATAGAACATTAAAAAAAAGGATTTATTTGAATTTAAAAAATTGTAACAATGTAAAAGTCTTTACTGTCACTTGCTGAATAAAAGTATTAAATCTTTCTTTAAAAATGTCTTGGTTTGTAGAAAAATACTTAAACCCTACCTATATATGGAAAGATATTTTATAGTGAGGCATTTTCAGTATTTAAAACATGATTTGACATATACTCACTGCTGATTTAGAAAATCAAATGCTATTGTGAGCATAGTTCATTCTTATTGAAAACCTAGCTTGAGTTTCTCTCCTCACTGAGCACCGAAGCTTTAAAGGTCTCAGTTTCACAGCCATCCTGCCTCACTTTTTTTTCCCAGGAGTCTTTAGCAGCTGACCGCTCCATGATCTCATCACTGAAGGTCAACAGTCAAACCAGGAAGTGATTCTTTTTTATCGACCGGTTGCGGTAACAGCAAAAATAGAGGAAACGCTCCAGTGAAAAACAAAGGGGATTTTCAGAACGAGAGAGAGCTGACAAACAAGGGTCTGAGTATTATCCAAAGGGAAGTTATTCACAGGAAGCTGGGAGCTACAGTACTTTTTGAGTGAGGTTTGTTGTAGCATTGGGAACTTGCCTGAAAATGTACAATAATTACGCTACAAAGTACACACCAAGTTTTTAATCTATCTCGTGAGTGTAGATTGATCTGATCACAAAACATTTTGGACGTTCCCATTAACTCTTTCCTCACTATGTCTCACTGACATAATGTTCCATCATTTATGAGACAACACTCACCCGGCATAATATTCTGGCTTTCCGTGTTTTCGCTATTAAACGGTGGGGGACAATTTTACATAACTTCTGAAAGTGTAAAGCGTCTCCGGATCAAAAGACAGGCAAAAAAAGGAGCAGAAACAAGCAATAGAAACATTTCTTATGCACGTTCAGACTGATCTCATGAAGTAGTGCCACGCCAATTCGTATTTCCATTTTTGGCGTGCTATCAAGACGCATAATCGCCTTTCAGCGTGTTTATGAACGCCGTTGACTTAACGTTATATAAATATATGACTTACCTCAACCCCGTCCCTAAACCTAACTGTCACTGGGGTTAATGGCATTTATGACTGTTCCCTTACCATCCTAGGTAAAAAAAAGATATGACTTACCTCAACCCCATCCCTAAACTTAACCGTCACTGGGGTTAATGGCATTTATGACTGGAGATTTGACTGTGTGTACAGACACGCGGAATGACACGGACGTTAATGGCGTAGACATACAAGCATACACGCGGATACACGCGGATAGCTCAAAATGCGTAGAGATAACACGCCACCTGACTCGAAAGTGGCGTGTATGTTTACGCAAAAGTCATGATGTCATGTTGGCACGTTGTAGTCATTGTAGTTTTTTTAGTTGTTTTTGTTCAAAATGTTGAACTTGAAACCTTTTTTAAAAAAAAACAGTGAATGAAGAATAAAGTAGCTGTTCTGTTCTTTCTTTTGATATATTGCATGTTCAGGTATTCAACAAAATATTTGGGGGGCCATGAATGTTTTGTGAATAAAAATGTAGGTGTTAGCTACTTAAAAAAAAATATTCAAAAACACTTTGAACATTCAAAACCTGAGAATGATCCCCGTTAGCTGGGTGCCAGGAATAAACAGAGCCTTTTTCTTGTTTTCTCCTGAAGTTTCCATTCTCGTTTTTCATGTTTTGCCTCTATCATCTGTCTTTGTTACTTTTGCTCGACACTAGCTAACAACAAGCTGACCAAACAAAAGCTTTGTTAGCTGTTTTTCTTGCTAGGCATCTGGATAAGTTAATGAAGAATGCTCTGCAGTGAAAACACACTTCTGTTGCATTTTTCACAGATGTTTTAAAGCCTCATAATCATTACACACACTGCTCTAAGGCTTACTGCTAGCGAATAACTTGATTCTTTTACAACTGTGACAAAAAAGCAAGAATCATCCTGCACTCTTTCAGTCTGACTAATCGTACACAGATCAGATGTACCATCATAAATAAGATCAAGAGAAGATGCCAGAAGGTTGGTCAGATCTGTGTAATGAGCCGAAGAGGAGACTATTAAACTAGTACAGAAGCATCAGTGAATCTTTAGGGAGACCTAGAGAGAGAGAAAATAGATAGAGAAAGCGGTTAATGGTGTGGAAACCAGCACAGAGAAATAGCACATATTTACTAGAGCCAAGAGCCGAAATCTGCTAAATTGTATTCAAGTGCGAATGCCCCTTTCTCCCCAACTAGTGAAGTAGGAGATCTTTTGGTTTGAAGAAGTTCTTAATGATCATGAAAGCCACAGTTTCACCCCTCCTGCTGAGAAAAAAGTTTCTTGGCTGTCATTTGTTATTTATCATCGAGTGAGTCACAGATTTCCTTACTAGGATCACTCAACATCTATACAGTTCAGTGAACTGCTTTGGCTGCCTTACGAAAGTAACACAACAAGAAACGTTAAGTATAAACTTCCAGACTCGCAGTGCTGTGTCTGGATGGGTACTGTTGCTGTTATGTGGTCTCCAGAGCTCAGATTATACACGGACCAGGATAGGCAGTGGAGCGTACTGTGGAAATATAATGAATGAAAATAAAAGTAAAGTGGTCTGAGAATGGGATTAAAAGGGTATGTTGATATTGATGTTTTACATAAGTTGCTGGGTCATTTATTCAATCAACACAATTAATTCAGAACACTGATTCATCCAATAACGAAATGAGTGAGTCATTGAATCAACTAAACAGATTTGTTTAAAACACTGATTCAAAGTGAAACAAATGATTCAGTGAGTCATTCACTTAACAGATTTGTACATTCAGCTACAAAACACCAGTCTAGTGTATCACTTTGTGGTGTTTTTTTTTTTTTTTTTTCATCTGGCTTTGTTTGGAAATATTTCAGTTGAAGTTACTGGAAATATCGTGTATTAAATATTGTTGAAAAAAAGCTGAGAAAACAAAGTGCATAAGAAATGGTTTATGCCTAATCATGCATCATTTAATGTTATTTCTATATAGTAAATAAATGTAACCTGTAACAAAGACACAATAAAATAGTGTTATCAAATTCAGTTGCAAATATTCAAAAAGACATGGAAATTCTCCATAAATCACAACATTGTTGGCACTTTTATTTTTAGTGAAACCCAGACTTCATACTTTTTTAAAGGGTTAGTTCACCCAAAAATGAAAATTATGTCATTAATGACTCCCCCTCATGTCGTCCCAAGCTCGTAAGACCTCCGTTCATCTTCTGAACACAGTTTAAGATATTTTAGATTTAGTCCGAGAGTTTTCTGTCCCTCCATTGAAAATGTGTATGGTATACTGTCCTTGTCTGGAAGGACAGAAGGAAGTTCTCTAAAGGAGTGAGAAAGAAAGAGAAAATGCAAAGCAAACAAGTTCTTAATTAGTATTTTTGCTGTGTTTTTAAAGTGCGAAAAAAAAAACTACAGGATTTGATTGTTAACAGACGAAGGCCTGGTTTCACAGAGAGGGCTTAGATTTAGCTAGGTCTTAGTTGAATTAGGGCATTTAAGTAGCTTTTTTAAATGTGCCTTAGAAAAAAAACTTTACTAATATTGAGACAAAACAATGGCACTGGCATATTTATAAATATGTCAGTGCAAGTTGCTTGATGTTTTGATGTTTGATAAGGATGATGATGATGATGATGATGCCCTGGGCTTATTTTAGACATTGAACAAAACACCTTGACAAATGACATTACTTTTGTTAAATTAACTGTCTAGCTTTGATTTATAAATAAACTACTAAAAAGAGTCTTTCTCCATCGTCTATGTGTTATAATGTCAAATTGAATAAATGTGTTAATGCTGTGTAAAAACAACGTTAAACATATTTAAACATAAACAAGGGTTTATAAATAACATAACATATTTGAACATATAAACAAGGGTTTAATTACTTGCATGCATTAATGCGATAACTTTAAAAAGTCCCCATTCTTATACATTATGTCCTTCCATTACATCTGTGTGTGTTTGTGTTAAGTAAAAGCTGGTGTTTAAGGATCTAGAGCCTTGACTCTTATACAGACATTTTTTACTGCTCCCATACAGTGATAATATAGAGAAATATTTCTTTAGCCTAGAGAATTTCATCTTGTCCTTCATCCTCAACCTTCCCCCATCTCATCCCGTTATGTGAATCTTGTGTTGTGGATCTGTGTGGAAAGCTAAATCAATTGGAAACACAGCAATGTATGGAAATAGAATTAGACCTTCAGACCAGCCATATTCTTGTGTGTGTGTGTGTGTGTGTGTGTGTGTGTGTGTGTGTGTGTGTGCATGCATGTGCGTGTGCGTGTGAGAGAGAGATGGTTTAGTTTTTTCAATGTTGGTGTCTGCTTTGATAACACGCTTCAAACCAGAGAGAGAGAGAGAGAGAGAGAGAGAGGGAGAGAAGCTAAACAAGAAAATAAACAAGATTACCTCCTCAAAATGGCGAGATGGAGAGAAAAGGCAAAAGAGAACCAGGTCTCACTTCTTTTTCAGCGTCTTCCACCACATACGTCATGTTTTTAAGATGGCATATCAAGTCAAAAATAGTGCTTTAAAAAAATGTCTCCATCCACACTGTTTCAGTCTCTTCAGTTGTCACTTGTGTGCATTTTAGATCCTTTTAGTGTCAGGAAGTGCTGTAATGGGCACTTTTAATTTCCAGCAGAGCAATGATCTATCTAATTAGAAGGGCCAAATGATGTTCAAGACCTCTTTCACTTTCTCTCTCCTCCAGCTTTTCCCCTGACTGTTAAAACCATATTAGTCTGATATGGAGTCAGTTAACAGCCTAATAGAATAGATGGGTTAAAAAGTATCAAGTTGAACTTTATTAGTTATTTTCAGTAATAAAAAAGTAGACCAGAGACGGTCGAGTCCGAGTCGAGAGCGAGACCAGTGAGGGTTGATTACCTAATTTACTTTTATTTACTTAGAGTTTAAAAAATATGATCAGTTTAGGGTAAAAAGGCCACATAGTAGGTGGTGTTAAAAGTAATTTTATTACAATTTGTCATGCGCAGTTGCGCACTAGAAAATAAACCAATCACTGGGTGTGTCAATCAATTTAAAGAAATATTTTATTAACATACATTAATAATCATGAAACATATTTTGAATTGAACTCGAGTGGACTCGGGAATAAGTCCGAGTCCTAAAAAAAAATGTTCGAGTATGAGTCAATTCCGAGTCCAAATGCACACGAGTCCATGACAAGACCAAGACCATTAAAATATGGTCTCGAGACCGAGTCCGAGACGAGTCCGAGTCTCGAGTACTACAACACTGTGCTCAAGTAACATTTCTTATCAATGTTGAAAACAGTTGTGGTGCTTAATGTTTTTGTGGAAGCTGTGATAAAAATAAAAATAGAAAAATAGAATTTTGAATGCATCCTTGTTGAATAATATTAATTTCTTTAAAAAAACATGAAAAAAAAAACTTGCTGGCCTTAAACTTTTGAATGGTATAGGCCTATGAACTGTAGGCTACAAAATCATTTAACTTAGTGGAGCAAGTAAGTCCTTTTTAGACACTCTGAGTGTGTTTCACCTCTTCACCCATCCTCTGTATGATCTGTTCCGGGATTTCAAGGAGATTGAGCAGAGGATTAGAGGAGCTCAGTGTTTCATATCTCAAGACACTGAATCTAGATGTACTTCACAAACACGCACACACATAGCACTACTTTCTGGCCTTTTTAGAAGTTGCACCTCTCTGCAGGTTTGTTAGTGAATGTCTTTATAAGTATTGAAGTGCTTACGATGCTGTCTGCGAGAAAGTTCATATTGTCCGCCCCTCTATCAAAGACCCTTTTGTGGGTCACTGTGCCTTTGCTTACTGAGTCAGAGTTAATGGAACGACAGGCATTTAAGACATCACAATGGTTCACAACATCAAATTTAAACCAGTTACAGTAAAAGTTAATGGCAGGAGACTATCCAGTATATATTCCTTATTAACTCACCACACTCCGAATACATTACAACTTAAACAGAAGTGTGGTGCATGAAGTTTATTATAGAAGACTATTTATATTACAAAGTAATAATAAAAAATGTAATTGACTTTAGAATTTCCAGTGTTACTTGTATGTCTCACAAAGCGACTTTTTTGCAATTACAACATATCCCAATCCTTTCATATATCCCAATTGCAACATTATGTCTTGCAGTTTGACTTTATATCTCACAGTGTAACTATATCTCACAAAGCCATTTTAATTAAACTGTATATCACAATTGCAACTTTTGATTTTCGCAATTGCAACTTCGTATCTCACAATTGTGACTTTATATCTTGCACTTTGATATCTCTCAAAGTAATTTTATATATCACAATTTGCAACTTCGAATCTCACAATTGCGACTTTATATCTTGTAATTGTTTTATGCAAAAATTGCAAAAATATAAAAATGTCAGTCAAAAAGGAAACCCTTGTGATACAGAATCCAAAGTCAGCTGAAAGCTTATTTCTTACAATATGACCTTATTTCTTATTTTAAACTAGAGCTGCATGATTATAAGACTTGATTGTGATATGATTGTGATTTAATTCAATAAATAAGATGCATTTTAAAGTGATGTGCTGCCCTTTTTTAAACGTCAACTCACAATTACCTTTTACTCTTAAACGAGGTGTAAATTAGCTTCCATGTGGAGTTCTACATCTCAATTCATGCACATTTTTGAGTTTTTGATGGCCTTTTACAATGTCTACAATTTCCGAACATGGTCTAGATTGCTCTATCGCGTTTTCGTACTTGAGTCCGTAGTGGACTTTTTCTTTTGTAACCCTAATTGGCATATTACACCACATTCAGCGATCCTTTTATGATCCCCACTTCCCTGTGGACAAACTCCCACATTCCCTTGCTCATCGCTCTGTGGCACCGAGGGAGTCATGCCACTTTTGGGATTCGGATGGCTGTCACACCAGTTCATCCCTGAGAACATCAAAGCCTTTTGACTAGAGGCTTTGAAGTTCCTTCCAAAACAACAAACTGTTCCTCCACTGGCATGTGGATCAAATCGGGGAGAATGGGAATTGGACTGAAGTGCTGTCATTACTGAAGGGATGGCCTAATGACATTAAACCAAAAATGAGTCTCACAACAACCATGGAGGCAGTACTTGAGGGAGCTGAGCTGGTGTGTTTTACTAATACGTTAGCCCAAGGTCTAAACCAGGCAGGTTCATGAGGAGAATTCAAAATGAAGTTTTGCCCAGAGAATACAAACACTGGATCTGTTTTCATATACTGATGTTCATTTGATGAATGTATATGTATTCAAGGGTATAATTATGGCATACATAACCCCAAAGGAGAAATCTGAGGAGCGTGAGGTCTGTCAAGGTGTGTATGTTAGGTTTTAGTCAGCTGAATTGTTATTTACTTTATTTTTAAAAAGTACAAAATGCAGAAAACACTTAAATTGGGCTTAAAATGCTGTAGAGAATAATTCTCTAAAATTCCTCATTTTTGTAATTTTTAGCACTTTTTTCTGGGTCCCTTTTTGTATATAATTTAAAGTTGGGTAGCTTATTAAAATTCAGCTTATATTTAGATTACAACAAAACACTCAGAATTTCAGAATATGGAACACACACACACACACGCGCGCGCGCACACGGGACCTTTAAGAGCTTCTGCTTATGTTGTTGAGGTGATTACATTTGGATTTCATCATGTCACATATCACTCTTATCTCTTTCAGAAATGTCTTAGCTGAGTTTGACATGACACATACCAAACACACACACACACACACACACAATACTTGTAACATCCTTTCCCCCTGCGTTCCCATAAGCTACTTTATTCAACTGTACAAGCAGTATACACACATACTCAACCAGGACAGCCTTTCAAATGGAAAGGTGCGGTTTTATGTACAGTGGGGTACATAAATCTGGGATTCAAAATACTATTTTAAACCAAGAACAGATTTTGGATTTAAAAATAAATAAAAAGTTGTGTGCATTGAAGAAATATCTAAGTTTAAATGTATCAAAAAAAGAATGAAATAGCTGTGACGATAAAACGTCTCGGGTTATGACTATAACCCTTGTTCCCTGAGAAGGGAACGAGACACTGCGTCGATAAAATCGACTCTTTGGGGACGCTCCCTAAGCGTGCGCCTCTGAAGTATGAATGAAACTAATCCAATCCTGATTGGTGTTGCGTCGTGACGTAACATGTGACGGCATACCCGGAAGTATAAAAGTGACGCTGTCACAACACACACTAGCCTCGCGATGAAGCAAGACGCTCAAGGGTCTGAAAAGGGGGCGTGGCAACACGACGCAGTGTCTCGTTCCCTTCTCAGGGAACAAGGGTTATAGTCATAACCCGAGACGTTCCCTATCGAGGGAACTCAACACTGCGTCGATAAAATCGACTCTTTGGGGAACGAGTACCCACTAGGCCACGCACCGAACAGACCCGCCCCAGAGTGAAACTGATTAGGCACTCAGCAAGGGCCGAGTACGTGTGCACCGGGCGTACTGGGAAGGCTGAGACTGTAAAACCTGATGAAAGTATGCGGGGTAGCCCAGCCGGCTGCCTCACAAATCTCCTGCAGAGGTACTCCCGACAGAAGGGCCCTAGAGGAAGCCATGCCTCTAGTCGAGTGAGCCCTTAAGGCCAAAGGTGAAGGAACCCCACGCACCTTGTAAGCCTCAGTAATAGCCTGGACAATCCAGTTACTTATAGTTTGTTTGGTCGCCGGGAGCCCCCTCTTAGGTGACCCAAAGCATACTAACAACTGGTCAGATCTTCTCCAAGAAGCAGACTTTTCCAAGTATACACTCAAAGCTCTGACGGGGCAGAGCAAGTGAAGCCTCTCTTCTCCCGCCGACACATGAGGTGGAGGATGGAATGCCTGAAGGACTACAGAGCGAGCCGTACTCGAAGGAACTTTAGGCACGTAGCCCGGACTCGGGTGCAAAAAGGCCTTTACTTTGCCAGGGGCAAACTCCAAGCAAGCTGGCGTTACCGCCAGGGCCTGGAGATCTCCCACCCTCTTAAGAGAGGTAATCGCTAAGAGAAAGACCATTTTCAACGTTAAGTCCTTAGGCGAAGCCGACTCTAAAGGTTCGAAGGGAGCGAGGGACAACCCTTCCAGAACTATTGCCAGATCCCAGGCAGGCACCCTGGACCTGATCGCCGGCCTCATCCTCCAAGCACCACGGAGAAACCTAATGACCAACTGGTGCCTCCCCAGAGGTCCACCATCTACTGGCGCGTGGAAAGCCGAAACGGCAGCCACGTACACCTTAAGAGTGGACGGGGAGAGACCCGCAGAGAAACGATCCTGAAGGAATTCCAGAACTGAAGCCACTGGGCAGTTTACTGGATCCAACCTTCGTTCTCCACACCAAGTGTGAAACACCTTCCACTTGAGGCCATATAATCTCCTGGTAGATGGGGCCCTAGAGCTAAGTATGGTTTCAACCACCTCAGCTGATAAGCCAGCATTTAGGTACTGAACCCCCTCAGAGGCCAGACCCACAGCTTCCACAACTCTGGGCGAGGGTGGAAGATTGTGCCCTCCGCCTGAGACAATAGATCCCTCCTCAGAGGAATCGGCCATGGCGGAGCTATGAGGAGTGATATTATATCCGAGAACCATACTCGTGTCGGCCATCTCGGGGCAACCAGAAGTAGACTGATGCCCTCTTGACGGACCCTCTCCAGGACCCCTGGGAGCAGAGCGATCGGGGGGAAAGCATACAGGCGAAGCCTCGGCCAAGCCTGTACCATGGCATCCAACCCCAGTGGGGCTGGATGTGAGAGGGAGAACCAAAGTGGACAGTAGGACGTCTCTCGAGACGCAAACAGATCCACTTCCATCGGTCCGAACCTCTCCCATATCGACTTCACCACATCCGGATGAAGTCTCCATTCCCCGGGCCTCAGCCCCTGCCTCGACAGGATGTCTGCTCCCCGATTCTGAACCCCTGGGATATACATTGCCCTTATTGACAATATCTTTCCCTGGGACCAAAGGATAATCTGATGCGCCAGTTTGCACAGAGGGCGCGATCTGAGTCCCCCCTGTCGGTTCAGATAGGCCACCACTGACGTATTGTCTGTCCGTATAAGGACGTGGCGACCCTCGATGTCTGGGAGGAAGCTCCTCAAAGCCTTGAATACCGCCATCATCTCCAGGCAATTTATATGCCAAGTGCGATGATGGTCCTGCCACAGACCCCTGGTAAAGCGGCCGTCCATGACCGCGCCCCAGCCCGTAAGGGAGGCGTCTGTCGAAACGGTTTCCCGGCGACATGACACCCCCAACACTGGCCCTTGGGATAGGAACCAAGGCTTCTTCCATATTTGCAGAGACTGAAGGCACTTGCGCGTTACTCTGATCATACGGAACGGATTTCCTTTGGGTGAGAACCCCTTGGTCTTCAACCACCACTGGAGGGGCCTCATGTGAAGGAGGCCCAGAGGAATAATGTTGGATGCCGCTGCCATGAGGCCCAGCATCCTTTGAAAGTGTTTCACAGTGACGGCCTGACCTAGCCTCACCCTGGACACCATCGCCAGAATTGACTCGATACGTGCGGGAGACATACGTGCCTGCATTGTAATCGAGTTCCACACGACTCCCAAAAAGGTCGTGCCCTGGGACGGTTCTAGCACACTCTTCTTCAAATTGAGTCTTAACCCCAATTTTTGAATATGGCCAAGAACGACATCTCGATGCCGAACTGCCATCTCCCGAGACTGGGCCAAAATAAGCCAGTCGTCGAGATAATTCAATACGCGAATCCCCTGAAGTCTCAGTGGAGCAAGGGCCACGTCCATACACTTGGTAAATGTGCGGGGAGAGAGTGCTAGGCCGAACGGAAGAACCCGATATTGGTATGCTTCGCCCCCGAAAGCGAACCTCAGGTACCTCCTGTGACAAGGAAGGATGGAGATGTGAAAATAGGCGTCTTTCAGATCTATCGTGACAAACCAGTCCTCGGATCTGATTTGACTCACGATTGTTGGAATGGTCAACATTCTGAATTTGAACCTTCTCAGAGACCGGTTCAACACCCTGAGATCCAAAATTGGCCTTAACCCCCCATCCTTCTTTGGAACTATAAAGTACCGGCTGTAAAACCCGGACTCCCTGTCTACCGGAAGAACACGTTCTATGGCTCCTTTCGACAGCAGAGTCTGTACTTCTTGTTCCAACACCTGAGCCTGCTCTGGGACCACCGCAGTGAGCACCACCCCAGAGAACTTGGGGGGCGGTGCGCGAACTGCAGTCTGTACCCAACTCGTATTATCTGCAGGACCCATGGAGATATGTTGGGAAGATGATACCATCCCTCTACAAAATCTGCTAAGGGTACCAGCCTCTCGAGGCTGGCCTCTGGTGTCTTTTCGCTGGAAATTGATGCGGCCCGAAGCGCTGTTAACGGCGGACCTGCATCTTTTCCTAGAGGGCCCCGTTGTGAGAACAACCTCGGTTGTCTCACTGCGGAGGGGGCAGCCCTCTGAAGTCCTGCCTTGGCTAGGACCTCTTTTCCGAAGTCCTCTTAGCCTGAATGACGTCCCTCAGGTCGCCCCTCTGGCTGGAGGACTTCGGTTTTTGGGAGCGTTTCCTCTGTTGCCAAGACCCCGGAGGGGGGGCTCTAGAGGAAACGCTCTCCTTCTGCTCTGCCCTGTGGGAGGAGCTGGCTGATGGCTGGGGCTGATTGCTTTGCCCCCCCCTACTAGATTTGGCCTTCGCTTTCCGGGGGAGGTACTGCTGGAACGCCGCAGATTGTTTTCTCGACTCCTGAAACCTGTCGACAACCGAATTAACGGCGTCGCCGAACAGGCCAGAAGCCGAAAGCGGCGCATCCAGCAGGAAGGACCTATCCTTTTCTTTAATACCGGATAAGTTCAGCCACAGATGCCTCTCCGTGGCCACCATGGCCGCCATAGAGCGGCCAATAGCGCTGGCCGCTTCCCTAGTGGCCCGGAGAGACAAATCTGCGGCCTTCCTCAACTCCGCGACATCTTCAGGAGTAGGCCCCTCCCCCTCATCCAAATCTTTCAGGAGGTCGGCCTGGTATGCCTGCAAAATCGCCATTGAGTGCAGACACGAACCAGCCCGACCCGCCGCCATGTAAGCCCTGCCCACCAATGCAGATGTCTCTCTGCAGGGCTTACTAGGCAACACCGGGGTCTTTAGGGAAGACGCCGATTCGGGAGAGAGATAGCTCGCTAAAGCCTCCTCCACCTTCGGCATCTTCCCATATCCCATATCTCGAGCCCCCATAACATTGCTGTAATCTATTACATTGGGACTCGAAATACGGGACGAATGCGGTCTTTCCCACGTTCTCGAGATCTCTTTATGGAGATCAGGGAAAAACGGCAGACCCCGGCGGTGAGGCTGTGACCTGCGCTGCAGGTAACGCTCGTCCATTTTACTGGTGACTTGCGTTTCCTGCTCATGTTGTGGCCAGCTGATGTTTAGTCTGGCCACAGCGCGTGTCACAACCTCCACCAGCTCCTCATAACCCAGGCCGCGTGATGGCGTGCTGAGATCACGGTCGTCCGCATCGATGCTGAGCACGTCCCCTTCCTCAGAAGTAGACAGCTCAAGCACCGGGACCTGATCGCGGGTAGGAGAAACCGCAGCGCGGGCTCCCACACCACTCTCAGAGGCTGCGGGACCAGCCGATGGCGAGCGAGAAAATGCCTCAGCATTCTCACTCTCCTCCGCCAGATCCCGCTGCGAACCCCAGGATCTCAGTCGCCGCATCGCCTCGACATATGCGGGACCGGAACCCTGGGGAACGCGAGCCTGACCGTGCTCGTCAAAGCACGCCAGCCGGGAGCGCAGCACTCTAATAGGCAAAGCCTCACACATTTCACAAGCAGCCCCCTCGAGAGCTGCCCGTGCGTGCTGCACTCCCAAACAATACACACATAGAGAGTGTGCGTCCCCACCCGTGATGAAACGAGGGCAGGGATGCACACACCTCTTGAATTGTTCACTGGCCATACTTTCTTTCAATAATAAGACAAACAACACCAAATAAGACAGACAGTTTCAACATAAAGCGCTTGCTGAAGAGCGAAAGCTAGTGTGTGTTGTGACAGCGTCACTTTTATACTTCCGGGTATGCCGTCACATGTTACGTCACGACGCAACACCAATCAGGATTGGATTAGTTTCATTCATACTTCAGAGGCGCACGCTTAGGGAGCGTCCCCAAAGAGTCGATTTTATCGACGCAGTGTTGAGTTCCCTCGATAGGGAACTATTTTTTGATTTTGCTCATGTGCACATTTTGTACAGATTTAGATGTGCTTTCTTCACGTTTTCCATAAACATTTTTGCAAGAATCCCATTGTATTCATGTCCATATGTTTAGATGGGTCATCATTTGATCTGGCGGGTCTGTTGATCATTTCCAGTAGTTACAACACATCCGGTGCCCCACATTTCCTGTTTATGTGCATCTCCAATAGCAAGTTTACTCTCCACTTACTGTCTGACATACTTCCATAATCTCCTCTGCAAATTTGGGGCATTAAACAAGATGAATTTGGTTAGCATGCTGCAGAAATGTAACAGTGCTTAAAAAGAGTCTAAAATGGCTTTTTGATATCATGTTTGAGAATTTCATTTTTCATTTACTATTTAACTATAAACTTGGTATAAATATTCTCCTTTAAAAATAGTGACTTTAGGGGAGAAAGAGAGCCTGAGCAATTGATGCTGATTTTGTGTGTGTTTTCTCTTCTAGTGGCCTGTTCGCCAGTCATTATACTGAGACATATTACAGGGAAGATGGACAAACTGTTAAGAGCACTCACAACTCTACGGTACGTCAAACAGTCTCACTCACATTTATCATTCGGCACACACACATCCCAGGAAGAAATTGGACTGGCTTTTACTTGTTGGCCCAATCAATCAGATCAACTGTAATAAATTTCCATCTACTTTTCTGGGTTACGTCACACAAAAATGTATCTTCTGTCATCATTTATTCAACTTTCTAACTTCTATGACTTACTTTCTTCTGCAGAGCAAAAAAAAAAAAGTGAGACGTATGGTCAAATGTCCAAACTGCTCTTTTCTATACACTCAAAGAGGATGCGGACTAAAGACTGTCAAGGTCATCACAGACAATAGCATTGAAAAAGTATCACAAAAGTGGTCCACTTAAGCATATCTAAAGTCTTACTAAAGGTAACACTTTAGTTTAGGGTCCAATTCTCACTATTGCATATTACTGGGAAATTGTCTGTTTACTATACTTTTAAAGCACACCTAACAACTACCTTACTAACTAATTCAGAGTTTGAGGCAAAAGTCATAGTTAAAATAGTCAGTTAATTGTGAGACTTTGACCCTAATCTAAAGTGTGACCAATCGCTTTATGTGAGGAACAGACTGAAACTGAAAAAAAAGAAAGAGAAAATCCTGAAAAATGTACATAGCCATGGTCACCATTAACTTTCAATGAATGGAAAAGAGCAGCTTGGACATTCAACTATAAAACTAATTTTGTGTTCCAAGGAATAAAGAAAGTTTAGGAAAGATGTGAGGATGAAAAAAAATCTGAATTCTAATTTTGGCTGAACCATTCCTATATTTTTGTAAAATAAAAATCCACACAAGCGACAATCTTGACAGAAAGCTGATTAATCATGCTGTGATGTGATGTTGACACAAGTTGCATGTTGACATTATCGTCAGACCTGATTTAAATAGTCTTCTGGGTCTTTTGTACTTTTATAATTAGACTAGTGCTAAGAACTGCAACTGACGGTTTTGACAACATACCACCCCCCTCTTCCCAATAACACATGTGTAGGCTTGACAATATTATTCCTGCTGGGCATATTTAGCTCTTATTTATAATCGTGTAAGCCTGTCCAAATAACCATGAACAATCTTTTGTCTTCAAAGCTGAGGAGGACAAAAAAATAAAGCTTTTCTAAAAGATTAGCTCATCAGAAATAGGTTAAAAAACCATTTGACAAGGCTTTGGTCCGAGTGGCAATAAGATTCTTGATTGACAATCTCATTTTTTAAATGGAAAATCGTATCTAAATAAACAGAACCCAAGGATCGTGGGGAAAATGAATATGAATGAGAGACTTTATTCAGAATCTATGCTTTGAATCAAAAAGTGACAGTTAGCTTATAAAACGATTTAGGTTTATATTGATCGAAGTATGAAAATTCCCACTAAAACAGTCTAAAAAGTTAATTTCTCTGCATATACTTGTGTGATCTGTCATCCGAGGCAGATACCTAGAAAAAGCAGTTTAGTATTTTTTCTGGTGAGCCTTAAAATCAGTACATTATGAAAGAAAAATGACCTTCTTTTACTAATATAAGTCTCAGACTTCACTTTGCTGGCCTAGTGTATTATTTAAAAGGGCCATTAGCTAGTGAGTCGTCATTTTTAGCTCTAGCTGTTTAGATATCCTCCGTCTATGGCTGTTTCTGGTACGTTCTCTGCTATTCTTGGTCTGGTAAAGCTTAAAGATGTGGAAATGGTAGCCACAAGAATGTTTTGATGTGAAGGATTTGTGCCATCAAGCGTTGATTGCTTTTGACAGAGTGGTGTGTTTTTAAACGGTTTTGTATGCGTGAACATTTTTGTGAGTGATGGCAGTTAGCTGGTCCAGCCTGTGGATACCAATTGGTATTTCCATATGAAAGGTCTTTGGGGGCTTTTGCCAGCCATAACAGGGGCGAATAGTTTCCCTGTAAAATAGACCAGAGCAGACGTTGCTCTTACTGGCACCGCAATGTGTGATTTTCATCGGCAGACAGCTGCTTAAATATGAGTTTTGCTACATGGCGATATGGACCAACATTATCTTGCACCTGAATGGGATCTCAGTTCCAGTAAGCCAATGATCCTATTTTATGGCTAATTGGTTTTGGAAATAACCCAATTTTAACTTGAGCTGTAAGCCAAAAGTCAAGTTTTCGAGTTACACAGCTGGCTGTTGGGTACGTGGCAATGATTTCGAGATTTATTTATTATATGGATTAATTTATTTAGATATACATAGAAAATGCAATTTATACATATAGTGACTTCTATGTTGAATATCATTTCTGATTTAAAATTTAGTCTTTGGGGGCATAAAATAAAAATAATATTAGGGTTATACAACTGTCCTATATCATAATGATGAAAAAGCCAAGACTAACATGCAGAAAGACCATAAAACCTTGTGTCTGTCAAGGTTAATAAGTCTACCAACAAGGTTATTTCATTGCAAAATACATTGAGTTGAACCACATGATATTTTAGTCATTGAATAAAACCATATGAGACCATCATGGATACAAAGAGTATAAGAACTTAGCACATGTGTTTCAAACTATATATTTTTAAAGATTTTTCCTTTTCTTTATGCAGATTAATTGCTATTACCATGGTGAAGTCCAAGGATACGCCCACTCTGATGTCAGTCTTAGTACATGCTCTGGTATCAGGTAAGCACAGTATCACCACCGCACAGTATTATCCCTGTATCCCATCATGTACAATAGGGAGTAATTTCAACCACATTGAGATCTAATTTTCAAAGTTGTTAGAACTTCTTAAAAAAGTATATTAAAGCACTTGTGCTTCAATGTGGAAAGCTATTATGAACCTTTAGTTGTCAAACATTGATTTTGTTTTGTCTTGAAATTGTTTCCAGTGGACTTCACAACTCTCCGGTTCATTTAGAGACTATAAAACCGTGAGATTAAACATCAATAAAAGCTTTAGTATCATCCCATGCTTCATTGTCCTGAAGATAAGCACACAAAGGGAGTGAAAGCATTTAATATGTCATGAAAAACTTCAGCTATGCCATTAAATGTAATTAGAAGGAGCATTTGGCTAGTAAATTTCGGAGGAGCGTGGCTTTTACAACAGAAAAGGTAGCTAAAAATGAACCCATGCTTTGATTGAAATAAATCCAAGTTCCCAAGGTCTTCTGCATCTAATTACCAAACACTTCTTCTGAAAGTCTTTACTTTATCTTCATGATCACCAGCCTGGAGACCTTCAGGTAGGCAGATATCAAGGCCATATATGAACACAGATGGTTACTGCGAATCAAGGCTGAGATAAATGTGATTGTGGCTTTTTATCCTCACTGGTGTGGAGGAGTGAGATGGAAATGTTACATCTGAAAATGTTGAAATTATACAATACTGTAGATCAAATTGCAATCCTGTTGAATTGTCTCTGTTAAGTACTTTCGGGTTTCATATTAGCAGCTTGGTTGTAAATTGCAAGGAAGGTCTCATCAGATATCATTAAAATTATCATTCCTTCTGAAAGCACCATTTTGAACCATCAGTATGGCTCCAGATTTTCATCGGTCACATCTCGTCATTATATTGCGAAGTGAAAACTCACTCTTCATCTCGCAACCTAATTCTGCGGCACTGTGGCTCTTATATATACTGTACTCCCTTCATATTCAATTATCTCTCAATGATATCTTTTGAATTTTATGTTTTACACCCATGGCCATGTTATTAAGGATATCAGTTTTGTCACCAATGTAAATCCACAAATTTGAAAACCAGGCATTTCGCTTTCTGGCGAGTAGCGAGTTATTGGTCACAGAACGGGGTAGAGAAGTTACATTTGATACAACCCAGTGTCATTCTGCAGAACAAAGACAAACATTTGGATTTAATAAAATCAAATGTATTGGCTGTAAAGCTTATAAGATGGTGGAGGGTCATCTGCATTTAATTTTAAAATATAATTATACTGGAATTAGATTATCTGATATCAATCAGAGTTCATATTGTTTAGCTTATGTCGCTGCAATACTAAATGGACTTAATTATTTCTCAATTTTACATCATCTTTTTTGTTTTATACTACATATGGGACTTAGAGAATTAAGTTTCTTGACCTCAAGAAAATGACCTGAAAGTTATACCGCACAGATTAATTGCATTTTTGTTCTGCTTGTCCAGCGACACAATGCAATGGTGCTATGGGTTGTTACTGGGAGCTACTACATGCTGTTTCTATGGTGTTCTAGTTATGTGGTTATTGCTAGGTGGTTGCTTACTGACCCATGTCAAATGATCTCACTGCTCATGATATTGGTCCCTTAAGATGGATCAGGCTGAGATTTGCAATTTTTTTCTCGCTGACGCGCTGATCAACTCAATGTTAAACACACAGTATAGGTCTGGAGGTGTTTATTTTTCACTGGTTTTAAGGATGACACACTTGGCATTGCTCAAGAATCTTGCGGACATAATCCTGTTTGCTAAGAGCGATGAAAGGTTGTGCTGAAAGCCCTTAAACGGACATTGTTTGGGTGTGTTTTAGGCATATGACTAACCTTGGGCACACGGTTGTTCTTTTAGAATACTCCAAATTCATTAACATTACAACAGTTATTTATGTGTATGTGTATTTTTTTGTGAATTTGAGATTTTTTCGTGAGAATTTCTCACGTGTGTACAAAAACAAAATTGGAAATCAAACCCAGTCTTGTCAGTAATTTTCAAATTTTTCAAATTAGAACAATCTTAAAATGAGAACATTCTTATTTTCGATTTAATTAAGAAAACTTAATTCTCACTGCTATTTTTGTTAGAAAATAAGAAGAAAAATTGGAGTTATTTCTATTTATTCTGAAGTATGTTTTGTAAATCTGATCACCACAAAGAAGTTGCCTGTTAGTTTGCCAATAAGTTTTTGTATGTTTTGCATCAGTAAACACGTTAAAATTGTTATAATCTTCATTCAATTCACAGAGGGTTTATCTTCCTTGAAAATAAAACACTGATGGTGGAGCCAGCTTTTGAGCCAGCTAACGACACCCATGTGATTTATGATGGACATCACCTACACTTCCCCTCCGGAACCTGTGGACACGGACACAACATATCGACTGTCAGCCATACAAGCGCTGGAGGACTGCCACAATCATTCAGCACGAGGGTACGAATGCGATCCGTCAGCCACTGTCAATGTAGCGCATATTATGACAATGTTTTGTTTAGAGAGTGTCACTTTTTGTCTTGAGGATGAATTAACATGCATCATTCAGCATGTGATGTCTTTGTTAATGCAGATGAGGGGATTGTGGTTGCCCTTACTTCCCATGCATGCTAAAACAAGATTAGAGAGCTCGGCGAGACATCAAAGGTTAACAGAAGATCCCTACATAAAAGTCTTGACATTGAAGATGTTCTTATCTCAACATAGCTATTTAAATAAGATGTTCAAACGTCATTGTATTGATTCGTAAGGACAGCAGCAGATAAAAGATGCTGTTATCACACAACATAATGGCAAACCAATGATATCCATGTATGATAAGTGCTGATATTTGCAGACACATCTAAAGATTATTAACTCTTTAATTTTCCATTTGACAAGAAAAAATCTAAAGGAGATGAAGATTCTTGATAGTGACACCATACTGTTATAAACGACCAAAAATTTTACAAGAAGATTAAAGCGACATTTCAGAGGTGTCAGATGTTGTTGGTTCAGACATCAGCTTTTTTGGTGGTCAAGGTGTATTTTTCATTAACAAATTAGTGTTTTTGAATCGTTTAATTTAACGAAAGTGAAGGGCACATGATATTTCCCATTAACTGAAGTCTTGAAGCATGCGACTGCATTATTGTTTTTAATAACTGACTATAAAAACTAGCATTTGATTTTGAAGAATTAAAGTGGCACTGAACAAGACAAAAGAGACTAGACAACATCAACGACTAACGTTAGAATTATATTCTCTTGAATTTTGAAATGGCCGACACACGACCAAAGAGACGACGTTCTGATTAACAAATAGCAATGGAGAGGGAAAAGGAACGCACAAGGTCACGAATTTATATCGTAAAAGCCTGTTTCACGAAGCATGAAAGGGAGGGGGAGGGGACGGAATGAGGAGGAGGGAGGGTCGAGCTAGCCTCCGTTTTGTTTGACAATACTTCGAACGTCAACAAAAAGTGACGTCACCCAACAACTTGGAGCACCTTTAAGCGAGATCACAACGCAAATTCTTGTTTTTCAGCTGTTTTCCTTGATTGAAATCTTCAGATGGATTCAACAAAAAAAGCTATTAAGGGCATTTTTTATTTGTATTTTATGAACAAATTTGAATAAAAATATGAATTGTTCCAGGTGGCTTGTAATGAAATGATTGAGCGAATCATTCACAGGTTGCTTATAACACACACACACAAACAAAACTTACTAGTAAAACCTGCAGAATGGGTCATTGAATGATTTAGCGAACACATCTGAATGTTATTTGGTGAACAGATTCAACGTCATTGGGATGAATCCAGTCACTATGCTCTAGTGGACCCTCTGGTGACTTTTGTTTGTAATGAAAGGTTGATCACACAGTAAGATGTGCTCTTTTCTGTTTGGCAGCATAAACGGGATGTTCAGATGACCACCAAATATGTGGAGCTCATTATTGTAGCAGACAACAGAGAGGTAGGACAACAAAGAAACACAGGTTTGACAGATATTATGATGCAAGTTAAAAGTTATTTTTTGTGGAGCGTCAGTACTCTTTGGGTTACGGTAAAGTTTCGGTTCTTTGTTTCACCTTTGTAGGCCAGACCAAAAGCAGGTCATATAGAGGGTGGGACCTGACAGAAAGTAGGGCAGTGCTCCCAAATGATCAGACAGGAAACAGGAAGTGTTGTGTATAAAGTGAACATTGGATGTGGGAAAAGGAAACTGTTATCAGCACAGATGTCTGTATATTAAAAAGTGTGTTTGTGTGCGTACTCGGTACTGTATGAGAGAAAGATACAGAGAGATTCTGTTTTTCACTCTCTCCCTGCTAATTCAATTCTCGTGCAAAACTATTTGCATAAAAAGGCTTTTTATCCCTTATATTAATTTAGTTTGTTTAGTTTTATATCTGATAGGGAAGCAATTCTGGACCAAAAATGGCTACCTGTCACACACTTATTTATTTATTTTTTTACTTTGATTGCTACTGTTCATGCCGCCTCTACCCTGCCGTAATGGTCACTTTCAAGTGCTCTTAAGAGTGTGCCATTTGACACACTTCTGATTATGTCCTCACAAATGACAGTTGAAGATATTGCAATTCCTGCTATTGACCATAGAAAATCCATCTAGACTGCCATTTTTTACTCGTTGCAGTATATATCTCATCTCAACCTTTTCTTTTCTTTCCGTCTTCAGTTCCAGAAACAAGGAAAAGATGTGGAGAAGGTTAAGCAAAGACTTGCTGAGATCGCCAATTACGTGGACAAGGTATTAAATGCCATTCTTCACTCAAATGAATAGGAACCCTTGATTAGAAGTCTAAAATAGAGGCCTGATTGTCAGAGATGAATGTAGGACTGCTGAGGTAAAGGACAAGCTTTTAAATGAGAGAAAGATGAGTATTTTTAGGTTTATAAGTTGACTTATGTCCAAACAGATATATGGATGGATTTATGTGTCTCTTTGTCAGTAGATGTAAGGGGCCAAGTTCATAAAGGAATAGAGAGTTTGATATTATGTGTTCTCTCAGTTTTACAGAGTACTTAACATTCGTGTAGCTCTGGTGGGACTGGAGGTGTGGAGTGATGCCGATAAGTGTGCAGTTACCCAAGACCCATTCACAACCTTGCATGAGTTTTTGGACTGGAGAAAACTTAAACTGCTGCCGCAGCGGCCACATGATAACGCCCAACTTATTAGGTATCAAATTAATACTTTTATTCAGCAAGGATGCATTCAATTGTTAAAAAGGACAGTAAAGACATTTATAATGTACATATTTCTATTTCAAATATTCTATCAATCAAAGAATCCTAAAAAAAAAATCTGCGTACCCAAATCAGGTTATAGGGGACGCAATGCATAACCAGTCAGGCTATTATCTAAAAAAGGAAAGCATTATCATACAGTAGTATGTTGTTACAAGATCTTTGCATGTTTAATTCAGCAAGTGCCATAGCATGGTAAAATGTTATTCTAAACATAGCCTATTTAGTCTTAGTCTTATTATTTGGCTTATACATTTAATCTCATTTTCATTCTCCTATGGCAGTGGGGTGTACTTCCAAGGCACCACAATAGGCATGGCTCCCATCATGAGTATGTGTACCGCTGAGCAGTCAGGAGGCATTGTCATGGTGAGA
This sequence comes from Pimephales promelas, assembly GCF_016745375.1. The sequence continues at coordinate 17,963,978 of NW_024121099.1, read as the reverse complement.
AATCAATCATTACACACTCTCTGTCCCATAATTAGCACATTCACACTGTGCTGCTCAACCATCCTGCTGTTTTAAAAACTTTCATGATTTAAAACCATTGAAATTTAATGGGAGTGTTCACCCCAAAATTAAATTCTGTTATTATGCCGTTCACCCTCACACTTGGTACATACTTTTTCCCATGGGGGACTAGAGGCCCATTCAAACCAAAGACGATAACTATAATAATGCTATAGATTTACTTCTATAAATTGGTCTAAATCGCACCAAAGCATAAAGAATAGCACCACACAAGAAACTATACAGTTGAAATCACTTTCAGAACGATTTTTGAGGCTGATGAGCTATAAGAACATTGACAGCCAATCAGAATCCATCCTGCTTTAAAGAGCTTGAGCATTAACTGCGCTAGACGACATAACTGAGAATCAACAGAACGATATTGTCCCCTGGTGTGGACATTAATAGTGATCATTATAGTTATCTTTATAGTTATCGTTCTCTGTCTGAATGGGCCTGTAAGCTTAAAATTGCTAAAGGACTTTTGAGGCTTTAAAGCCTCAGTCCCATTCAGTGTGTGTGTTCCAGAAAGAAAGTCATATGTGCTTAGAATATGCTTTCATTTTAGGGTGAATCATTCCTTTATGGTATAGGTTGTATCCCACGCAGCCCAGATATATTAAATTTTGTTTGTTTTTAATTTCAGAATCTTTCAACTGATCAATAGACACTGATCTTGGTTGTTTGCCCAGAACTGACCATCAGTAGATCATCAGTACTACTGTTTTTTTTTTTTTTTTTTTTTTTTAGCTGAAGTCATTCACTTTTTCTTCATGGTTTTTGCCTTGGCAGGCTAGACTGTCTATTAGATAGAGGAAGCAAAGGTGTAGTGACTCAAAAGAAGACTAAATCCCTCTGTCTTTTTGTCATGTTTCTCCTTTAAGACCCTCCACCCATTCCTGCTCTTTTGGTGTGTTTTCTTTTGAAAGGCCGTGTTTTGCAGTAAAACTACTAATGAAATGCTAATCACTGCCTCAAAGGGATACACAAGTTTTTGAGCCGTTTCCGCTCTACATCCTAAGCTCCTCCCGTTTATGCAATCCACTTCCGTTTTAGCGGGTTGGTTATGCTACCTAGCTCCGTTGTGCCGACAAAGCACTGATATCGTAGTGACAAAGAGGATAACAATTAACTTACAACATGAATAAAAGTGGTTCGGGAACGACGTGTGCGGTAGTTGGTTGCAAAAACTCGCGAAAGCACCTGAACGAGTGGTTAGATAGAGAGTGTTACGACCACAAACCAGCTACGAAGAGGCAATGTCCATGCGCTCCATTGTTTACATTTTTTCGCAAGCCTGATACCGACTCGGAATCAAGGACCTGGCTGAAGGCATTAAATCTAAAGAAACCACCCCGCACCGTTTATGTTTGTTCCTATCACTTTGTTGACCAAAAACCAACCAAGGATAATCCTTTCCCAGAGTTGTGGTTGGGATACAATCGTCCTCCCCAGCCAAAGAGGCGTCAACTCACTGGCTAGGCTCTACATTTGCTTTTAGATAAATAAGTGATCATGTTTGTATGACATAACACAACCGACTTTGTTGCTGTGCAGATATTGGTATGCCTCGGAGGCTTTCAGATTGTCCATTGCTTTTCCATCTATTGCCATGGAGTGCATGAAGTAGGAGCAAATATTACTGTACGTTATCCTGGGCCACATCGTCATGTTATCCTCCCAGTTCTGTACTGAATTCGGGTGGGGGATAGTAACGCCATCTCCAGTCAAAGTAGTGGAACCGTGTTCCCAAGCTAGCATCTTAATAGCTGTGTTTACACCGGCAGACGCTGTGCAAACCACTTCCGGCGGAAATTAATTGCATATGTGTAGCGTTATGGCGGCGCCCACAATTTGCCGCGTAAACTTGTGTATAGTTCACCCAAAAATGAAACTTAGCCTATTATTTACTTACCCTCAAGTCATACTAGGTGTATTTGACATTCGACTTTCAGACAAATACAATCAGAGTTATATTAAAAAATGACCTGGCTCTTCCAATGGCAGAGAATGGCCATTTCCAAGTCCATAAAAGTGCATCCATCCATCATAAAATCCCACTTATGCGAGTAACGCGATGTACTGCTGATATTTACGCTACACCATGACGCACAACCTACTGCCGACGTCACAAGTTGCGTAAGTTACGCTTTAGGTGTAAGTAGACTGCGTATGGCCGTTTGCAACGTGTTAAATATGAATATTTTTCTTACACAAATGAACACCCCCGCAGCCGTTTGGAGCACTTTTATGATGGATAAATGCACTTTTATGGACCTCAAAACAGAAACCGCCATTCACTTACATTATAAAGCTTGGAAGAGCCAGGTATTTTTTTAATACAGTATAACTCCGATTGTATTCGTGTGAAAGAAAAATGTCATATGACAAGGGTGAGTAAATAATGGGTTAATTTAAATTTTTGGGTGAAGTATCCCTTTAATGGGTTTTGAAAGAATATACAGTACCTATCAAAAGTTTGGAAACTTTTTATATATATATATATTTTTTTTTTTTTGAAAGAAGTTTCTTATGCTTACCAAGATTGCTCTTATTTCACCAAAAATAAAGTTAAACAGTAATATTTTGAAATATTATTACAATTTAAAAGAACTGTTTTTAAAATATATTTTTAAAATGTAATTTATTCCTGTAATGCAAAGCTGAATTTTCAGCATCACTACTCGAGTCTTCAATGTCACATGATCCCTCAATTTTTTTTTTAAACATTTGTTAATATTATCAATGTTGAAAACAAAATAGATTTATATGTATTAAATTCTTTAATAACAGCTTTTTTCATCACAGGAATAAAATACATTAGAAAATATTTTCAAACAGAAAACAGTTCTTTTAATTTGTATTAATATTTTGCAATATTACTGTTTTTACTGTATTTTTTAAATCAAATAAATGCAGCCATTATGAGCAAGATACTTATTTCAAAAACATTTAAAAAATTGTAAGTATGGTGTACTGTACGGTGCAATGCAACTGCAGAGAGGCTGTTTATGTTTTTGTAGAGGATGATATTTTAGCACATTGTACCTTTAAGTGTGAAAATTTGTCAAATTAATCCATATGCATTTCAGCTCTATAAGGTCATGCAAGTTTAGTTTACTTTCTCTTAACCACCCAGAGGCTGTCTGTCAGTCAATGCATACTACCCATGCAGCCATTACTTGCTGCTTTGCTGCTGTATGACTAAATAACACACATTTACATTTTTATTAGTCTAGATCTATCATCCATGGCACTATAACAAACAGTCTCTCTTAAATAGGGCCTCGCAGAGATGAAGTCATTAGCCATAGGTCTGAGTTACAAACTATTTTAGTGGTGAATGATAAATGATTTCCATTAAGTTCTTAAAGGGACAGTTCAACCAAAGAGGAAAATGATGTCATCAATTACTCATCTTGTTCCTTTTCCATACAATAAAAGTGAAAGGGTCACCAGGGGCTGTATGTAAAGCACTATCATCTAGAACAAATAGACTATTTCTGCAGTTCTGGTTTCTGTTCATGTATTACTTTTACTTCATTTGTATGAAAAACAGCTGCATGAACATTCTGCCAAATTGCTCTGTTTGTGTGTTCTGTGGCATGAGGGTGTGTAAATGATGACAAAATTTTCATTTTTTGGAAGAGTATTCCTTCAAGTTACTTAAAATCAACATATCCATTAAAGAGAGAAAGAGAATGAGAGAGAGGGGGGAGACCTGGAAAAGAAGAAGAAAAGAGGTTTGATTTAGGAAAAGACACACTGTACACTGACTGATGTATTTCTGTATTGGCTTCAATGGTTTCAAAGTCTTTTGCGTCTCCCCATGCACTAACATACAAACAGAGACTAAAAATGAATCCTGCAGTGAATTAAATCTTGTACCATGTTATTAGACTGCTCGGCTTAAAAGGTCTTCAAAATCCTGTGTGTTAACTCACAAATTGTCTAAGAAGATTCGAGTGAAACAATATGACCTTTGGACAAACCATAATGGGCCCTTCTTTCATGATTTTAGGAATCCAGAAGTTGGGAATTTCTTTGATAGGAGATACCCTACAAAATCTGGAACTAACTTCACAGAAGCACAAGAGCCCTTAAATATGGCTCTTACCACTAAAGAGACATGTTCTCAATGTGGCAGCTTGGTAGTGGCTTCTTGGAATAGTTCAGTCTGGATTTCCCACGGCATTAACCACTGTATTAGTCTGCGATTATGCTCAGAGAGGGGCAAGTCAATCATTCTCAGAATATACGGTCATCAGTGGCACCCTATAGATCTTGAATAAATGAAATGAGGCAAAGAAATATCACCCGTTGGCATCGAAAGTTAAGATGAGCCTGTCATGTTCCTTGCCCTGTAATCAAGGCAGGAAATAGCATTTTGATGTACAGTGAAATGGAAAAAAGGCAGTCAGGGTATAGTTATGTGAAAAGATGGCAGCTAATCTAAGGGGAAAAAAAAAATCTGTTTCTGGGTTATAAGAGGTGGTTCGCTGGTAACCAGGTCACGTTCGTGAGGCAGCAGGGGAGGTTTTCTTCACCTCAGCTGAAATGGATAGCGCTGAAGCTCTGCTTTGTTCTCTGTGAACAGATGATGAGGAGAGCCGAAGAACACAGGAAGCAGAATAACAGCAGTGATGATTATATGTGTGTTTTATGGCAAGGTTGAAAGAGTTTTTAAAAGAGTGAGTTTGAAAGAGAAATGATAAAAATTCACGGGAGCATCTACAGCCCTTCAAGACATTTAATAACAGCTGTCTGCTGGTCCTTTCACGTGTCATACATTTTTAATCAGCTATTAAAGGGTTTTTTTTTTCAGTCTTGACTCTTGTATGAAGAAAGCCCCAACATGAAGATTAATTAAACATTAATATTGTGGTATACCAGTAAGCATTGAATAAACATGAACTTTGAACTTTGGCACTGTTCATTTTTCTAGCACATTTGTAATTTATAAAAGTGCTGATCTGACAGCCTTATTTTAATTTTTGCAAAAAAATAAATAAATAAAAAATGAGCGCCGCCATGCAGTTGCTAAGATGTTCAGAGTGGTCTCTAGGGTGGTCCGTGTTGTCCTGCAATTCTGGTCCCTAGACATGGCTCCAATACCTCCTTCATCCCTCGTTTGCCCATTCTTTATACAAAGTATAAGCGAAATCCATGCATTTCAATAGAAGCCTATGCAATCTAGAATTTTTCGTGAGACTGAAAGATTTTCCCACAACAGGTTCAAGTTGGTCAAGCGAATTCGGCCCATTGACCCAACAAACCCAACACTATTGATAATAGCCAATGAACCTTTGTTGCTTGTGAAATTTCACGAAAATTTCGCTACTGTTTCCGCACCTTAAGTTTACATTTACATTTTACATTTATTCATTATGCAAAGATATGTCAGAGGTCGCACACCTCTGGAGCAACTAGGGATTAAGTGTCTTGCTCAGGGACACATTGGTGTCTCACAGTGGATTCGAACCGGGGTCTCTCACACCAAAGGCATGTGTCTTGTCCACTGCGCCATCACCACCCAAGTTTACAATGTACATCAATACAAGACACAGATACAAACAGCACAAACTGGTTTAAGATATGTTACGACATTGTGTTGTTTCCTATAGGATCATTCGGACAATCCTCTGGGAGCTGCTGTGACTTTGGCCCATGAGTTGGGCCATAACTTTGGAATGAACCACGACACACCAGAGCGAGGATGCGGCTGTAGGATGACTGTGGATCGTGGCGGGTGCATCATGACCCCCTCTACAGGGTGAGTATGTGCTTAGGAAACATGTTGATTACAGAGTTATCCAACCAGGTTTTACCACTTGACAAACCACTGTGAGTGAATGTTTGAACAGATCAAGATCTAACAAATCCTTGATAATCTCCTCTGAGTGGAGTAACCTGTCTGGATGTGATGTACAAATGCACTGCAGACGCATCACTCTACAGCTCAATTAGTCTCCAAAGAGCCCCATTATCTGGGGAACGGGCAAATCAAGCTCTCATCATTCATGTACACAAGAGAATAATCAGCCGTTTACCTGCATCTTATTGACCAGGGGTTAATTAGCCGTGTCTTAGTGATGAATTTGCGCTAAATACCCATACATCATCACTGATGTGAGGCTTGTCTCGGATTGAAACTCAAAAACGTGTAGATAGGTGGAAGGCTAGCTTTGTCCACGCTGAAATTTGGATTTCAGAGATTCAGTCGTCGTCTGGCTTCTCGTGATAACACGCTTGCCGGTAATGGTTTTCAGCATGTGACTGGTCTCGAACATGGGTAAACACGAGGTTGATAAGGTGAGGCTGGCACATAATGGGAAATTTTTCTCCTTACACTTACAGCAGTTTGCCTTATCAGACGATGAAGCAGAGAGGCAGTTGGGATGGAGTCTTTAGATGTAGTATTGGAGTACTGGAATGGACTGAATGTGAAATGTGACGTTCTGTGGCCAGGTTGTTTCGAGCCAATCACTTGAGACGTAAATGTCATGTGACTAATCAGTTTGGAATGGCAGGGCAATTGCAATGTCAGCATGACAACACTGATTTGCTGATGGCAATGAGTAAGATGTGACATTAAAGTTCTTTTCACACTTTTCTTAAGAGTCAGCACGCTTTTTTCACTGTAATGAAATATTTAATTTAATTTTACTATACAGAACAACTTATTCAAATATGCTATTTATTATGTCTCAAATCTACCTGCAAGGGGGACCATGCTAACCAGAGAACCCTTTTGGTATAAATAAACTGGTTCATTCTCTACTCGTATGCGTTGTTACACTTTGTACACTGCCTTTCAAAAAAAAAAAAATTGTTATTGAAAATACTGTTACAATTTAAAGTAACTGTTTTTGATTTCATTATATATTTAAAATGTAATTTCTTCCTGTGATGGCAAAGCTGAATTTACTCCAGTCATTAGTGTCACATGATCCTCCAGAAATCATTCTAATATGCTGATGTAATGCTCAAGAAACATGTCTTGTTATTATCAATGTTGAAAACAGTTAGTGAACAGAAACCATGCGACATTTTTTTCAGGATTCTTTGATGAAACAGTATTTGTTTTACATACAAATATTTCTACTGTCGCTTTTTTAAAACTAAGGACGTTTTTTTTTTTTTTTTTTAGATGTGAATTACTGAGCCAGTACCTCATAATTCTGTTTAAAATACACAATCATTAATCTATTTTTTTTTTTAAATCTTTTTCAGTCTTAAAATGCAATGTTCTTGGTGTGTGAGACTCACATTAACTTCTGGTATTTTTGAAATATTCCTGGATCAGACTTATGGCACTCGCCTAGTTTTTTTCAGCCTTCGGTCGAAACTAAGCTGCAGTTTGCTGTTTCTGAAATATTGCATGTCAGTCACTAGTAATCATCTGTCCACTCTCAGCTGTGACCGGTTTTCAATCTCTCTGCTGTGCATGTCTTATCTCATAGTGGGGATACTTTTGTTGGACCGCTGCTCGACCCTGGATCGCGGCCATAACAAACAGCACAACCCTATTCTCCCATTATGTGTTATTATGACAACAAGACAACATGCTGTGGGCTTTTTAAAGCTACCTCAGGGGAAGGGGGGATTCACGAGAGGTGGTTTTTGTCGTCTATTTTAGCTGCAGGTCCTGAGGAGAGGTTGACATCATTTTTACTTTAAATATTCATAGGTCCAAATTCTTCAGCAGCGCAATGGATGAATACTTAAAAAGACGTGGCGCTTCTGCAAAAAGAAGGTGCTTTTAAAAGAACGTTGGAGTGCCAAAGCTTGTCGCCACCTTTCAAAATAACCCCTCACACATCGTTCAGTGCAGCGTCATTCGGGGTTTTGAGGTCACGGTTTAGAGTTTGGCGTCCACCTTTTATAGGTTCATGTGGGGTTCGTGTAAGTCAAAGGGTTTGTTTTGTATTTCAATTCCACTTCAATTCAACTTTATTCCGGAGTCTTGGCCCAATATAGATACAAGACACACACACACACCAAATAAAAACAACAATTAAATAGGCATTTTAAAAACACAGCTGTACCAGTGCCTTGACAGCTTGGACTGGTATTGTTTTTTTGGCTGTTCACATGAATTTGTTGTATCAGAGAAGCTATGTACTATTGCAGAGTCAGGAAAATGTTGGCCTATTTTTTACTTCCCATGGGAGAAACACAGGCTTCCTTAGTTTATTCAACCCTAAAGGCTGAAACTCACGGACACAAGCGGTCTCAATGACACAAACCACATATGTATAGACAAAAAAAATCTATTTCTTAATGTTTTTGTCTTATTTTAAGGATTTTTTTAAATATATATATTTACTAACGAACTAGATCAGTTTACTAATGGAATAAGAACTGCTAAACATATTGAAATTTAAAAGATTAGACTCAAACATTTAAAAGAAATGAATACTCGTATTCAGCAAGGATGGATTATTTTGATCAAAAGGAAAGATATTTATAATGTTTAAAAGACTTATAATTCAAATAAATGCGGTTCTTTTGAACTTTCCATTCATCAAAGAATTCTGAAAAAAATGTATCAACGTTCCCACAAAAAAAACAGCACAACAGTTTTCAACATTTATAATAATACAATTTTTTTTCCCAGCAAATCAATATATTAGAATGATTTCTGAAGGATCATGTGACACTAAAAATTGTCTCCTTTGCCATCACAGGAATACATTATATTTAACCCGAAAACAGTTGTTTTAAATTATAAAATATTTCACAATATTACTGTTTTACTGTATTTTGGATCAATAAATGCAGGCTTAGTAAGACATTTATTTTTTACTAACCTCACATTTTCTGACCAGTATATATTGATTAATTAGCTTTATATATTTGATCTCATTGGAAAAGTAATTTTTTTCTTGTTTTAAAAATAATTCTCACTGAATTTATGCTAAATGCATAAATGTATATTTTGTTTATGCTTAAAAATACTTAATATGTAGTTATCAATGTGTAAAATACTAAGAAATGTTAAAAACAAATGAACCTTAAACTTAATATAAGCTATATTATGTGGAAACAAAAAATCTAAATATGCTTAAAGGTCCATTTTAAGGACTAGATCATTTTAAGAGATCAATACTATTTAAGAAAAGGGTTATTTGCAGTTAAAAATAAACATGACGATTCAGATAATAATAAAAAAGAATTTCATGTGTTTGATCCTTTGTCTCAATGCTGTTTTCACCGGCTAAATAAACCTTCTGTAAGTCTGCCTTAAAAAAGCACACATTCTGGCTCTGATTTATTCAGTTCCTCAAAACCCTTTTCCTGCTATTACTAGATTTGTCACTGTTACTCTGCAATGATCTATTTTAAAGTTCAAACATGAGAAATTCATGATCATGCATGCTGCGTTCTCTCGCTCTCTCTCTCTCTCTCTCTCTCTCTCTCTCTCTCTCTCTTGACAGTTTTTGTGAGCTCTGTCTTAGCTGCAGCGTCGAACGAACAATAACTGGGAGATTCAGAGCTGGAAACTCAGCAGAAAAACAATTGCAAATGAGACTGAATAAGACGATCTGACAGACAGGACAAACAGACAAAACAAAGAAAGATGGAGGGACAAAAATCGAAATTAAGAACTAACGTAGATCTGCTTCAAATCATGCTGAAGCATAAACAGGAAGTTATTGTCGGCTTCTTAATGTTTTTCAGCCAAATACAATAGCCAGCATGCGTGCCAAACAACAGTATAAGGAAGAAATAAGGCACTAGTTTGAAAATGAATAGAAGAAATTGCAATGGTGAATGCTATGGCGGCTGTAAGAAAAGGAAGTCAAGTTTTAGTTTAAAGAGCTAATCTCCCTTCTTTGCCTATTATTTCCATGTATAAATTCCTATGAAGTAAAACTTTTGTTATTGGGTTTCCCCATTCAGTTAGACAGGAACTGGAAATGACTGTCAGGGACGTTATCAAGGTGGACTAACTTACTCCACAAAGGCACCAAAGAACAAACACAGCGTATATCTTAGCTTGAGGTATGAAGCTATCAGCAGGGTGTTAAACATTGGGGTTTCACAAGACAGTGCTTACCTCACACAATCTCGCCCTGTATCTTCACTACAGAGCCAATGAGGGAATAACGTTTAGCCATAATATCAAGCATGTCAGATGGCCTTTTGGAAAGATGCTATCGGTTAATGGGTAACGCTTTCGCCTTTTATTGTGGTGGCCGCACACCGAATCCCAAACGGCGGTGTTATCTTCTAAATGACAGGCAGCACAATAGAGCCCGACTTCAAATCAGTTTGAGTCGCCGGAGGAGGCTGATTAAACAGACATTAATTTCCTCATTCCCCACCTATCGCTGATAACATAACAGCTCTAATAGGTCAAACTCCGAATGGGGTTTTCGAAAAAAAGTCTAGATACAAATGACTTTGAATTGCAGCTTACCACTTAGAAACAGTGCGGGCAGGTTAATTCAGTTGACCACCATGTGTGTGTGTCTTTAAAGTAGTCGATGTGTGCGAAAAGAATGAGAATGTTTTTTTAGAAGTAATGGACTCAACGCAGGCTAATTTGGAAAACTTGCCTGTGGTGTCACTGATGTTAACAAAAGGTTTTGCTGAAGCAATGTCATTTTAGCTGGCTTCTAGTCTTTGAGCTAATTTATCACGATTGTAACCGAGACCTCCGCAAGTGAACAACTTTACTACATCAGAAATCCATGCATGAAGCTAATTATGTGATGCAGATGTTCATACAGTTTTAGTTTACAAATCATGCACTATGGTGTGTTTTGTTTTCACAACTTAGTTCCATGTCAGCAACAGTTTTTAAATCAATAATCCACCATGTGATCATATTTTGTGTGAAAAGGCATAGAAGTTGGTGTTTTAATGCCATTGTGTTCCTTTCAGTGGAAACTGTAGTAATTGTACACACACAGTAGGTAAGTTCTTTGAGATTTGCAAAAATGTAGGTTTTTCCAACTTGTGTTTTCTTTTAGCAAATTGTCATGTTTCTTTTGATATCAGATGTCGTCATAGTTTGACCGAGAACTAAGCTCTTCTGATATCTCCCAAAGTGAAATTTGAACATTATTTGACGTACTGTTGAAAGATTTATGCTAACAATGACCAGAGGAACGCTTGGAGAAACAGGAATAACTCAGTAACACACAAGCTCAGCTGAAATAATACTCATCAGGTTTGTTGCTGTGTGTGTGTGAACTAGTGATGGGGACAAGACCGCCTATGCCGAGTCCGAGTCAAGACCGAGTCTTTGAAGGGTCGAGTCCGAGTCGAGATTTTGTCCCGTCGTATAAGTTTTAATATTTCTGATATTCCTGATTCCTGATGAAAAAAACAACAAGTAAGACACTCATGCCTAGATGGACTCAAGTGCACCTTAAGTACAAAGCCAGGTTCGATATTTTAAGTTGGTCACCAGTGTGTTATGTGTTGGTATCCTCAAAACATACTCGTCAACACTCCCGTTTTTCCCGGGTTTCTACCGTTTTTTTCAGGCCGTTCTTATCCCCTCATCTAACTGACGCTTTTGACCATGCGTCAACATCCGACTTTAGCGTCAATATGAGACGCAGATATATATGAGCCAGAAGGCGCCTCCTAGTGGTCTAACCCTACACCACACCTAACTGACGCAAAAGGGTTCCATGTGCGTCGGATTTAGACGCATGGTCAAAAGTGTAAGCTAGATGACGCCCTAGGATGAGAATGCGTTGGTTTTTTTAGCCCCATCTCCCAGACCCCTCCAGGTTTGTTATTTCTCCCGGGTAACTCCCTTAATTTGCATGGCCCAAACTCCTTTATGAATAATCGGACTAATACGTTTGTCTAATGTTGACCAGTTGCCAGATCTTGTATTAATGCATTATATTCACACAATCCACACACCATCTACAATTTCAACCCGTTTGTCATCTCAACCTGGCAACCAGTTGCGCAGTCGCGGGAAAACTCAACCCGAAAGCGAGCAAATTTTGCTTTTCATTTCATTTTTTAATTAACTTTTTTTTAACCCACTTATCTACTGTAACTCCTGCCCGGAAATTTAAAGATCTCTAAAACACAGCAGGTGCACTGGTCTCAGATCAGGGGTGCCAACAAGCACAAGTGAGTTATTGGTTTTCTGCAAACACTTCAACATTGCTTTGTTTCATAAATATATCAAAATGTTTAAGCATGCTCGTTTTGGAGAGGACAGCAGGCGTGTAATTTCAGAATAATTTACATCGTAATCAGCATCTGGTTCATTGTTGTGCTCAATCGTCTTGGAAAAGATGTGGTTTCACTTAGCAGGAGTTATAAAGCAGATGCTTAATGATGGCAGTTAAACTTTCAGATGCATGCAGATCTTTGAGTTGGAAAAATAGGCTTTGACAGGGTAGACTGCAGGAGTTTTCTGTGGATTTTTGTGCGTCTGCGGCTGTGATTAACTGGGGTAAAGAAGTAAATCGAAGTTCAAGCAGTAAGGATTTGTTGTTTGCTCAAATTTGAATCCATAAGGAGGGCTTTAGGGGTTGCACAGATACAGGGAACTGAGCAAATCGTTTGGTGAACACAAAAGTTGTGAAGGTTTAAGTGCACTCGCACACTTAACTCTGTAAATATGTTGGCTACGTGTGTTTTTATGCCTGGCAATATCTGTGGTCTGTCTAATCCTGCAGCGCTTTTGAGAGTGGACTGGCACACAAGTGTCGCACTCATGCTCGTATGTGCCTTAAACCATGTCTGGGTGCCAGGCAATACAAACCAATCTGGCTTTTGCTTGCACAATTCTTCACCACGCCAAGTCCGCTTAACCCACTTGACCTAATGCCAAACTCTGCCCGCTTACCCACCGCCATTCAAAGCTCTCCATCTCCAGTGCCAATCCCTTTTTTAAACCAAAGTCCTTTCCGCTGTCACATTACTATTCTAGCCCTCGCTCCTGCGAACGGCTCATTGCACAAACTACAGCTCTGCTTAAATGTCATTTTTGGATCATTAGCTTTTTCTTAGAATGTTTAAGATACAGTATGTGTCGCTTCCATTTGCAAATGTCATGACTTTTACTTCCAGACGCCCCCACTGATTGGTCTCTTTCAACTGTAATCCCTTTAAAGACGGCATTAAAACTCACATGTGCTTGATTGTGCCCCAGCTTACTGCCACACTGCTGGCATCTGGGAGATTTGCAGAAGACCAGGCTTGTGGCAAATCAGTGTTTTGGGGATAAATAGCCTGTTTCTGTTTTATTGTCACTAAGCTAGCTGATGGTATTGATTTGTCTGTTTGAGAATATGCTGAAGTCTCAAGAGTTGTGTTTCTTTTGTGGCTGAATTATGATGTGTTTGCAGGTGAGAAAAGTCAAAATGAGATCTCTGAAAGTGCCCCAGTTGTGCTATTTTAAAGGTTCCTGATTTTGTTTTGAGACTCCACAACACTTTCATTTTCTCATAATATACATTTAATATTACCTCATTTCTCAAAGATTCTTTAGAAGCAGTTTCTTTTGGGAGTTTATCGTGCACTTTGATCTTTAAAACTTTGCAGACAGTTTACTTTCACAATGAGCTGCATTACACACTGCATGAAAGGTAATATACAAAAAAGCAAAACAGTGGCACTTCAATATCTTGATTGCTTGTCCTTGACCAGAGGTTTTCGAACTGTTAAACACAGTCATCAAAAGATATTATGATATTATTAGTGTTTCATCTTTAATTCTGGTTTCACAAGACTCTTTGAAAGTCTTGTGATGAATTAATAATAATTCAACAAAATATAAGATGGAGAAAAACTGCAGGAGAATGAAGAACGAATGAATGACATTTATTTATTTTCCTGCAGATCGTCTCGAAGTCTACAGGGAAATACATAAATAAATAAGGTCAATTATTTATTCTCTTTCCTATCTATTTTTTTTAATTAATGAATATCATGTATTAATTCCTCTGCAGATTATACTCTTATCGTATATTGAAGTAAGGAAGGAAGGAATTATTCTCCTGCAGATTTTCTTCACCTTATTAAACAATCAATCAGATTTGCCACAACACCGAAGCATCAGAACATTTCAAAAGTCAGAGGTTTAATTAAGAATTCAAACATTTCCACATTAGCTTAGCCACCCCCAATCTTTTTATGTCATCAGTTGTCTCTTTTGTGTCTAAGGAATTTGAAAAGAAACATTTGAGATAAAGTTAAATAAAAAAAATCATCTGAGATACTGTAACTATGAAAGCACCACTGAGAAATACATTTTAGGCCAGGGTGTTGTGTAATTGGGCAGGGTGCATTGAGGACACAGGGTAAAGTATGAGGACAGACCCAGAAACCCCCTTGCAGGAGTCCGGTCATCCGCCCTACCTCCATGCGCTTGGCTCCCACCACAAAACCCCCAAAAACGCGGTCACTTACCCCCAGGGAGCGCAGATGTTTCTGCCAAACATTTTCTCTTCCCCACACCTCCCTCCATCCTTTTCTCCCATTTTCCTCTCTTTCATATGCTGAGTTTATTTTGCTTTACTGGCACCGATGACAGAATCGCTTCTTGTCTGAGTCATGGATGTTTGATTCAGGCCTGTGTTCCTGTGTTTGCTCGCTAAAGGTGAGCGCTGAGGTTGTCTTTGATGAGTACGGGTGGCTGGGAAACAATCTGTCCCGGTGGACAGATGACGGGCGGGTAAAACAGAGGTGTTAAAAGCTCATGAGTTCATCTGCAAACTCTTCAAAGCCTCTCAGTCAAAGGTGCACGGAAGTGAGATTGATGTGACATGCGTGTGGCTGCACACGTCTGTTTTCAAACCATTTTTGATGTGGATGAACTATTGTTGTGTTAGCTGGAAAATATTATTCATCACTATACAGCTTGGTAGGGATGAGTAGCCGCTCTGCTGATTATAACAGTACTTTTTTCAGCATTTTTATGCTTTGGGTGTGTGTTGGAGTCCCTATAAGGCTGCTTTAATAGCTTAAAGGGTTAGTTCACCCAAAAATGAAAATTAAGTCATTAATTACTCACCCCCATGCTGTACCAACCCCGTAAGACCTTCGTTCGTCTTCGGAACACAAATGAAGATATTTTTGATTAAATTTGAGAGCTGTATAACTACCACATTGGCTCCTAAGGGACTGCCTCTTGACGGCCCAAAAAGTCAATGAAGAAAATGTTTAAATATCCCAAGTGACTACCGTGGCTCAACTATGTGTTTATCAAGCGACGCGAATACTTTTTGTGTGAAAAAACAAACAAAAATAACGAGTTTACTCGACTATTTCTTTTCTTCCTTGTAGGCCAGAACGAGAATTCCTTAGATTTCCACGACGCATGCGCGAGATTTGCGATCTGCTTACACCGCTTACACTACTTCAGATCGCAATTCTCGCGCATGCGTCGTGGAAATCTATAAGGAAGTCTCGTTTCTGGCCTACAAGGAAGAAAAGAAATAGTCGAATAAACTCGTTATTTTTGTTTGTTTTTTCGCACAAAAAGTATTCGCGTCGCTTGATAAACACATAGTTGAGCCACGGTAGTCACTTGGGATATTTAAACATTTTCTTCATTGACTTTTTGGGCCGTCAAGAGGCAGTCCCTTAGGAGCCAATGTGGTAGTTATACAGCTCTCAAATTTAATCAAAAATATCTTCATTTGTGTTCCGAAGACGAACGAAGGTCTTACGGGGTTGGTACAGCATGGGGGTGAGTAATTAATGACTTAATTTTCATTTTTGGGTGAACTAACCCTTTAACCAACTACAATTCCTTGGCCAACCAATTTCATCTTCAAGATCATGCTTTATCTGTTTATAACTGTTAAGTTTTACTGGTCCACCAGCACCATTACCAGCATGCAAATCCAGGTATTTGAGTGCAGCTCAAATCATAATTGATCAGTTAGTTGTAGAAAGCACAATACTGGATACTTTACAATTTACCCACGCAGTGTTTTGGAGGCCAAACAAATTCTTGCATACCTGGTTAGAAAGCACATAATCTGAATAATGATTTGAGTGAAAAGTTGGACAGGGTGCAGATGTTTGTAATCTTTTATCATGTTATCTAGCATGATTTGAGAATTTTGTGTTTTCAGCAGTATAAGGACAATAATAATCTTTTTTTACTGAAAATTGAACATGCAGTGTCTCAAATTTGCTTGACCATTCTTTTAAATATTTGCACAATTTGTTTTTATGACATTTAAAATATTGCATAGTCCTATTGCAAGTTATTTTTATTTACAGGTATAAACTGGACATTACACACTTTTAAAAAATAGAATTTGTTTATTTAGTATAATTTTAGTTCATTTAAAAAAAACATATGCTAGATGCCATGCTGCAACCATCTGCTATCATTTTTCAGCACAGAAGTGTTACACCCATTAACCTTGTGATTATTAATGTTTAATCCCTTCTTCATGTGCATGCACACTATTAATCTGCAGGAAGAGTCACTCTCGCTTTTCGAAAACACACAAATCCAAGGACATCCATTTATTTAGCGCTTCGCATATTTATGAGCCCATAGCAAATTCGCACTTTGTTGTTCCACTTGTTTGTTGGGGTGAGTCAGTGAACTGAAGATACTAGCAACAGACCATGAAGGATCTTCTGCATTACTCTCCAGTGAGCAGAGCCCAGACATAAATGAGCTTCATTTGCTCTCCTCTCAGATATCTCAGCTTGTCTCGTTCCTTGCCTGAGGCAGCCTCCCTAGACCGAGGCTTTCATATGATCGTCCGCTGCTCTGCTTCAACTGAAAGAACCCAGTCTTTGTGTCCATGGCCGCTACAGTGACTGCGGTCAGGCTGGGGTCAGGTCCAGCGCTGGTTTGTTTAAAATCATGTATCGGTAGTTCTGAATTAACGTGAAAAGAACCATATGGGCTTATGCTCAGCTGGCTTAGTGTTCTGTCACGTACAGGACTTGGGCGTGAATGCCACAGTGGAAGGTCATATGCTAATTCGCTTTGTTTTGTTGTCATTTTTGTGCTTGTAGAAATAATGTCATTAATGACTTTGGGAATTTGAAAACTTGCACATGTATATGCTTGGTTGGGTCGTTGAGATTGTGTACCGTTTGTTTGGTCTCTTTTCTCTCGTTACTGGCTGGTTTGGCTAGACATATTGCTTTCACTAGGATCACTTTCTGGTCCAGTTATGCTGGTGGACCAGTGGACCTAAAAAACTGGCAGCTGTGGTTGCCAGAAATGTACCGTAAAAATATGGTTGCAACATTTTAGGTTTTACAAATTTAAATCAATCTACAGGGGAAAAATCGTATTTCCTTAAAGGGATAGTTCATCCAAAAAGTTGTTCCACCCCTTTATGAGTTTATTTCTTCTGTTGAATACAAAAGAAGAAAACTCTTACAGGTTTTGAACAACATGAGGGTGATTAATTTAATGTTTTGAGTGAACTATTCCTTTAACGGATGTTATGTACTGTATATATACTAATATCTGTTTTTTACCTTTGTAATACACAACCACCAAAAACAGGTGGTGATGAGAGTCACATGATGAATCATTGAATCACAAGCAGCTTTTCCATAAGCTGATAAGGTAAATCCTATAGAAAGTGCACAGTGTCATTTACACAAATACTAAACAACATCATGGTGACACATAACATTAAAAAACGAAATAAACATTAATTTAGCAACATTAGATGTAACATAAAGCCTTAATGACCATAACTGATTAGAAAAAAATACATCAAAAGTGAAGTGTCACACAGGGAAAGCTGTAAATGTCAATTTAATATTTTTCACTTCCACTTACAGTCCATGCTGTTTACCAGCAAAACTAATTTGGGAAAGCTAATTGACCAGCATGATTTTTCAGAGGAGAGTTAAAGACCAAGGATGTCTTGTTGGTTAAACTAATTAAGAAGCTAATTAAATTCTATATAATATATGTTTCATTTTTATTTTTCCTTTTGCATCTCTCTTTGTGGACAGGTACCCATTCCCCACGGTGTTCAGTACGTGTAGCAAGAAGGATCTGGTGGCTAGTCTGGAGAAGGGAGTGGGCATGTGTTTGTATAATATGCCTGAAGTCAAAATGCTCTACGGGGGACAGAAATGCGGCAACGGATACATTGAGGAAGGAGAGGAGTGTGACTGTGGAGAGCTGGAGGTATGAAAGACTCATACACATCAAAGACCTTTGTGCATCACAACAAAGCAGACCAGATCTGAACTAGTTCTATATCTAGTCTTTGGGGATTTGATTTGGTCCGTTTAATATTCTCAGGCCAAAGACTGTCTTGCACTCGGACTTCTTGTTGTTATCACAACCTGTGCCTGAATTGACACATTCAGAAACAACAAATTCTCATATGTGGGGAAACATGCTAACTATCAAATGAATCTGAGACATTAAAAATATTTCTTGTTTATTTTACGTCAGTTTTTTTTAAACGCCAGTTTTCACAATCCATTTATTTCTAATTATTAATGAAAAAAAAAATACAGTCATAGGATACATACAGTATATCACTATGCATTATAATTATAACTGTACTATATTATAACTGTATGCAAAGTAGTTGACTTACTGCGTTGCTCTGATTGGTTGTAGGTCTACCGACTACCCAATTGAGTGCAGAGGTTTTTTTTTTTTCTGGTTCGGTTAAGACACGCCTCATAATCAAAGCCCTACGGAGCAGTTTCAGACTCATATTCCGACAAGAATATGAGTATGACGAAGTCAGGCTAATATGCATGTTAAACCGAAGCTAATTTGGGTGGGTTTGTCCCATCCCCAGTGTCACTTCTCTTTCTTTTACGGCCCTGACGAGAACATCGATCTCCTCGGCTGTGAACTGATTATTGGTAAATGCGCCATGGAACAAGCGCACCTCGTTCATCATGCTCTTAAAGGGAATGTGACATGATGCTCTTATTGGTTTGTTTCCCATTATGCCCAAACCACACCTATGAATAATGAAGCTACTGCAGACCAACCCCTTTTAAACTTGCGTTGGGCGCAAGAGTCATTTATCCCGCCGTTAAAATAGCAACAGCGCCCAAGACCCGCCCACAAAGATACTTGCGCTTTGCACTTGATACTTGCGTTCCAGATCGATAAAATAGGGCCCATCATGATATAGACATAATTCTGAGCCATGGTGCTGTGGGTTACATGTGTTTGTGACATAAAAGAGCTTGGGGCCGTGGTTTGAGTCCAGAATGCGTCATCTGTGCAGAGCCTGATCCAGTTCCATCTCTCTCTCCCCCTTCCTGTCTGTCTCCACTGTACTATAAATAAATGCTATAATGTTCCCTAAATATCATTTAGTAATGGAACTAGAGCTTTCAAAAATGATCTATGTAATTTAGATGTCATGGAGACGTATTATATCAGTGTAGACCTGAGGGAAAAAGTCTGGCCTGAAGCTTAAAGTCTAGGATCTTGTTATGGGGAAAAAGTTTGTTTCAGAATGGCACCCGTGAGCTGCAGTGATCTCACCGGGGGAATGAGGGAGGAAGTGGGTAAAGAGCAGAGAGGAAGCCCAGCTGCAGGTCTTGAGTGTTGGGTAGAAGGATGAGAGAAGCCCTTCCCCCCCCCCCCCCCCCATCATTTCACACTGGCTGGCGATAGTTTAGAGAAAACAACAGGTCTGGAAAGAGATTTTTGTGCCTCTGAGGAGGCGTTACAGCCAGCGGACTGACCTAACCCAACCCAGCCCTTCAGCACCTCACCCAGTCCACACCAGGACCTTGTTAAAGAGGGAAAGAGGAGGAGAAAGGGAGTGAAAAAGTCTTTTTTGAAAGACATTTTTGTATGAAATAAAATGTTAGTGCTTGATTACTCTTGGATACTTTTTGAGGACAACAAAGTACTTCCAGTTTACTACAACAACAATGATTGTCAGTCTTCAAAATTACCCCTCTCTCTTCCTCACCGTTTTTCTTCAAAGATAAATGTCGTCTTTCCTTCAATTGTGCTTGGACTCTGACATTCCCATCACTTCCAGTCTTGGGTCAGTGATGATGTCACTCACTTACACACGTACACACACGAACATGGTTCACTGATACCAAGAGTTCAGAGATTGAGAAAACAACATCCTTTTTTTTATCCAAATTCAGAACAATGCATGGACCACTAATTTAAACCAGACATGTCAACGCACTCGCATACACAAACCTGCAGTAACGTTTCCAAACATTTTTTTGTTACCATGGATGCAAAGAACTGGTTGACAGAAGGGAATTTCCTAAAAGAATACGAAGCCCACACCTGGAACTAATATCCAATGCTGTGATCATACGGGTCGACTGTTCAGAGTCTTTTTTTTTCGTTGCTTTCCATTGTTTTTCGGGAACCTCTTATTGTCTGATGTCAAATTAAAGAGGTCATATCCTGTGCTATTGTGTTTTATTTTTCCCCTGAAGTCTACTTATAATGTTAGTCAAGGTTTCTTGCTCCAAAAATAATCGGAATTTTGGTTGGTCACCTTACAACTATCCACCTTCTTTCTGACCCGTAATTAAAAAGCCTGATTTAAATATTTAAAATTACCTCTGGTAAATTTTTGTCGTAATTGTTTTGTTTCATCCTTTGTTTACTTGTTTGTTTGTTTGTTTGTTTTTCCCTTTGCATGTTCTGCTTTTTTTCTGTTTACTTCTTCAGGGTTTTTGTTTATTTTGCTTGTTTCGTTTATAGTTTTTGCTTACTTAGCTTGTTTTTTTGTTTTGTTTTGTTTACTTTGCTTGTTTTGATATGTTCGGCTTTTAATTAGCTTTTTTATTTGTTTTGTTTTGTTTTTTGCTTTTTGCTTCGTTTTTTAATTATTTTAAACATTTCTAACTTTCTCACACTCAAAATTAAACAACCTGTTTGCTACTGTACCTTCAAGAATTATTGGTTAAATGATATCTGTTATGATTGACTCAACTTTTCAGCACCACTGTCATCATTGTTTCCTTTAGGAGTGTCTGAACCCCTGCTGTAATGCTACAACCTGCACTCTCAAGGGAGATGCTGTCTGTGCCCATGGACAGTGTTGTGAAGACTGCCAGGTACTTTTGTAAATCTCTCCTATCCCTCCTATTCCCGCTCATTAATGTTTTTTCTCTGTGTGTAAAATAAAGGCATGGAAATCATATTCTCCTTGCCTCATTAATAAGTGCAACATGAACTGACATTTGTGCTCCAAACATTGATACTCCGTTTCCTCTCAGGCCTCCAGACACATAAATCAATGCGCTCAGCTCACTTACTTACAGAGGAAAGAAGCCAGACCAGGGCCCTCTGGGACAGACCCCAGAAGAGGGCTACATGGTCACACAGACTTTACAACAAACTACAAGTTTTCCACCTAGTGCTTCATTAAATGATGTTAACAAAGTTCGGGGTTCAGTTAATTAACACGAGTTGAGTGAACTCAGCAATCAATGTTAAGAGGTGTATATTAGGCTCAGCAATCTCACCTCACTCCATCAATACTTTTGCAGCATCCCTCCACCGCCCCTTCTGCGCACTTCCAGTCCTAAACACTACATAGGGGGGGGGGGGGGGGGGGGGGGGGGGGTATCTGGGTTCGGGTCAAACTCCGAGCTCGGAGCCCTCCCCCAGGACAGCACGCCAAATATGCATTTTATCTTATCCACTCTAATTATATGTAAGTGTGAACTTGTGAAGTGCAAATGTCAATTAAAAAAAAAATCGTAACCCTTTTTTTTTACTTTTTGTTTTTACTATATTTTGTTTACTTCAGTATGGAGCCCTGCACATAATGTGGGGGGGGGGGGAAATTATATTGCAGTGACAAATTACCATTTTGGTCCCATGACTTACTAATACATTTGTTCCCTTGTCTTAACTAAATCGTGTGCACAATAATTAATTCAAAATATAATCATTCGTTCCCTCGTTTTACTAAATCATGGCCACATTGTAATATCAAAACAAGGGAATTAATTAGTACTGTACAACGTAGCCATGATTAACTAACTCAGGGGATTGATAATTATAATAAGTCAGGAGAACAAATTCTTAATTTGTGGCCACAATATATGTATATATTAGTACTGTCAATCAATTTGAAATATTAACAAATTAATCGTATTTTTTTCTGTTATTAATCGTGATTAATCACAGTTAAGTAGTAACACACTCTTTTGTGTCTTACTGCACGTGAATGTTTTAAAAGCATTTGCTTGACTAAGAGTGTGATCATATACGTTATGTTAACCAAAGGATGATGTCAAAACCTGAGTTTTTGTAGTTTCTTTTGGTTTATCCCATATTGCTTGCGTTGGAGTTGAGTATATCTTTCTCCTCTGTGTGTGTGTGTGTGTGTGTGCAGTTAAAACCAGCTGGGACTCCTTGTAGAGAGTCCAGTAACTCCTGTGACTTACCTGAGTTCTGCACCGGGACCAACCCCCACTGCCCCGCCAATGTGTACCTGCACGACGGGCATGCATGCCACAATATGGATGGTTACTGCTACAATGGCATCTGTCAGACTCATGAGCAGCAATGCATCACCCTGTGGGGTCCAGGTTGGTACCACTGTGTATTTAATGTGAATAGCTGCAGGGTTCTTGTGTTTATTTGGTTGACCAAAAATGTGTAGTGTACTGCAGATACTGTATACGTTTCATTAATCATACATTTTTGACACTGTAATTCTATATATAACCATTGTCATGCCAGAACTTCCCGTTCAGTCCTGCATGCATTAATACAGCGAGCTCAAACTGTATGAAAAATCATACTGATTGCTATTATTTATTCCATATGTCTGTTCATATTCCTTTCCAAAAGGATTCAGGCCACAGTCTGACATATATTATCCTTTCATCTGTTTTTGGTTTGTGCACAAGTTCAAACAAGATGGAAGAGTTGTACAGTGTCGTATTTCCATCTGTGACAGTGGGCATATGCTGTCTTATTTTCATTCTCTCTCTGTTTCCAGGAGCGAAACCTGCCCCGGGAATCTGTTTTGAAAGAGTAAACTCTGCAGGTGATCCCTATGGAAATTGTGGAAAAGACTCCAAAGGCTCCTTTGCTAAATGTGAAGCAAGGTACATTCAGGGCATAATACAACAGCACCTTTGCCATAAAGTATAATTACAATCATTTTTAAATTCCGTTTTGTTTTGCTTCAATTCAATTCTTCTTTGTTTAATGCTATATTTTGTTGTTCTGTTTGCTAAACTACTTCTTAGCTCAATTTTCACTTGGCAGTACAAATGCGGAGCTTTAATTGTACCAACAAAGATATTACATATGTTACAGACACAGATAATATTTATATAAAGAATAATGAACAGTATTGGTTAAGGTTGTCTTAATTCATTGATGTCACTTGCTGTCTAATTATTATAGGATGGCCCATCAAACGTGTTGTAATGAACGTCGTTTTATTAATTTATTTGCAGCGCGACGTTATTATTCAGCAGCAGGGGCGGCTCTATGGTTTTGCGTGTAATCACTTGTCACTGTTAATTACACTCTTCGTTCATCACACATGAGTGAGAGGGTGTAAAAGGCGAGAGTATATCAAAACCACATAATGTCCCCTGTTTTTCAGTCTTTGTATTGTCTTATAACATTTATTCTCAGTAAAAACATTTAACACTGTTGTTGTTTGTCTCACTGTGTTTTGTCTATGCGTGTGTGATTATGGAACAGGGATGCTAGGTGTGGGAAAATTCAGTGCCAAGGAGGTGCCAACAGGCCAGTGATCGGAACCAATGCAGTTTCCATAGAGACAAACATACCTCTGCACGAGGGCGGGCGTATTCTGTGCCGCGGAACACACGTTTACCTGGGTGATGATATGCCTGATCCGGGACTGGTGTTGGCAGGCACTAAGTGTGCTGAAGGAATGGTACAAGAATAAATCATTACACCGTGTATCTGTTAGAGATTATTTGTTTCATCAAGAAATGATGATAGTGGTAGTTTGATATGTTTCAGCCAGGCTGATGAATGCAGTAATATTTGGCAATTTTTATTTCTATTGACTATGATGTGATTTTATATGATATGTAAATATCTTGGAAAAATAAAGATAAGTTTAAATGAGTCATTTGACCATTTTTAAACTCATTTGTCTCAAGTTTGAAGAATTAATTGTGATTGTTTAATTTTTTTGATAGTCCTAGTCTTAAAAAGTGAGAAATAAAACCCATATCTGCATATTTTGTTTTAGTTTTGAGTAAATGTCTAATTTTCTGTTGAAATATTTCTATAATTTGTCATAATATTGGCCACCCTAGCACTTAGAAACCCGCATCAGTTCACCAGGTTTCAAGGGCAATAACAAATATTTCAGTTGATACCTTATTCAGTGACTTGTTTTTTTTTTCTTTACCTGCTCTCTCTCTCTCTCTCTCTCTCTCTCTCTCTCTCTCTCTCTCTCTCTCTCTCTCTCTCTCTCTCTCTCTCTCTCTCTCTCTCTCTCTCTCTCTCTCTCTCTCAACAGATCTGTTTAAACAGGCAGTGTCAGAATGTCAGTGTGTTTGGAGTGCACAAGTGTTCTGGGAAGTGTAATGGAAGAGGGGTAAGGTTGCTTCTGCTCTGTCTGTTGAATTTTTCTTAAATTTGCAGGAAAAATGTTTTTTTTTTCTCTGACATTAGTTTTCAGACATTAGGCTCTGATTTGAGTCAGGAATGCTGATAGTAAATCAACACACATGATTAACCTCTACTGAAAGCCCCGCCCTCCACAGAATTGTCCATTTCATTACAGTATAGCTGTTTTCCAAAGCGGACAACACTTGCCCATAATAGCACTTAGCTAACTAGTAGCTTCACTTGAACTAGATTACTGCTACGATTGAAATAGTGGTTAAAAGCACAGATAAGATGAGCATTCTGGAGTAAATTAGATCATAGCGTAACCTTGTGTCATTCTTGGTTTTTCATGGAAGCTTGATACATAATGTGGATATTTAAAGGGATAGTTCACGCTAGTGTTATACTCAAGACCACCTAATCTGTATCCAGTGTGTGTTGAAATCAAGTCCATCCACATCTACTGCCTGAGAAATATCTTATTTTAAATAGAGCTGTTTAAATGAAAAAAATCATCTTTGCAATGCAGAGGTGTCACAGAAGTTGCATCTGAGTTTACAATTACAACTGCATAAATAAAGTTTAGATTATATACTGATTTTATACAAACGTTCAATAAACAAAATCACATTTACATATTAAAACTCATGTTTGTGAAAGCAGCTCTCCAGCTTTTATTATATTGCTTAATTATGTTATATGTTATAATATAAAATTCACAATCTTAGTTTTTTTGTAGTCAAATCTATTCATGACATTTTTGACACTATCCCTCATTGATTTCTGACCTGGAACTACTATAACAAAATAAATCAAATTAGAAATGTTATTGACTGCATTTGAAACAGGAAGTTTTAGAATTTGCAATCAGTTTTACATTTTACAATCACATAACAAATAAACCAGACAATGCACCGGCAATTTAGACAAGAGAAAAGACTGTAGTCGCGAAAAATGCGTTCGGCATTGAGATACGTAAATGTTAAAAAAAAATTATCTTGAGACTAGTCTCAAATACTCCAACACTAATTCACGCAAAATGAAAATCTGTCATCATTTACTTATCTTACTACTATTTTTTCTAAACCTGCATACCTGTCTTTTATCCGTGGAATACAAGTTGTATGTAGCAGAATGTTCAAGCTGTCCTTTTCTAAAGTTGAAAGTTAATGGTGACCATATTCTAAATAGAAAAGTTTACTGTACATAATTGAGGGATACAGGCACAAGTCGTATAGGCCACTTTTATGATGCCTTTTTTTCCCAGTTTTTTGGACAACATTCACTTAAATTGTATGAAATAGAGAGCCTTGGAAATTCTTCCCCTTTTGTATTTCAACAGAGAAAGTCATTAGGTTTAGAACAACATGAGAGTAAGTAAATGAAGACAGGAATTTCAAATTTGGGGTAAACCATTCTTTCAATCACATACCCCGGCCACACTACACTATAGCATGCTTGCTGGGTGACTCGAGGCTTGTCTTAGCTGTTGAAGTACTTCACAATCAATCTCTGTCTCTCCAATAAGGTTATAGGAGTCATATTTAATTCATTTGTGTACAATTTAAAGTGTCATTCATCATCTTTTGGCTCATATGCACATTTGCTTTTTTGCCAGAAGAGTACTGAAATTCAATCGCTAAATGTTGTGACCAAAAACACCCCCACGTTGTCTTTTGCATTTGCACCCACTGTCAGCTCTGCAGGGCACGTGTGCAAGCGTGAAATGTTTTATTTATTTCCTCTTGTTACACGCTTCCTAAATTGGAATTCTTCTTTTGTGTGTGTGTGTGTGTGTGGGTGTTTTAGGCTATGCAATTACGTCCATTTTTTCATCCAAGGTCTATTTCCTTACTGGAAATGTGCTGCAAGACAAATTGATCTTTTTTTAATAAAGATGTTGGGAGTCCTGTCAGCATCCTGGGGTCCTGAACTGTCCGACTGCTTGTACTTTTGTATGCCAGACTGGTCCAGACCTAAAACAATAGAAGACCACTTAAACCCAGACCAAAACAAGATCCCCTGACCTAAGACCTAGATAACACTCAACCAATAAGGCTATTTTTTCTAGCTTTGAGAAGTCTCAAGACCAAGTCCACATGATCAAGAATCAAACTAAAAAAATCTTTCAACCCTGAAACTTAGAAGTTTATCTTTTTCATAGCATCTATGAAAGTTGGATGATGGAGTTAAAGTTTGGAAATGTTTTACGATGGGAAACACATAGCTGCATCTTTCCTTTTAGAAGGCAGACATATAATATTCAGACTGTGATTTAAGCATCAAGTGACATCAATCAACTTGCGCAGCAACCCTTGACACATGCCCTGATGGGAAAGAAATGTATGCAGCTTTGTGCAAATGGAACACTGTTGCCCTTGAATGCAACATTGAACAGAGCATCCATGATTTGAATGCTCATGAGGAGATTCACTCCATTATCCCACAGAATTGAACAGCAGGATGTTATTGATAATGTCCGGCAATGAATTTAATCAGATGGGTTAAGCTGCGTGTGGCATTGACGCCGGTTGCTTCATGTTTACAGGAATGCAACAACAAGAAGAACTGCCATTGTGAGGCTCACTGGGCACCTCCTTTCTGTGATAGGGCGGGCTTTGGTGGAAGCATGGACAGTGGGCCAATGAGACAAGCCGGTACAGTGAAGAACACCTGCACTTTTGACTTACCAGTATGCTCTAACACAGCATGACTTAGTTAACATGCTTAATTAATACTTGCTGTAGTGAATATGTCATCCTTTTCTGTCTAAGGCCTGAAACAGACTCTTTCCGCAAGTACTGTATGCAAACATTGATACGATTTTTTAGGCATATTTGCATAATGGTTGCAGACTCACCAAATAAAATATATTCAGTCTTATCTTCATTCAAATTAAGGAAGTTTTCTCTAATCAAAATTTAATGTTGTCAATGCAATCAATTAGTGACCCAAATGCATCAGTATTTGTTGGACTCATAGGCGAAAAAATTTGGAAATCATCAGCATAGCAGTGATACGTTATTCCTGGCTATGATGGACCCAAGAGGCAATATGTAGAGCGAAAATAAAACCGGTCCAAGAATAGAGCCTTGTGGCACCCCGCAGGAGAGAGAAGTAGTAGAGGAGGACGAATTCGCAATCTCTACAGAAAGGTTCTGTTGGTCAAATATCACAAGAACCACTGAAACGCAGTACATATAGTGATTAAGGCGAGACAGAAGGATTGCATGGTCGGATGGTCCACTGTATTAAAGGCTGCCGTGAGCACTAAAATAACAGGGCTCTTGACGTCAACAAACCGAGCAATATCATTGTGCACCTTTAACAATGCGGACTCAGTACTATGTCACACTCTAAATCCTGACTGAAATTTCTCAGAGTTATTTTCTGTACATCTGACCAATCAGAGCTGTGTAAGCTCTCACAAAGAAAGCATTTAGACTGAGACTGGATCTTTTATCACACCGTTCAGTGTGTGAGAAAAGATGTGATGCTGGAATGTATATTATGTGAAAATAAAAGTATTTTTTAACCTTGGATTTTAACCTATTGTATGAGAACTCCAAAGCAAAATTAGGAACCTTTAATATGGCATAATTGGGACACTTTAAATGATTTAATTGTTTGCGTGTTTATTTACTTCCTAAACCGCTATACACAAAGTAATGAAACAAAATGATGAAAATAAACACCCTTTATTGCAAATGTTATTGCCAGTGCCATTAAACCAGATGTAATATTATTATTATAGACTTAGTTTTTATTTATTAAATGTCAATGTTATCAATTCATTAATTTATTATTAATTAATTCATTTATTTAAGAATAAACAACTCTACACAAAGAAATTAAACAAAATGAAAATGACCATCCTTGGTTAAAAATGTTATAGCAGTACCATTTAAACCATATTATTATAGATATGAATTTATCTATTAAACATTAAAGGAAGAAAGAGAAAAATAGAAAAATGACCATTAACTATACCTACTGTACTTGTGTTCTTTGAAAATGGATTCTTGCATTGCATTATTAATTGTTTGACAACATATTTCAGAATGCAAAGATGCATACAGTACATTTAGCATACCTAGAAGCGTTTATGCTTGCAAAAATGCATTGAGTATGCCATTTGTGCCTCATGCTTTCAGTTTTTCGAAAATGCACTGCTTCAAGACGTGCTCTAACCACTTTCGTCCCCTCTGTGACAGGCAGGTAGAACAGTCCAGCCTGCGAGTACAATGTACTTACAAAACTCATTAATCAATTTTCCAGTGGAAAAGCATAACAGCGTTGACAAAACCTGTCATTGATTTACTGGTGGAAACCTGAAGCACTGTGCTTGGATGTCACTCAGCACTCAAACACTTACGAACTCTGAGACAGCTTGTAAAAAGCAATGCATGTGGAGACACAGAGGGATGTTGATCAATTCCTTTTCACTCTAACCTGACTCTGACTTCTTGTGTTTTCCCTCTCTGTGCCATTCTGTGCTGTGCTGTACAACAGATGTGCGAGTGTGTGTATTAATGTGCGTGCTGTCCTATGTGACAACAGCTGACAGCAGCGCTGTGGCCGTGGGCGCGCTGGTCACCCTTCTTTGCTTGCTGTCGGCGGGACTGATTGTGTGCCTGAAGAGGAAAGCGCTGGTTCAGATGCTCTGCGTCAATAAGAAGAGCGCCATTCAAAAGCTAAGGTGCCGTTTCCTCCAGCAATGTCTTCCAAAATGTGTTTGATCCTGGATTCCAGCTGGTATCCATCTAGGGACACCAAGAAAAACCTTGTATGGAATTAAGTTTCAAGTTCAGTATAAGTTCATATCGAGTATAAGTTCATATTTGGGGTATAATATCATTTGGAACAGAAAATAATTTTGACATTCCTTAAAAAAAAAAAAAAAAAAATCATGGTCACAGTAACACACTTACAATGGAGGTAAACTGGGCCAGCGTTCCATAGGGTCTAACAGACTAAATGTGAAGATTGTAATTTTTTTTTAAAGCACTTGAATTATTCAGTAAAACCCTGTTTATAATTTATTTAAGCTTTACAGTTGTCCAAATCGTCCTTTTTGAAGTGGGAATAGTTTTCTTTGTGGATGAACTACTCATGTATTCCTCTGGGTGGAGTTTTCTTTATGTAAAAAGTACTTTACTCGTCAAGTCCCCTAGTATCGTTGAGTTTATTGTGTGACATTTCTCTTATGCTCACCAAGGCTGCATTTATTTGATCAAAAATTCAGTAAAACAGGCAAAGTATTATTGCGAAATGCTATTACAGGTTAAAATAACTGGAATCTATTTTTTATGTATGTTAAAATGTGATTTATTGAGCAGAATTTTCAGCATCATTATGCCCGTCTTCAGTGTCATTGGGTGCTCAAAAACCATTTCTTATGTTGAAAAATACCAACATTGCTGCTTAAAGTGTAACTTTGTATTGTTACAATGTCGGTTGTATTTGTAAAAAAAAAACCTAGTTACTGTTACCTAGTTACTTAGTCATGTTACTTAGACTTAGACGAGAAATTCACTTTTATTTATCAGCCAAAACGTTTTGCATCATCCGGCGCACTTTTGACAGCTCAAGGGCTTTAGTAAAAACTACAAATTGATACTTATGTATTTTTTTTTATTTCCGCTTACGGACAGTCGGATCGACAGAGGGTTATTAACAGAACAGTTATTGTAAGGTAGGGTTATCACTGATAATTGTATCGTATTTTATGGTACTAGCTTGTTAAAATGGAATACTATATGGCAACAGCTTTCTTACCTGTTCACGGCGGCGCTTTACTTTGGGATATTCTTTGAAATAGCAATCTTTTGTAACAATACAAAGGTCTTTACTGTCATTTTTGATCAATTTCATGAATCTTTGCTAAATAAAACTATTAATATATATATATTTATTAAAAAATCTTACTGAAACATTTGAACAGTAGCGTACAGTAGGTCAGTCTGTTATTCTGTCACATCATCATGCTATCATTTTAAAACAGTGTGTTTTTTATATTTACATCTACTTACATTGTAAGTGCTTTACTATAAATGTGATTTTTTTTGCTTTTTAAAAGTAAGGTGCAAGTCATATTTTTTGTGGCAAGTAATATTATGCCACAGATTAAAATGTGGACATCCCTACTGTAGTTATTACTTTCTCCACCCCTAATAATGTTAAATTCTAAAAAAATAAATCTTAATTCTACAGATCAGTTGGGCGAAAGCGAGCGCCCAGCCCCCCACAGACACAGTCAGTCTTCAGGGTCTCACCTCAGCACAAGACCCCCTCTTTACCTTTACACTCCCGATGTGACAAGGTAAGTGTGGTACTCATCATCAAAATGTCTCAAAATATTTTAAATAATAAATATATTTATATTTTATATATAGAACATTTTCTATTTGTAATATTTCTTATCCAAAAATTATCTTATCCTTTACCTATTGGTAGTAAAATTGTGTTGTTGTTTTTAGTTTTTTTTTGTATGTTTAGTTTTTTATAAGAATCACTGTAAATTGTTATTGTTTGACCGAGACCAGATTTTAGGTTACACTTTACAGTAAGGTTCAGTTACTTAATGTTACATTAACTAACAATGAACAATACAGTTTTCGTCCATCTTTTTTAACAATAGTTAATAAAAATACAGCTGTTCATTGTTAGTTCACGTTAGCTCAGGTCCATTAAATAATATAACAACTTTTGATTTTAATAATGTATAGAGTGGTGCAGGTATTTAGAACCCAGAAGGTTCCTTCGAGATTTTCCCATGGGGTTTTCTAATGTGTTTTTTTTTTTTCAATTTATGACTAAAATAAAGCTTGTGAAAATCATAACTTGACTATACTTAGAATTTTTATTCTATAACGTACACTGCACACACTCACACCCCAAGCTCTCTTGTATAGTAACTAATTAAAAAAGTATGTTTTCAAAATGTAAACATAACTGCTTCAAAATTAATTATTAATTAATTATTTTACAAAAAAAAAAGGACAATCTCGAAGGAACCAAAAGAGAATTAGATTTCCTGGTTCTGACGTCATACCTGCACCCCTCTATTGGTAAATGTTAAAATGTTGAAACATCAACTAAGATGGATAAATGCTTGAAGTATTTTTCATTGTTAGTTCATGTTAACTACGTAGTTAAAGAATTTTGACAAATAGAACCTTACTGTAAACTGTTACCAGACTGTATTATGTACCGTATCATTTTGTGAACAATTGTCATCTGAATTAAAAGCAAGCAATTACAAGATTTTTTTTTTAAATCTCAATTTCCATGATTCTGTACCTCAGTGTCTGCTCTGCCCATTGAGGAGCAGATGAGGTCAGTTCACTCGCAGAATTACTATGCCTGTCCAAGCCAATTAATTCCTGGCTTTCTTTGTACACAGCGTGAGACTTAGGTGCATAATTGATTTATTGTTTAGTACTGACCTTCAAAGAATATTAATGAAGTCCAGAACTTCATCTAAAACCTCAAATGTTCAGTTAGAAGGGTTTCTGTTTCAGTTCCGTGTAATCCACTTGAGTAGCATAACAATATAATGATTGAAGTTGTTGTTGCTGGAAGTCTTTGTATTATTGGAGAGTAGCCATTGAAGTGTATTTGAATGTTAAAGGATTTATTGCTTCATCTGGGTATTTTTAATCGGTGCTCAGTGTGTTCCATACCACACAGCAGATATGTATAAGTTTGTGAAAAAAGCACCTGGAACGGTATGGGATTGTTTGCAGAAAGAGGTATAGATTGATTCCTCGAAAGGTCTTAAAGGTTAGCAGTAGAGCTTGTATTGAATTCTCATGTGTTCTTTTTCAAGAGCTGACTGTCTTTCCACAGACATCCCATCCCTGTTCGGAGCCTCTCCTCCCTCCACATAACTTCCACAGTTTGCGTCGGCTGCCTCAATGTCCCACCCGCTGCCAGCCCATCCACATCAGCCACCCCATGCCCATCACACTGGGCATCAGCATGGCCTCAGGTCCGCAGCCTTTGCCCTCTATCCCGCCTCATAGGACTCTGGTCTCACACACACACTCGCCGGGCAGAGCAGCAGGATTCCACACACTCCCACGCCAGCTTCCCTACACAAACAACCAGGCAAGTGCTGTCAGACACAGACTGTCACCATGTACTGGTATGAGTGTGAATGTTAGTGTGGTTTTGAAATATTAATGGCGATATTAAAACTCTATTCTTTTTGTATAAAATAGATAAGAAAAGGACACAAACTAAAAAGTACTTGATTTTTAATGTTCTTAAGCATTAAAAGTAAAGGTACACTCTAAAAAATGCTGGGTTGTTTTAACCCAATTTTGGGTCAAATATGGACAAACCCGAAATGTTGGGTTAAAAATGTAATGTAAAAATTTAATCCAACGGCTGGGTTAGTCCATATTTGACCCAAAGTTGGGTTAAAACAACCCAGCATTTTTTAGAGTGTAACACTTTATTTTAAGGTGACAGTTACACCTTACTACATGTACTTACTATAATAATAAGTAATAACAGTAAATTATGCATAATTACAAGTAACTAACCCTAAACCAAACCCTAATCATAACTCTATAGTAATTACATGTAGTTAATTAATATTATTCAGTACTTATTTGAGTAAGTACAATGTAATTAACGTCACCTTAAAATAAAGTGTTACCAAAGTTAAAAGTACTGATTTATTTTGCACTTTTATAAACTCCATCCTGATGCTCAAAATGTGTGTGTTGGGAAGGGGTATAATGTATTAGACTCACAGACAGAGCTTAAATAGGTTACACCTCAGTCTGACATCATTATGAATTAGTCAATAAGGTAGATATTTTTATTACCAAAACTTTCATACACTGATAACAACTACTGATATTTACAACAATTGTGGTGCAAACAAGTGAAAATATAGTAATATACAATCAATGAAGTAGGGTGAATTCACCCTTTTTGTCATTGAATGACTGGGAAAAAGTGTCCCAATAAACCTGAATTCACCCCTATATAGAAATAAGGAAAAACAAAATGTGTAAAATGGCTTAGCCAGTTAGCCCTTTTACAGCAGATTCAATTCACAAACAACTGACTGATCCTAAATATGATTTACAATTGCAATAATAAATCATAAAGTTCGGCATTAGAGGATCTCAGAGGATCTCCCATTCTTGGATCATTTTGATTCAGACTTGTGAATTCAGTGATTTTTTTTTTTTTTTTTTTTTTTTTTTAACTGGAGACTCGACTTAACTGGAAACTAAGAGTTGTTGATTTGAGAACAGATCACAAATGAGTTTTTTGTGGCTTTTTGTGATGGGATTTTTTAGGTTTACTGAAAAGAATCGTTCATGAATCGAATTGCTAATGTGTCTTGGATCTCAAAATAACGAGAAACGACATGTTTTTATGAAATATAGTAAAGTGAAAAGTAGCTATAAAAGTATTCCAATAAAGTACAGACACGTAAACCTAAATATAAAAAAAATACTTTGTTACTGTCCACTACTGTCCAAGTGATTTTATATTGAACAAGCTTGTGAATCAAATTAGAATTGAATCATGAAATTTGTGTCACAGCCCTAGATTTTTATGAATTGGCATTAGCATTGCCAGTGGGTAATTCTGAAAATAATTGCAAAAAGGCTTGTGGGTCAGGGGGTTTTACCATAAGGGGCCGTCCACACACATTATTTCATTTTACTGCTCTACTTTTACATAGATTTTTTTTATTATTTAAACTTGTGTTAGATGGATCCCTTTGACCGTTGCACTCACATTTTGTGTCTTTTGGAGCATCTTGCACATGACTAACCTATCTAAAAACACAGAGCTCAAAGTTAAAATAAGTTAGGCTTAAGAAAACCTATCTTTTCCATTCCACTGCTCGCATCTAGCGTATCATTCGGCTGCAGCTGACATAAGTTCTACAGGAACTGTTTCTTTGGCTGTAAAGCGACAGACAGATGGATGGAGATAAGAAGACATTAGAGAGGACTTTATGCTTTCCATCGCTCTACAACTCCCATAAATTACTTATATGAGGTTTCCAGTTGAAGATAAAATGAAGACAAAAAATATAAGAGTGGTGTAGACGGAGCGGGCGGAGGAGTGAAAGTGATACGGAGAGAATGAGATTGGACCGGTGCATAAGAGCTTTCCTGTGAGATGGGATGAGAGACATCCGTGTGTGAAGGTATGTGGTTTAGATGATAAGTGCTGCTCAGGGACACTGGCAGGATATGCTATCAGACAGCATGAAGAAGAACATCTGTTGCTTTGAATCTCAGCTCACTTCTCTGCACTGCAGTGACTAAACTAGATCCAGCAAACTAGAAAGTCTCACCTCAAGGAGACATTTATCTTGCTAAATAAGTGCAAGATGGGTATTTTTATGGTAACACGTTGTTCTTGGAATGTAGTATACCTTCCCATCGATTAACTTTTATTTGTATTTGTTATTTCACTTTAAATAGGCCAGGTAGGGTATGAGACTAGCAAAACGGCTGGCAGATTTAGAAAATACACAACTCAAAAGGTCCTACCTTCTTTCCTCCAACGCTGGCCCTGACTCCCCCATTCGAAGAACATGGACGCGCCATCATACACTTACTCTCTCTCTGTACTGGGGCAACTTGCACTTACTGTGAATTTATCATGAGCTTTGAGTATGCACATGAAGTGGTCAAGCGCGTGATGGGGATGGTATGACCGCTTGATTGACGCACTTACCGCCCAATGATTCTAGGTGGTCTTGGAAATTATTGGCTGGAGTCCTGCCCATTCCACAGATGATTAAATTGCTTAATTTTTATTTCAGTGCTTCTAACTCAGTGGCTGTAAGTGGGTTAGGAATAGGATTTCAAGTGATTTAAAAAAAATGGTCAAAAAAGAAAGCCACATACCCCACCTTTAAGGTACAAATCATAGAAAATGAATATGCAATCATGTAAACATGGTGCCGAAGGAAATAGTTCTTAATGTACCACATAGGCTGCATCACAAGTCAGAATTCAGATCGGGATCGGTAGCATTCAAAAATTCGCCCAGTTCCTTTTGCTTGAAGAGTGATTCGTCACGCCAGTATGGAGCCGGAGCTGGTCATAGGGTCTGTGAGTGAGGACCTGTCTGGTTCTTGTGGCTTTTGCTGAGGATCTGTGCCGATGGCTGTCATGTCGACAACAAGGCCTTCACAGGGGATTGTCTAGTAGAAACAGTCTCTGCTGACAGTCAGGGCTGCATTGTGTGCCAGGTTAAAGTGATGTGTTTTTAGTGTCTGCTTCCTGAACAAGGCTAGGAAGACTGTTCCAGAGTTTGGGTGCTAAATAGGAAAAAGATCTACCGCCCAATTGAGGTATTGTGAACTAGACAGAAGGACTATAATGCACTAAGAGCTCACTCAAGTACTAGGGAGCTAAACCATTTGGTGCTTTGCAAGTAATTAGCAAGGAACTATTAGGGAGCCAATGCAGTGTTTTATAGAACTGGGATAATATGGTCACACTTCAATTCTAGCTGCTTCATTTTAATAATAATATTAATAATACTAAAAAAACACAAAGCAGAGTTTGCTTTTACAAACTGTCAGCACAGTCAATGCTTATTTGAAAGATCTCTGTTTATATATATATATATATGAAGAGTTCAGATGCAAAAGCCTCTAAGTGCCATTTGAAATTTTCTTCTAGAATGATCATTTTTATCAAGCTTGTATATTTAAGTTCAGTAATTTCACTTAAATGGCAATGATGATTACCTATTAATTGTTATTTAAGTGAAATTACTGAACTTAAATTTACAAGTTTGATAAAAATCATCATTAAAGAAGAAAATTTCAAATTGCATTTATAGGCTTTTGCATCTGAACTCTTCATATATATATATATATATATATATATATATATATATATATATATATATATATATATAGGGCACTTACAATATCGGGCAAGACATCATACTCAAATAAATATGTGCTGTTTTGTCTGTATGAACAACCTATGTTAGTATGAGACTAGCATTGATTAAGTAATTTACTAACCATGTCTGTGCAGTTATCTCCAATATAAACAGCGTGCCTTGACTATATAAAGCTCATAAACATGCTAAATGTCACATGGTACGTGCAGGGAAACCAAAAAGGTACGTGACATAACTAGCCAAATACTGTTGACATGGAGCTCCACATAAACGAATTAAATCAATCAATGCATAACAAGACAGATTTCTACCTTACCCCATTGACTTCCAATGCAGCTGAGGTTCATAACTGTAAACACAAGATTAGGTTGTTATACAAATTCTGTCTAAACTAGTATTGAATGGAATACGTATTCACCTTTAATTCCTTTATAACTTAAATACATAATTAATGAACAAGTTTGTTGTTGTTGTTTTGCTCTCCATCAGTGGTTTCATCAAAAAAAGCCTTTCAGAGTTCACATGTTGTAACTGAGGCACACAAAACAAATGTCTGATACATTAAAGCTTGCTTGCTTCAATGCTGACCTCATTGAAAGGATTCACATTAAACCCCTTTACATATGAAATCACTGGGGGTTTTTTTAGTGCTCTTGAGTGCCCCTTTCTTCTTGAATGAGTTCACGTTTACTCGGGGAGCCATGAAACACATTCACCTCTTACGGAGTTCTCACAAATTGGCCTCATGGCTCGACACACCGTCATGATTAAAAGGTCTTGTATTGCTATAATGACATTGCTTTCACAAGGATGGTCATTTGCAGGAACAAATAACTTCCATACGATGGGTAGAACTGTAAATGAAGAGAAATAGTTTCTGAAAGACAAAAATGGATTTGAAATGGATGACCGCTTTTATAACGAATCAATTTCTCTTGTTTTCCACAAAACAAGGCTGAACAGCTGTGAATAGCTAACAGCTGTACGCCATGACCTCATCCTCTTGAGTAAATTGATAACACATGATGACCTCTTGACTTAACGTTTGGTGAACTGGGTGTTG
Organism: Pimephales promelas; assembly: GCF_016745375.1. The sequence goes on along the minus strand of NW_024121099.1, from coordinate 17,926,422 downwards.
GCAATGGGAGTGCTGAATGTTTTGTTATTCTGCATTTTTGCCAGCCTGGTTTCCAGTACGAGGTGTGTCCACAGCTCCATCTTGTGGCAGTAGGATGCTAGCATTGTTTGCACACGTTTTAATACTTGATCTCAACCATTTTCACTCGGAAGACCCCTCCTGTCCAACAGAATTGGGTTTATTAAATTAATTAACCACAATTCATTTCGTGATGTATCAAATTTTGTGATTCCTTTTTGTAATATCAAACATATTTAAAACATTGTAGACCAGGTGGCCATAATGGTTTACATATGTGTGATAAACCAGGAAATCTTATGTGTTGCCACATGTAGGATCAAAACAAGCCCAGTCCCCCACAGAAACCACTTCCTGCAGACCCCTTATTCAGAGGCCACGGGGCGGGTCGAAGCATGTCCGCGGTGGGAGTGCGGATACCAGGCCCTGGACCCCTAGCCATCCCGATTCCAACAGTACCACGACCACCCCCTTCCATACCACTGCCGAACAGGTCAGTCCTATTGTGATATTGCTGGTAAACTCACATATTTATGGATGAAAATGAACCACATTTGTCTGGTTACTTTCTAGACCTCTTCCCAGATTGCCACAGCCTTTTTATGATCACTGACATTTGGACACCACAGCACTGGGTGAATTTCACCAGCATTTTTTTTGCACTATAAAAACTCTGTCGGACCAAGTGACCACCCTGCAGAAACTCTACGGAGGGTCTCACAGAGAAGAGGGCTGACCGGACACCTTGGTGCTGTGCCTCCTCAATGAGGTGTTTGTTTGTCCCCACTCAGGTACTGCAGAACTATTTAAGATGTATATTTATTGTAAGGAGGAAACAATGTGCTGTGCTTGACATTTTTTTTACTGTATGAACATTGTGACTTTTTATTGCAATTTGTTTGTTTTTACATGTTGAAAATAAGGTAAGAAATCATGTTTTCTTTCTTTATTGAGTGTTTTTTCCCTTCAGTTGAACTAATGCTGCGTTGACGCCATGTGATAATTACCGTAATTTCGAGATGACAACATGTGACGTTCTACTTGGAACTGTTCACGTCCTTTGGACTGGGAATTATGCGCTTCTACTGTATGTAACACTATCAATGCCTAAATTAATCTGCAGGTGGTACAAGTAGGAGCTCTCAGAAAATTCCTAGCTTACAAGTTGTAAATAAAATCCCTATGAGGACTTGAATGCTTTTTACAAGTTGAAATCTCATACTCACGGGAATTACGACATTGTGTGAATGCACATTTTATGGTAAGAATTTCATTGGTGCTGTGAAGATTAAAAAAAACCCTGCTTTATAATGACGCAGCATGTCTGGGATACTGAAGTATAAGCAACATGAAATCTGTAAGACTAAACACAGAGTGCATGAGGCATGTCATGAATGAGGAAGTGATGTGAGCCATTATTGTTCAGTTATAGTTCAGTCATCTGTGGCAGTCAGACACTTCCTTAAAATCATGTGCTTGAGCAAATGCACTGAATTATTCCTTTAAGGCCTGTTCACACCGAAGACGATAGCTATATTGAGAACGATTAGTATAAAAACATTGACAGCCAATCAGAATGAGCTCAAGCATTTAAAGCATCAGGCAAAATAACTGCAGTGTATGCTTAAAATAAACAGAATTGTATCATCTGCTGGTGTGGGCACGAGTTATTATTTTTGGTGTTAACGGGCCTTTACTATAACTTTAACCCCAAGCATTCAACGATTTGTGCTACAGACATCATGAATGATACCTCAAATCATGCGGCTTCTTGAGAAGAGATGTGATTTTACATTTCTTAGCCATTTTTTGCAGGCTAAAGATCCCATTAAGTTGATTAGGAGACATTGATTAGGAGCCGAGCCATATCTATAGAGTTCAGAATATGCATAACAATGCCATGTCAACCATATCTTCAGAAAATGTCAAAATATGTCAGTATTTATAGTCCAAACACTTGAAGGCTTGTGATGTTCCTTTTCCAATATGTTTTGTAACATTCAGAGAACTCCAAGTGATAACGCAAAATATGTAGTGACACCACAGCCCTTAAAATATCACGGAATCGCAGATCAGCATTCCCACTGAGCCATCACGTGTGTCTTTCATGTTCTGTGAAATATCTTGAGGTCATAGATGTTGAATTTTCTGTACTGTATTTCTTGTATAATTTCTGATAATTTACACTGCCGTTCAAAAGTTTGGGGTCAGTATGATTTTGTTTAAAAAATAAATTCATACTTTTATTCAGGAAGGATGCATGAAATCGATCAAAAGTGACCATAAAGACAATGTATAAAAAAAGTAAAATGTATATATGTATATATATATATATTTTTTTTTTCATAAAAGTACCCTTAAAAAATGCATGACGCTTTCTACAAACATATTTAGCAGCATTTTCAATGTTTTGAACATTGATAATAATAAGAACTGTTTCTTGAGCATTAAATCAGCATATTTAAATGATTTCTGAAGGATCATGTGACACTGAAAATCAGCTTAGCCATCACAGGAATAAATTACATTTTAATATTACTATTATAATATTAAATACTATTATCATATTACTATTTTGCTGTATATTTGATCAAATAAATGCAGATTTATTAATCAAATGAACAAAAAAAGAAATCTTTTAAATACATTAAACAAATCTTATACCAACTCCAAACTTTTGAATGGTTAAAGTAGTCTCTTTAGCCTAATAGCCATCTTTCACTACCCTCTAATGAAAATGTTCAACATCAAGATGATGTAAAGTACATAGGATGTAGTAAATATCACTGCTGGAGTGTGTCACAACTATGGCATTTATACACAATAAGTGGTTCTCTCTTGCCTATAACACAACTCTCTTTATGCACAGCTGGGCTCACAGTTATTCATAAACTTATGGGACTGTTGTTCTGCTTGGTACTTCACCCTGAGGAGGAAATTACACCTTCCACATAATATTCCAACGTTGTTGCTTTGGGACTGCAACCCAGCTGTCACAGTATTTCATTCAAGCCAAGCCTGTGTGTGTGTTTATGTTCTTTACCTAGTCACAGCAATGTATGTACATTTCACCTTTTTATAAGCACTCATGTGGTTGTATTGAATGCTCACTGATGTTTTTTTGTACAAAATCTGTCATCGAGATTATTGCTTAACTTTTGCTCAGCTTTTTTATTTCTATGAATTAAGATTGTAAAAAAAATGTAACTGGATACTTTTGGTAATGCAAGCAAGGACTTGAACGAGAATAATAAATGAGGGTATTACTACTGTGAATTCAATGTCATTTTATTTTACACTTCAGAAACTAAAAGGCTTTAATGTAATATGATATCAAGATAAAGATCATTTCTTGTATCCATAACAGAACTGTACTGTTGATGTCAGTCTGAATCTTCCATGCTTATTTTATCCAGCAAGTTTATGATGTTCTGAAACATAAATAGTCTTTTGGTTTCAAGCTAAAAAAAAATAGCATTAATTGGTTCATGTATAGTTTGTCAGGTTACCTCTCTCCCAAATGCTTTCGCCATATCCGCTGCACCTGCTCCATACTACATTGGGGTGTAAATATAATTTTATCAGGAGAGTTATCAGTTCTCCTCTGCTCTGGTAGAATGTTTCATTGCACTCCTATATCATTAGGGTTGGGTATCGAGAATCGAGTATCGATTGGAACCGAGACTAACTTTTCGTTTTTCCCGGAATCGTTCAAAAGTTAAAATTTCGATTCCTGGTTTCTATTTTCACAGTCCGCTGAGCGGAAGAAGAAACCGCCGAACAACACCAACGAACGAAGAAGCGTCTACCAGAAGTGTTGGCATAACCACGCGAGTCGAACATACCTTACGTCGGCGATCCAAAGTGTGGCTTCACTTTTCTAAAAATAACGAAATCTTGGCAAAATGCAAAATTTGTGACAAAAGGAGTATTTTTACAGAAGGAGTATTTCCTTCAGAAAGGCCATTGGTTAGCAAGGTTAGCTAAACTTTTTTGACCCTGCCTCTTAAAAGAATCGCAATCGAGAATCGTTAGGAACCGGAATCGAAACAAGGAATCGCAATCGGAATCAGAATCGTTCAAATTCAAACGATACCCAACCCTATATATCATTTATGGATTATGAATATCATAATCTGACTGTTACCTTGTTCTTCAAATGGTGATCTGCCCCACTGTCAAGCAGAAGTTTCACCAGCTTAACATGGTTATTCAGCACAGCAACCTAAAATATTACAATCAAAAGCCTGCAATAACGTAATCCATCTTGTCCATGACAATTCTAGTGGCTATTTTGATGATGAATACCATCAATGGTGTCTTGCCAGCCTTGTCACGGACGTTTACATCAGCTCCAGCCTGGAGGAGGACAGAGGCCACCGCAGCGTTCCCACTGATGGCTGACACATGCATGAGAGGAGTCCAGAGAGACACTTTATCCATCACATCCACCTGTCAGAGGACAAAAACGCAGATGTTAAACTGACAAGGGTCTAACTCAACATTTGACAGAGAAGTAGGCCCTCCCAGATGGCTGTCAAAAGAGGTTTCATCTAAAATATCAGTGATAACTGGTCATAAATACTTCTTTTAAACTAAAAATAAGTTTACTTTCAGTCTACTTCTCACAAATATGCTTTAACCCTCTGAGACCGTGTGTGATTTCAACAAATATTTGAGTGATTCAATTTCCGATTTATTTTTTCATTTGTCTTTATGGTCCCATAACTTATTTTACATTCAGGTGACATCAATGCAACACAAATATGCTGAAAGTTCAATTTGTCCTGAAAAAAAAAGAGCTATGTCAATTGCCTGTGCACCAAAGGGTTGATGTTTTACAAGCTTTTTTAGTAAATAACACCAGACGGAAAATTAATTGTAAAAATACCCTTAGGTCTCAGGGGGTTAAACTACATTTAAGCATACTTAAAGCTGCAGTCCATAGGTTTTCCTCTTTTTCCTATTAGAAATCTGCAATTGCAGGCATTCGTGGAATTGTTAACTTTACGCGGGTTGTGCCTCGGCACGGAACAAATCTCCACCACCAACATCCTCACACGCAATATAGCTTGTTATATAGCTAAGTTGTTATTTTTGTTTGTTTTTGCGCTCAAAAAGTGTTATTGTCGTTTGATAAACTTAAGATTGAGCCACTGTAGTCATTTGGACTATTTTAACGATGTCTTTAATAACTTTTCGAGGCTGGCAAGTATCAATCCCTCAAGAAGCCTATGGACTAGTATGGAGGAGTGATCCAGCTCTCAGATTTCATCAAAAATATCTTAATTCGTGTTCCGATGATGAACGAAGGTCTTACGGGGTTGGAACAACATGAGGGTGAGTAAATACTGACAGAATTTTCATTTTTGGGTGAACTATCCCTTTAATAAAATTAACTTAAATAGGTACTTATATAATTTCTGCTATAAACCTACTTTAATGTATACTAACCTATGGTTCTTTCCATATGGTTCTATCACATCACATCAAATGACTGAAAAATTGACCTCTGACCTCACAACCATCTTGGATCATGTATGTAATAACAGGCAGGTGTTCTCCATCCACAGCCCAGTGGAGCGGCGAGCATCCATCCGTGTCTCGAGACTGCCATGTTGACCCGCACTTACGCAGGTACTTCACCATATCCAGGTGACCAGAGTAACAGGCCTGCATTAGACTGAAAAAACAAAAACACATGCATAGATGAACAAAATTAAGTAGATGACATGAATGATTATAAAATGAAACTGCAGAGCTGCACTGAAAAGGCACACGCGAGCTCACCTGTTTCTTCCAGTGCTATCTCTCTTGTTAATATCAGCTCCGTGCTTCACCAAAATGTCTGCTAAGCTACAAACCAAACAGAAACTGATCTCAAGTAGAAATTTATGACATGATTGATTTTTTTTATCTCTCATGAAACATAGCAACTGGGACTAATGGGAGATTCAGTAGTTCGCCGCTAGATTAGCTTTAGAAACATCAGACGCAAGTTTACCTGGTGAAACCTTTCTGTGCTGCTACCATGAGAGGGGTGAAACCCATTTTGTCATGAACATCCACATTGACCATTCTAAGGAGAGGAATTACATATGAGGTGTCACGAACAATATGTGAACTCGTATTTAAATCTCAGATTCATTCCAAACCTGTGTGGGTCAAATGTCCCCTTGATTACTTCAATGTTAGTACTAATATAGCATATGAAGAGGTGATTTTGTGGTCTTCCAGGTGGTCAGTGTGTCTCACCTTGACTGTAGCACTGTGGTCAGCTCCTGCTCATTCTCCCTGTTCAAAGCCTGGTGGAGGTTCTCCCCACTGAAAGGCTCTCCTGTGGTCACACACCATCAGAACATTGACCAAATACACTACCGTTGGTTGGTTGGTTAGATTTTTTTTAATGCCTCTTGATGTTGCCAAGGCTGCATTAAGTTACATACTCAGATACTAAATGTAAAAGTAATGCATTACTTTAGCATTTACTTGGGGGGGGGGGAGTAATCTGATTACATATATTGATATCAGTGTTGAAAAAAAGTTGTGCTGCTTAATAATTTTGTGAATTATTTTCATTAATTTTTTTTTAGGGATATACTTTGATTAAGTTTAAGTCTTCGACTAGAGGTAAAATCTCTCACGTTTGGTGAAGACAGAGACTACAGGGCTGAAGCTGAACTCCCCTGAAGGTCTGGTGACCATCAGTCTAAAACTGTAATGGGTGCTGGACTTCAATCCTTCTACAACATGCCGGGTGCTGTACCCTCTGTGATAAAACACCAAAACAGGGCTGTGTTGCTGAAAAGACAGTTTAAATATGGTAATAATTGAAGTGATAAATCAAAAAGAGATAGGGACACTGACATGTATATGGAGCTGAATGTGTGTGTTTTGGGGTCCATCTGTTCCACAGAGAAGTGGGTCCAGTGTTCAGGGGGGCCAGTTCGAGATTTGTTCTCTTCATTCAACCAGCTCATCTCGATACTGTGGTGACTGACCTTCCCAATCACAGGTGGCTGAGGGAGGTCTGGAGATTTTGCTGGAGAAACAGAAAGTAAGTGGCATGTTCTTAACATCATGTACATTGTTTGTATTAAAGTGAGGTTTGATGTGAATTTTAGGCATATGTTTGTAGTCACTTCCAACACAGTTATGTTACTTTTTGTTAATCATACGCATGTTTTGACAAGGGCTGAAAACCAAACCAATCTGTGGTTAATATGCAGTTATTTGATACTGCAGCATCCATGGAATGATTTTGCTATTCAGGTGACATATAAACGCCAGCCTATGGTTTCATCTTAATAAAGGTCATGAATATCACGTAACATGCACCAAGAATAACTAACAGAAGATTGTTCCTGGATCAGTGATTGAGTTAAAAGATTATCCATTACTTTTTAATCACTGTTGCAGGAGAAAACTTTTTCTTTCCACAATCAAATGCAGCACAATTTTCCAAATACATAAATACATACAAGATGGATATGGATGGACATAAATACATGTATTATATCAAATATAAGAGAGCAAGAAAGGAACGTGTGGTATAAGAAAATTAATTTATTGAAGGTATTTTGTGGTGGTGTTGTTTTGAATAAACATAAAGCTTGTTCCTGGATTGGTGATGATAAGATTTTCCATTACTTTTTAATCACTGTTCCTGGAGAAAACTTGAGGATGTTTTTTTTTTTTTTTTTAATGCAGCTCTTCATAAAGTATAAATAGGCTAAATATTTAATATTTTAATATTGTAAAATAAATATTTTTCTTAGATTAATCAAATAGAGGAAAAAAAATATAGCCTATGGTATATGAAAATTATTGAAATCATTGTGTGGTGTTGTTTTGAATAAAGTTTGTCTGAAAAGGTTGTAAACAATTATATCAAGCATTACGTAACTTATTGCTGCCTGCAATTTTCATCTATTCTTTCTGTTTTCCTCTATGTAATTATAGGCTATTTTACAAGCGTAAACAAGTTTTTGATGAAATATGTTTTTGTGTGTTTATAAAATGGCGTGACAATAAACTAGTAACGTTAGCCACGAAACACAAATCAAATGTCTACCTGGGTTCATCGTCTCAGTCAGACTCAGTCCTTGTATCGAGAAATTCCCCACACGGAGGATGATAGGTCTGCTCTGCTGCCGCTGCTGCTGTGTGTGTGTGTGTGTGTGTGTGTGTGTGTGTGTGTGTGTGTGTGTGTGTGTGTGTGTGTGTGTCTCTCTCACACACATCTGACTGCTAGCACCGTCGTCATGGTGACACATGACACAGTTGGTGGCGCTGCGCAATCTGTGTGAACCATTGCACTAAACATGAGTTTCCCAATTTCAGCAAATTGTTTTTGTTTTAAACATGAGAGCGAAGTAGCCACGGTTATCAAGACTGAACCTTGTTAATGTTGTTTACCCTGCAATAGTCACTTTCATCATTTGGGGATCTATCTATTGTGATGATGAGATTAATGACCACATGACTACTTAAAATCTCTGCCGCTGCGCGTCCCAGCGGTGATTCAATGCGCTCATGACGGACCGGTAAGACCGAATCGGTTCTTTTGAACAATTCATGTTAAAGAACTGGGTCAAAAAGATTCAGTAATTATTTTACCTCATCACGTGGTCCATAGTAAATTACATGATTATGCATGACCTTCTTTTTTTATATATATATTGCCTCACAATTTCTACCCAATAAAATATTCTATAGGCCTATATTTTTTTTATATTATATAAAATGTAGACCTATAGGTTACTCATTATAGCAATGCTTGTGGTGTTTTAAAATGTTATAAAATGTCACACTTTTCAAATTAATAAATGTTAAATTCATCTTGAGGCCCACTTGGAAATGTTGTTGTTGTTGTTGTTGTTGTTTTTCATTAATGTAGTAAGCTTGTTTGGGGCTGCCTAGCCTAAACATACATTTGCAATAAACAATAGGCCGACTAGCCTACTTTATTCATTAAAAAAAAAACAGTGTCGTGTTTCTATTACAAATCATTGGTGCTGAATTTAAAATGCTATCTAAGACCATTTCAAAAGATGTAAACAACACTGGACACTGGTCTAGAAGCACTTCCTGTTTCAGTTTTTTAACACTACATAAAAGCTGGGATAAAATACAACCAACAGAACATTTAAAACTGAATCAAAAAGTTAAACAAACATCTTTAAGATGTTTTCTTTACATGTGAAATAAAGAAAACAGTTAGAAACTGAAACAGGAAGTGCTTCTGGACCAGTGTTGTTTACATCTTGTGAAATGGTCTATAGCCATGCTGACTCGAGAGTGCGCCTGGTGAACGAACCGGTTTTGTTCATTGAAAGGATCCGACTCAAAAAAGGCGATTCATTCACGAATCGAACATCGCTGGTGCGCTGAGCGGGACAACTGATGACACAAAGAGTCTGCATCGCTTGAGCGCGGGTCTCTAAAACTTATCTGGAAGAGGTCATCTATTTAACGCCATAAATATGTCACAAGAATAATAGAGCGTTTCATCGTATCCAGACAGTCAACTTGTTCCTTTTGATTTATTTGTGCAATTGAAGAGAGAGGTGAATTAGGAAAGCGACGGAGATGGAACCATCAACAGATGTGGAAACACTATCCGAAACCAACGAAACTCAAGATATTGATTCGGATGATATGCTGGAGTTAAATCAGTTCGACGGGCTCCCCTTTTCTTCAAGATATTACAAACTATTAAGAGAAAGAAAAGGTCTGCCGGTGTGGGGAGCGAAATGCGAGTTTATGGACAGTTTGATCAACAGTCAGATTGTGATAGTTACTGGCACATCTAAAACAGGACAAAGCACTCAGGTGAGTTTATGTTTATCATACAACAAGGGTGTTAACTTGTACTTTAAAATGTTATTAAAGAAGTATTCTAATGTTTTTTTTTTTTACTCATATTATGCCATATTCTGACCTAATGGACACATTAGGGCTAAATGTTTAACTGAATTGAGTTTATTGTTATTAAATTTAATGTGAACACATTGCTTCATCTTTAATGCAAATGAAAATAAAGCAAATGAACAGGGCAGAAACAACGTATTCACTCCTAGTTTAGAATTGAAAATATCAAAAGTATATTATTGTGAGTTTTATTTTTGAGCATGTGTTATCCGGCTTAATCTTCTTTTAGATCCCTCAGTGGTGTGCAGAGTTTTGCCTGTCTACGCAGTATCAGAATGGCATGGTAGTGTGCACTCAGATTCACCAACAGAGCACGGTGGAACTGGCCCTCCGTGTGGCCGACGAGATGGACGTGAACATCGGCAATGAGGTTGGGTACAGCATCCCACTTCAGACCTGCAGCTCCCCTGACACTGTCCTGAGGTGTGTATATGATCCAGAGGCATCTTCAGAAAAGTAAAGCCTGCACATTATTTGGTCATTTGTCCTGGACATTCTCTTCCATTAAATGTCACTATCTGCCCCTCCCCCCGTCATTACCACCACACGTGCATCTCCTTTTCAGGGACTTCTCTAAACAATATAAAAGCTAACAAAAGGCTGAGGGGGCTCGGTCTGAGGGTCTCCACAGCAGCTGCCGTACTTCCATGCTGTCCATATGCTTCATCAAACCTTTCAGAGCCGCCATAAGTCAGCCTGGCGAACAAAGAGCCAGAACAGTGATTAAAACAGCTGAGAGAGTCTGACTTAATGAAAATGCTGACCTTAAAGAAAACACTGAAAATTCCCATCTAATCGTGTCTGCTTGTCTTCACTTAGCTTGTTATTTTACATTTACATTTTTATTCATTTAGCTGACACTTTATACAAAGCGACTTAAAATTGCTATATATGTCAGAGGTCGCACGCCTCTGGAGCAACTAGGGGTTAAGTGTCTTGCTCAGGGACACATTGGTGTCTCATAGTGGATTCGAACCCAGGTCCCTCACACCAAAGGCATGTGTCTAATCCACTGTGCCATCACCACCCAAATTTTTGTTTGTAGATGCATTTAAGAAGGATTTTGTATTTAATAGCACTCTCGAAGAGGCCTGCAATGACATCTGTTGCTTTGCAGGTACTGCACAGATGATGTGCTGCTCCGGGAAATGATGTCAGACCCCCTCTTGGAGCAGTGTGGTGTGGTGGTTATTGATCAGGCCCAGGAACGTACCGTCAGCACAGACCTGCTCCTCGGGCTGCTCAAAGACGTGCTCCTCGCACGGCCAGAGCTCAGACTGGTCATCCTCACCGCCACTCTCTCCGCTGAGAAACTGCTAAGTCACTATGGAAGCGTTCCTCAGATCCGGCTGGAAGGGCCACAGCCGTGCGAGGTGGTGTATGGGAGTGGGAGAGGAGGTGTGAAGGATTACCTCTGCTCTGCTCTTAGACTGGCACTGGAGATACATCAGAATCAAAACCATGGAGACATTGTCACATTTCTGGCAACTGAGCAAGTAAGAGACATTTAAACGTTGATGGATGAGACAGTGGACTAGTTGTTTGCATTTTGATGACTTTTTTGAAAATATTTATTATAAATCATTTTATAAATGAACACATTAATTTTTTATAATTAATATTTATAAATTCAATTTATTTATTGCATTCATTTATGAATAAAAATGTCTAATTATTTTAAAGTTATTTTTAAGCTATTAATAAAATTTTACATTAAAACAAAAAATAATTATCTATAGCATATATATAATATAATAATGTTTTATATGATCACTTTATTTTGCATTTCAGGTGTGTAATTTCATATCTGCAAAACATAAATAATTATATTTATTAATTTATAAAAAATATATTTGTTAATAATTAATAGTAATGTCTTGTGTGTAAAAATACACACAGATTTAAGGACTCCGTCTCAGTTGTAGTTTTAGGGTGTGTTGTTCACACTTGGCAGGTTTAGTTTGATGAAAACAACCCCTGGTGCGATTACTCTGTTAGTGGGGTTCATTTGAAGCGTGAACACTGCCATCCGAACCCTGGTGTGCACCAAACAAGCGGACCACTGAAATGATGGGTCTCGGCCCATTTCCAAATGAACTCTGGTGCGGTTCGAATGAAATATTAACTCGACACGGACCAAAGACATATAAACGGACCACAAACAGGACGTGATGCCACAAAATGCTACCCTAAAAAGGACAGAATGTGCACAAGTAGCGCAAAAATGACAGTGTGAATGCTAAGTTTACCAGGACTAAATTAATCATTTTCTTTTTTGTTTTGGACCAAGAGAACTAAGTGTGAACTCAACCTCACAGTCTTTACTAAAATTTGATGTTTTTATTGTGTATTTGTATGTATATTAGATCTCAGCCTGTGTGAGCCCAGGCTACTGGCAGATCATTATTTTAAAGGATCCTTAGTTTTTGTGCAACGTGAATGTCCCTGTCTTCCTTCAACGTATCTAGCATAGAACTGAAAAAGGTCCCATTGCCATGGTAATAGAAACTTTTCTTTCTTGTTTCATTTTCAAGGAGATTGAATGTGCCCATGCCATTTTGCGGCGAGAGGGTGTCAATCTTGCATTGTCTCACGGCGAGCTGGTGCCCGTGTCTCTGTGCCCTGCGCAGGGAGACAGTCTCTCAGTGCTCTCTGAGGAGAGCAAGAGTAGGAGAGTCTTCCTCACCTGCAGCCCCAGTGAAGACTTATTCTGGGCCGTTCAGAGCATTCGCTTTGTGATTGATGCTGGAGTGCAAAAAAGATATGTATGTAGTGATTGTTTCATTTTATTATTTTGAACTTTACAGACTATTCCTTATTATTAGCTCTGCTTTTATACATTTTCATTGGTGGACATGAAACTGTGATGTTTCTTTGTGACAGGTTTACAATCCTAGAATCAGAGCCAACTCCATTGTTATTCGACCAATCAGCAAGAGCCAAGCCGAGAGCCGAAAACAACTTGCAGGCCCAACAGGTGAGAGCTTTTTGCTTTCTAAAATTATAAAAGAAAGATATTACTGATTATAAAATAATTCAATATTTCCTTATACGCTAGCGTATTTTTTTAAGTAATATTTTTATTCAGCAAAGAAAAGACATTAAATTGATCAGCAGACATTTTTATAATATCAAAAATGTCTACATTAATTAAATGCTGTTCTTTTGAAACTTTTAATTAATCAATGAAAAACACACTTAATCAATAATATTCACAAAAATATTAAGAACAGATGTTAAACTGAATTTTGATGGTCCCCTTTAGATATTATGTTGACTACATAACGTTGCACCTAAATGTCAACTAACTCTCGTTAGAGTATTAGTTGAGCATTAGTAGACTTTTGGGATAGGATTAGGGTTAGTAGAATAAAGGGTTATGGGTTAGTAGAATAAGTTGACTTGTACTTTCATGTATTTCATGTATTTTCATGTATGCAGGCAAGTGTTTCTGTTTGTATCAAGAGGACACTTCACTTCCTGTTGAGAGCGTCCCTCACATTCTTGAGTCTGACATCACTTCCACTGTGCTCTTCCTAAAGCGCATGGAAATTGCTGGCCTGAGCCACTGTGACTTCATTGACAGACCAGGTGAGATCCTTCCTATTTAATCAAACCTCTTACTTCCAAATCAAAAAAAGCCCACTCTAGATCTGACTCGGGTTCTGCCCTCAATGTAAATATAAGGGATTTTTTTTTTTTACTATTATTGATATATTGTGTACTAATTTCAAACTGTGAATGTTTTCCACATATTGGAGATAACCATATTCAATAATTCATACACTCACACTAGAATCCCTCACATGAATCTAAGCAGTCCATCTGAACACAAACAAGTTCACTCTCCGCTGTTTACAGCAGCCGAGCAAAGCTGGGATCATCCAGGTTCTCTTGGCTCACAGTAAGGGTGCAGATGGGTCTGTTCTGCTCACTGCTGGTATTAAGAGGTGGTGAGCCGTGCTTTAGCTGAGCCGACAGCACTCTGACTGCGTTCATTGTTCCAGAGATAACCTGCTTCCATAACACACACCAGTCAGATGAGCAGCATCATTAGTGGAGCTACGACAAGAGCGGTGAACTAGATGAACTTGTTTATCTCATGATGCAACTGAGCAAATATGCGGGGTGCTTTTGTTATGATGCCACAAATTAGTGAGAGTTCATTGTCTGTTTACTGTCTGCTCTGTCGGACTAACAAGCGTTTCTATTGAGAGAATGCACCGCAGCTTACAGTTGATAACCTTTTGATTTATTCCCACAATAATACTTGCTCAGGTGTGTCAGATATGAAAGCGAGGCTGTGAGGGAAAGACTTGCTGTTTTTTTCAATACTATCCATTGTGAAAAGCTGAATGAAGCTCCTAGATCACTTATCAATGTTCCACAGCTCATGTTTTTCTGGAGTTTTTTATCCACTGATATTACAATCCAAAAACACTTTAAATAAAACTCTTTTAAGCGCTTTGAGTGCAGAGAAAAGTGCTTTATAAATGTAATGAATTATTATTATTAACAGGACAAACCACCTAAGAGGTGCATGTCTATTCCTCACAGCCTCACCTTTATTCCCATTACAAATCAAAGATGGCGCTGCTGTGAGTAAGGTCTATAGTTTTAAATGTAAAAATGACAGCCCATAATTTTACTTTTTTGTTCTTATGTTATTGAAATTAACCAGTCTGCTACTTTTAAAACAATAACTCATTTATTTTTATGAGTTAACTGCTTTATTTATTTTTATCATTATTTATATACAATTTGTGTTATATATAATTTCACTGTCAAGTTTGAGTAATTTTATGTGCTTTTGTTGTATTTTTTAAATTCCTATTTAGCTTTAATTTATTTTTGTTTCAGCTTCAGTTTCAGTAATTATTGCACTTCAACTACAGTAAAGAAAAAAAAACTAAAATATCATCTAATATTTTATTTTATTTCACTGCTATTTAATTTAAAGAAATGGATTTGAATGGTTTTAGTTAAGAATGACACCCCTGGGTCAGTTTTTTTTTCAAACTATTCTGCATATTTTTCCAGAATAGATTAATGCCACACTTGGAAAACTGTGATTAATAGTTTGAAATATACTAAATATTTGTATCCACCCTACCATAGATCCAGAAGGCCTCATGCAAGCTTTAGAGGAACTCGACTATCTTGCTGCTTTGGATGATGACGGGAATCTCTCTGAGATTGGAATTATCATGTCAGAGTTTCCTCTTGAGCCACAGATGGCTAAGACTTTGCTTGCGTCTTGCGAATTCGACTGTGTGAGTGAAGTGCTGACCATCGCTGCCATGCTAACAGGTAATCCTTGTTCAGTACAATCCACTCAACAGGTGTACCACGTGTCAGCACTTCCGATAGGACTTTGCTCCATCCAGTTATATTTGGAAATCATGTCAGATCACTGTTGTTGTACCAAAGTGACTGTACCTTTTTTTACCCCATTAAAATGTATGGATAATTTAACCTCTACTAATAAATTCACTTACTCTGCCACTATTATTATTACGAATACTAAAAAAAAAAAAATCAAAAAATACTTTAACAAATATTTATTTTATTATACTATATTTAGTTTTATTATTATTATTATAACAACATTTAATTATTAAAAAATCTATAATGAAAAAAAAAACATTTATGATTGACTATAAAGCTTTAAATTGCTCTCTCTTACTTTGTAATTTAGCTCCGAGCAGTTTCCTTACACCCCCAGTGGAAATGAGACAGAAGGCCTTGCTGTGTCATCAGAGGTTCCAGCATGCTGAAGGAGACCACTTCACCCTTATTAACATATTTAATGCTTACAGATATGCTAAGGAAGGGCCATGTGAGTAAATACAAAGCACAAAAGCTGTATAGCCTATAATAGCCAATATGGTGAATTAAACAGGACATATTAACATATAAAGAGTCGATTTCACATTCACATTTCAGACTCTAGTGTGGAACAGTGGTGTGAAGACCATTTCCTTAGTCTGGCTGCTCTTCAGACAGCAGATGCGATACGCTCTGAGCTAACAGAAATCCTGAAACGGATAGAGCTGCCAGTGTCCTTACCCGCCTTTGGCTCTAAAAACAACAACTTGAACATCAAACGTGCATTACTAGCTGGCTTCTTCATGCAGGTATGGATATAGAGATTCTATACGTAATACAGAATAATATTGTACCTTGCATTTTGGAAATGTGCTTAGTTCCTAATGGTAAAAGCTCAGAGTTTCTCTAAAACTGAACAACAAAGAGGATTAATATCTGTCTCAAATGCACTGTAGTAGTGCACAGCAGTAAAAATCAGTGCGCTAATTCTCTTTTAAATTATTGCCTTGGGACAGTAATGTCTGTGATTAAGGCAGATTAGCAAAAAGCACATTGATTTACATATTTAAGTATCTTTAGTGCTCCTAAAACACTGCCTGGGTGCTTTTCTAGTGCATTTTAAAATGTTTAATCTCTGTGTTGGGTTTTCCAGGTGGCGAGGGACATTGACGGGTCAGGGAATTACTTCATGCTAACCCATAAACATGTGGCTCAGATCCACCCACTGTCTGGCTATGGAACCGAGATGAACAAGAAGAATCTTCCAGATTGGGTTCTGTACCATGAGCACACGCTATCAGAGAACAACTGTATCAGAACTGTCTCTCAGATCTCAGCACATGAGTAAGTACTGGATCATCTGCTTTGTCTAGAAAACTAGATGACAGAATTACAGAAAGTGACTTCATTAGTAAATAATGTACAATACGATAATTTCATTTAGCTCAGTGTCTTACAACTTACAAATATATTTATTTCAAATTTCCTTATGAAGCTTTTTAATTTGTTTAGCATGCCATTTACTCTTTCTTTTGACCATTTGAGCAAATTGTTCTTCTGTGCATTGTAATTTTATCGTTTCTTTGCTGTTTGCTTGTGACAGGTTCATTCAGATGGCGCCACAGTACTTCTTCTATAACCTGCCACCTAGTGAGAGTAAAGATGTACTGCAGCACATTATAGATCATGGTTCAGCTGCCCCATCTAAAGGCATAAGAAAATCCCAGACCCCCAGCAGCGCTGCCAGTGAGGAGCAGCCCCATGAGCGGTGTACCATACAGTGACTGGGGAAATGGCATACGTTGCCACTGCGTTACCCTGACATTAACCGTGTGCAAACAGGATGCTTAGACTGCTGGCTTGCTATACAGTAACCATGGAATGTGTGAGGCACAATGAGGAATCTCAATAGACTCACCAAATTAGTTTGATTGATTAATCAATAATGATGAAGAAAAGAACAGATTGTGTAATCTGTTACTTAAATTCAAAGGGCGTGCAGAAAAATATTTAGCGGGACAATGCTTCTAGGAAATAACAGTTTGAACTGTTGTCTTCTCTCTGCTGAATTTATAACAATTTAAATGACCTACTGCTGTGCAGTAGTTAATGAATAAACTGTCATTGACTTTAATGTATTTTATAAACTGTAGCTACTAGTTAGCAGATTTAGCCATGTGCATCAAGATAGTACAATTGAACATTATTTTCCTTTTTGCATTGATTGTGTTTCACAATGGTTATATTTAGTGCAGCAGAGCTGTAAAAGACTGGAATTTTTTTTTTGTTAATTATATTTTCCAGTTGTATATGTATTTATTTGTAAGGCGTTTGTTTAACTAATTATTTTTTTTCTTTAATTAATTTCCACTTCAGTTCAGCTTGATAATTCACACAAAAGTGTTTTTGGAAGTGTTGATATTGTATCTCTGATTTTTTTTTTTCTATAAAACTCTCAAACAGTTTGAATAAAGTCCAAAATGTTCTGAAATGATTTACTTGATTTATATCATATTAATTAAGCTGTTACATGCCCAAATACCACTGCAACTTTAAATATATAATTACGTTTCACATCAAACTGAACACTGCAGTGATGCAAACATCTAGGGAATCCTAAAACAAAGCAGAAAATGGTAGAAATGTCTTAAAATTAGACACTTCCTGAGGTGAATGCGTTAAACACACATTTTCATATTGAAAATGAATGTATAATAATAATAATAAAAACATAGGTCTAATACTAATTAATGATTTTAAATGTTTGGTTTGTTCCAGTTCACTCGCGACGCTTGCAGTTTGTAAACAACGTCTTTCAATGGTCGAAGGAGTGCTGACGTCATCTACAACTCACAGACAGACGCGTCGCGTCGGGTACTTGCAGCCCATATACTTTTGCGAATTATACGAGTGTTGGTTGGTTGCTTACCGTCACTGGTTGCAACGACTGTATTATTAAATCTATAAAAAAAAGATTAATAATTATTTGAGTATTTGAGTAGTTGACAGTGACGGAGGAAAACGTCAGTGGCAGTCACCGGAATGCTAGTCAGTTGGGTCCCTCAAACAAAACTTCCGCCGATGATCTTGCGGTGAAGCAGGTGGACAGAATTCTCGATGCCGAAGAGTGTGACACCGCTGATATAACACTAGTCTTCCTATTATATGCTAATATTTGGATCAAAGTCGTCTGGACTTTACTCTGCCAAAAGAAAAGACAGCAACAACGTTTACAGGGGCAATACACATGATGAATCACAGTTTGGTGTTTATGTGAGTGGCGAATTGAAGGACAAAAATAAAGTTAACTCAGTGAACAAACCAACCGGAAACATTCATGAAAAGGTATGGCTGTTTGAACTTTTTTTTAGGTGAAGGCCTCGCCAGTAGGCCAATGACAACTAGAATCAACTATGTATTATATAAACAATTAAAGTCATTTAAGTACGGAATCCCTATCTATTTCCTTGCTCTCTGAATAGAAGATCATGGCTCCAAAGGACCTGTTGAGCTGTACCAAACTTGAGAGCACAGCAACAGCTTCGTAAGTGTTTTTCATTTATTATTGATCTCCACGTACATAATTTCCACTGGAAGAAGTTAGGTTGTGTCCAGTGCCATGTTTGGTTGAGAGTAGTTGCCTGTATATCATTAAATGTAAGGTGTGTGAAGCCACTTTAAGAGAAAAAAAAGAAAAAGAAAAAAAATATGTATCATTTGAAGACTTTGGATGTCTATTGAAATTCAAAACCCCTGTATTAAACTGGTGCTGTGCTGAAAATCCTTTACATAATTTGGTTTTACCTTGACCAATCTTGTCAAATTGTTGGAAATCTCACATTATGCTATACAATCACCATTCACCAAGTATTGGTTGGATTCAATGTTTTTGTCAACTTCTTGTCTTTCACTTAGCACAGGTGTTTTATTTCTTTATGCACCTCAGTTTTTTAAGTTAAAAAAAAGGTTAATTGTAGCTTCATCTAAAAAAAAAAAAAAAAAGTGGTGCATAAGCTCAGATCCTACAATCTCAGGCCTACGATCAGTCAGTTCCAAAAATAAATACAAAACCTGTTCTACTTAATATAAAGACTGAATAATGAAACCTCTCCAAAGCTGCAGGAACACAACATGAAGGTTTATAAGACATCCTCTTTTTTATTTTTATGGTTAATTAAATTAAAAATAAATATTGATGCACTGTTTTATTGACACATTGAAGGATTATTGATCACTAGTGACTTACTACAGTATCAAGTATTGTGAATCATTTTTATATCACTGATGTTACAGCATTAAATTTTTTATTACATACATACATTCATATATATATATACATACAAATAGTTTTTTTGTTTTGTTTGTTTTTTCAGATTACAGCTGGGACCTGGGGTCTACAATGGAAATCTGCATTTCACAGTTGAATTAATCAGGTATTGTACAGTTTTCTTTAAAATGATTTAGTTAATTTTAGGTAACCTACAGTAACCTATTAGTAGCTATAGCAACACCAGACAAACGAAATGGCCCATATATATATATATATATATATATATATATATATATATATATATACATATATATATATATATATCAATAATGAAACCTGTCAATATTGTTCATATCTGTTGTGAAAATTCAGTGGATGGAGTTGAAAATCTGTAGACGTCCTGTAGTCTCCTGTCATTCATTCATGATATTTATAAATAAACACATTTACAAAATGGAAGAGTATCTAGATAGGTTTTGAAGCTTGTTTTATGTGTCAATAGCCTATTTTAAACTAACATTATATTAAACTGCCTGACCTTTGATAGCAGAAATTAAATAGCACAATATGACGTGTTTATTTTATTACCTTCTCAATAAACGCACCTTTCCGAGATGAAGAATAAAAACACAATACAATAAGCCACATGGTATCGCTGTTGCTGCATTTTTGGACAGTAGATTGAAGGCCTCTTCATGGTTGGGGAAAGTCGGTCAGTAAGGCAGGAGGCGGGGTACCGTTCTGAAAGCTGATTGGTCGCGCCTCCCACACCTACAGTTAGTCTTGTAATCTGATCAGGCTCTGAATCTGATAGGCTATCGTTCAAACGCAGTAGTATGCTGCATTTTTTTTTTTTTTTTTTTTTTAAATATGTTTGACAGTGGTCTGAGCAGTAATTACAGGCATCTGTTTCAATCTCTGTGGGAACATTAGTATCACTGGAAAGCACACGATTTATGCCATGCCTGTGGTGAGCAATAATGAAGGAAACTCTTTTTTGTTGTTGTAATTTCACAACAGTGAAATGTCCCTTTCCAAAACTAATATAAGTTGTTTTTGCTCGTCGGAACAGCATGTGTTTGGCAAATGAAGAAGGCTTTTCGTCATAAAAGTAGCCCACATAACTTACAAAAAAAAAAACAATATTTATACATTATAAGAGAAGGAACTAGGTCATTTATTCAAACATGTCAATAGTCAACTTTATAATAAACTGATATATTGTTTGCTCAGAGGAGTTTATTTTAAATAAAGAGCAACTTTGCTAACTTTTTACTGACTTAATGGCTACTGGCGGCGAATGAAATGACTGTCAATTTGCTGCTGTGAAAGGCCTATTAAAGGTGATGCCTGAGACAAAAATATCCTGTACACAGACCTCCCGAATCCTACAGGAAGTGATGCATCACGTCAGCAATGTGCGAGTGGAAGAACTGTTACTGCCAAGAGCAGTGGGAAGCAGAACAACAGCCAAAACACTCCATCCCAAACCACATAGGAGTTGCTGAATTTTTCTGGTGTATTTTTTTAACCTTTAGTGCTTAAAAATAAATTAATAATAATCACAAAAACACACTTAATCTTCATTGTTTAATAAAAAAGGAGTATTAAATAAATGTATTATATGATAATCACAGTGTAGTATATATATAAATTCTTTTTTCAAATTTTGTGTAGTTTAGCATACATCATACATTTCCATTAGATATGTACAAAAAAAATGAAGAGGAAAAAGTAAGAAAATTTAAGACAAACATAGTACAAAGACTGGCAAAAAGAGTGCATAAATCTTTTACACAATAGTAAACAAAATGTGTGAAATATGTGCAGCAAAGAAGACAGGAGTCCAGTGCATAATAACGTTTTTGCCCATGAGAGAATAAGCAGCCTTGCCCTCATAACATGAGTCCCTGCATAACATTGGTGAGGGTTTAGAGTTCAGTCTCCATCAAAGTCAGTTTGAGGCTGGCAGCAACATGCTGACCGGTAGTGCTGTGCCAGTGGGCAAGGCCTTGGCAGCGGTGATCTTGTTAAGGTTCCGCACCTCTGTTTGCCAGGATGGGATCTTCTTGGTGGTCATGTGTCGCCGTGCGTGCTTGGTGAGGTGGTCGCTTCGCATAAACCTTCGATCACACACCGGGCAGACAAACTTCTTTTCGCCCGTGTGCGTTCGCCGATGCCGAGAGAGCTCATCGGAGCGTGCGAATTTCTTATCGCAGCCATCCCAGTTGCAGCTAAAAGGTTTCTCTCCTAAAAGGCAGAACAAGACATGTTAGATGACCTGCTTGACCTAGACTTTAGAAGTTGAGGCTACATACTGATCATTATTTACCTGTGTGGGTTCTGAGATGCGCCTTTAGGTGAGAACTTTTGAAATAGGTCTTCTGACAACCAGGGAAATTACAGACGTAGTTGCGCCTGCGGGAAAAGTCGACCTGCGTGATGCTGCTCTGCCCCGAGGGCATGTAAACAGGCGCGGGAGCCAGAGGCAGGAGCTTGGTGTTGCCTAGTGTCATAACAGTCTGTTGGCACTGTGGAGCCGAAGACACCGGTGACTGGGGCATCACGAACATCACCGTCCCCTGAGGCACCGGAGAGCCCATCAGGAGCGGCTGTGGCAAGATAGACTTCACCCCAGGGCTGGGCTTCTGAATGAACGTCGCTGAGATGACTCCAGGTTGGCCCACCGGGAACATCTGGCATATGATTGGTGGACTAGAGGTTGGGGGCGGTGGCTGAGGAGATGATGTAATGAAGCACTTATCATCCTTAGAAGGAAGTCTGCTGCTGTTTTGGCATGGTGGCATGTTGTCGGTCTGGGTTTGGCAGGTCAGGGTGGGCGATGATGATGAAGGAACAGTCTTTTGTGGAATGTTCTGATACAGGGAGCTGTCGGCCGTGTGCCGTATTACGCTGGTTGCCATGGCTCTGCAAGGCAGGGGTGCGGTCTTTTCTGTGGGGTCCTGAGTGATGGAGGCCATGGTGGGGCATGCAGATCTCGGGCTGGGGAGGCTGAGACAGGAGCGGGTAAGTGGTGATGGGGAGGCCGGCACTGATGTGGTGTTGGAGGTCTCAGTAAAGCTGGGGCTGTGTGGTGGGGTCATGCACTGCAAGGAGATAAGACAATCAGAGTTAAGAAGTGTCCAGCATATCAAGGCCATATCAGATTTTTTATTTTATCTGTATTGAGATTGTATATTTAATTGTGCATGCTCATTTCCCCTATTTTTACATTTAGATTATGTTTGTTGTCTTCTAACAGTTTACACTAACAGTTTAAATAAAATAACTTTGAATTGCGACAGCCCTCGTCGCGCCGTTGTGCCACCTTCAAATAGGATGCAGGATGACCCATTTTAAATACACTTTCATCTATCCAGAGGTGAAGTATCTCTTTAAGGAGTACACCAATATTAAAATGGCCAATACAGATACACCGATAATTATTTTCATGTTATGATCGATACGAGATTCATGATAAATAAAAAATAAAAGACTAAAACTTCAACTTAAATTTACACAAATTATAAACAATCTACAGAATGAAAATCATTTATATTCATTTTAAGATTTGTATATTTGATTGTGCATGCTCATTTGCCCTATTTTTACATTTAGGTGATCATTTTTCACTATTTTATATAATTATAATATATATAATACTCTATATAAGTTATTTTATAAAAAGACTAATAATTTAATAACACTGTTAAGGCTTTAGCAAATCTCTAAATAAATATAAATTTTTCATACTTTACATTATACTATACATTCTACCTAAATTCAAGTATTTGGTTCAAGTACAAACTTTGGTTTTAGTGTTTTATATTTCATTTTCTTTCATTTTCAACCATAACATGCAAATAATTATCGGCTTATTATTGTATCGACCAGCATAATATTGGTGCATCCCCAAAAAATCAAGCTATTTTACAAAAAACTAGTGGAATCTCCTAATGGATGAATGGCTGCTCAATTCAATATATCACAGCTGTGCTATTTTGTCCTTTCATCTCTCAGCATCATTCATTACGGCACAGGTGAGTCGTGTAAACACAGTAAAGGAGCCTGTGCTGAAGTTCAGTTTGCAGATGTAGCTTATCTCAAGACTACCACCTGTCCAGGGTGTCATAAAACCTTCCCAAAGTTTTCAGCAAACAAATCAGGTTCTGATAAGAGCTTTGTGCTATGCTGTGCGGCGCCTGAGGTTCCCCGGTGTGAATGTTGTCAAATTAAACAGAGCTTGAAGTGTACATATTTTACCTTCTAGCAGATAATTTCAACGAAAGAATACTCGCTTACCAGTGAGGAGAGCGAGACGAAGTCCCTCTGGATCTCTGGTGGTTCGGGGGGCGGGAAAGAATCGCAGGAGTCTGAAGCTGGTGTGAGAGGGCGAGGTTTGAAGGTGTTGGGTTTTGGAGACATCTGACTCCAGAAGCTCATGTAGACCAGAGCTTCAGCAGCCTCAAGATCATTGTATTCCAGAACACTGCACGAAGAGTGCTCACTGTGCTTTTTCCCTTCCAGAAAATCCTCACAGTCCTCCATCCGAGCTCCCTGAGAACCACAAACAACAAAACTAATGTAATGTAATGTGTTAAAGATGAAAGAAAACCCTCTGTTTTTTTGACACATACAGCTCAGCTGCTGGGTGGGTCTGAATGAGTCTTTCTCAAGTCTTTATCTATTCATGGATCCCAAAGCAGTAAGACAGTTTTAACAGAGGAGCCCTTTTTATTGCAGCCCGTCTGCAGGGACCCTCTATCATTAGTGCTGAAGTCAACTCCCACTGCCAAATAAAGCCAAAACAGTGACGTCCTCACAAGCTGGCCATGTGAAATGGCTGTGAGCAAAACTTGAAACCCCCTGATAGACACGGGAGCAGTGCCAGAGGCCAGAAAACGTTGACTGAAAGCTCCTCCCAGCCAATGCTCTTCAGAGAAATAACACCAGTAGTAAACATGCATGCAGTTTTTTTTTTTTTTTTTTTTTTTTTTTTAATAAAAGCAGTGTCAACAGGTCCTGCACACCTGATTGACTTCTGCACATCTCAACCAGCCTCACTGTTTTACATAATACAATGCACAGGTGGGATGTTAAAGTGGGTTCCAAAAGACCACTTCTCTTTTGCATTTTTCTAAGTTTAATTGAGAATCGTGATTTTTTTTAAAGACATCACTCTTACCAAATATAATATTTAAAGTTTAATAAATATAACACAAGAAATCCACTGTGAAAAATAGAATAACAACAAAAGAGACTAAGAAAAAACATGATAAAAGTGTCTGCTTGTGTGAGAGAGGGAGTGAGTGACTGTATTAAAAACTATAAATAAATGCAAGACAAGAGAATTAAGATACAAAATTGCGCAAAATGATTTCTTGGTTGCCAAATTGAGGGTTAAATGAAGCCAACAGGAATAACGGTGTCCACTAAAACTGAATGTAGTAGACTACAACAGATGCGTATTGTTTACTATAACAGGGCCAGTCAACTCGAAGACGGCTGTATGTTTTCAGAACTTTACAATGTTATACATTGTAACATTTATTGGTGATAAATACAGTTAAAATGTAACATTAAGTAAGAGTTGACGTCATTCGCCTCAGTTCCCTTACCATACTGAATCAGCAATGACCAGTCAGTGTCAGTAAATCACAAGCAACTCATTAAAAAAAAATGTATATTACATAAATATAAATGGTATAAAACGAAATATCCCGATCTTACCCCACATAATTCTTCCATGTTAGAAAACTGGTGTGTTGACATGTATTCAAACGTACGAAAAAAATATTGAATTAAAAGTAAAGCAGAACAAAGACATGGAGCAGCTCCGCCCGTTCAGTGACGCGACTGACACCGGAATTCAGTTCGCTTTTACCAGCAGCTGAGTAAAACAAGCCTCCGAAAAAAAGAGAAACTAAATTCACAACAGTCTGGCGGGTGGCAACACGCCACCAATGAAAAACAAATGTGTGTGAGACCTTGGCCAATGGTGTGAAGGCCGGCGCGTGATCAGTGCGTGATAGGCGAGCGATTGGAGGACCCGGGGTGCGTGGCTGCAGATGGGCGTGTGGAGGGAGTCAACAGTGTCGCTGTAAACTCGATGAACTATGAGAGGACGGAACTGGGCGAAAGGTCGCAGCCTTTAGGAGACAAATAATAGTGAAACATGTTTGTGCATCATATATAGTCAGCTTAAACAGGTAACGGCTAAACACACAGCATGAGGAGCAAAATTAGCTTAGCAGGCACGGAGAAGCAAAAACAACAAGTTATAGGCTACTTACAACCAAGTTTATAATTGGTAACAATGAGGTTCAATTTGTAACATTTTTATTGTAAGATCAGCTAACAAGAACTAACAATGACAGATACTTCTAAAACATTTTTACATTTTAGGTCAAGTTAATTCCAACATTTACTAACGCCATGAAGTTGTGTCTGTTGATGATGTTTGAACAGTTGTATTTTTATTAACTATATCTTGTAAAAAGGTTAATAAATAGACCACTGTTACGGATGTGTTGCTAATTTTTAGTTAACATATGCATTACCTAACCTAACATTTACTAGTCAGCCTCATCGTCATTCAACAATCCTTATTGAAATGTGTTAACATTTAATTTAATAACATTAAATAAATGGGTTTAATGCAACCGGCATGATTATGGGGTGGATACAGTTATAATCTATAATTTTATTTTTATTTTTACAATAACAGGTTTTTTCACTGTATTTCTTTTTTTCTTTTCTTTTTTTAAAAATCAACCTACAAGAATTAAGGTTCAACATATGTGCTATTTTATACCTCTTTTACTTTTGACACAGTTTGAAGCGGGTTCTCTTTGTTTTATGGTCTTCTGCTTTTTAATATGTTTTTTGTTGCAAACGTATTTTTGAACAAATTAATAATTTCATAACATGGCTGCACATAAAAGTGACGTACACATAAAAATACAATTTTATAGAAATTGTCTTTGCAAAAAGATCAATATTTTGACTTATTCAACTTATATTATGAGCACGATTTTATTAATTTCCAGGCCTGCAATTTTACAATTGTTTCCTGTAGTATATAGATCGTGCAATGTAACAAATTGTGAAAACACTTTAGGTTCAGGACAGAATGTTTATAGTCTTTATAGTTTACTTAATATGTAATGCACCTCGTTCAAATCTGGAAGAGCAATTATTACGATAGTACAATAAACATTCTTACCTCAATCTCTAGTCTGATCTGAACCTTTTAAAAAACAACAACAATAATTATTAGAGTTGTAAGGTGGATGTAACCGACATTGTTTATAATAATGTATCTAAAATCCTTTGTCTAGCTTGAATTCATACGTTTTTTTAGTCACACCTTCTGGGATTACACTAACTCGTCATTTGTCTGCCTTTATAAGCAGTAACATTTAATTGAGTCAATGTTCAACGAAGTCATCTTGGAAAATGTCAGGACGTTCTGATCACAGTTCCTGCAGGTGATAGATGATGCTGAAAAAGATGAGGTTATTCTTTGAAAGAAAACTCTGTTCAGGGAATATCTTTTTTTAGTCCCTGCTAGAAATACACACTGAAACTGAGACACTGAGCATGAATGCTGTCAGGGGTCCAAGCTTGTTATCTTGACCTTAATCTATTTAGCAGTCATTTTAGTTATATTTGAATTACTTACATTTTGTCTTTGAGAATTTCCTTAGAGTTAGTACACTTAAAAAAATTAACACTCACTCACCCTTGTGTCATTCCAAATCCGTATGACTTTAGTTCATATTTGAAACAAAAAATATATTTTAATAATAAATAATAATAATATAATATTTTTCTGAAGAAACATTAATGCTCAAGCAAGAACCGTGATGTGCAAGAACCAGTGAGGTTCATTCTTGTGTGTTTTGCAGCACGTTTGAGCTTCCGCAAGAACCAATGAGGTTTGTTCTCACACATCAGGCGCAAGTAGCTTCTATTTATATTCGCTGATTAATGCTTATGTGGTTGAGTAATTGATGACAATATTTTTGGGAGTGAACTAACCCTTTAAAATGAAATATATGAATGGAAACATGATATGGTGGTTTCTACACCCCTAAATTGCATTATTACATCATTAAAGTCACTGAAATATTAATGAAACAATATATTCCAGCAAGGGGGCTCATCATTTGGTCCTATGTGACAAAGTTTTCTGAATTAATACTGATCACAGTAATGGCTCAAATAAGATGGTAATATCATCATGCCATGTTTAAACTAAAGATATATTATTTAGGATTAAAAGAATTGTTGTCATAAACTACTAATTACAGCTTATTAAAGGTAGTTAAGTTTAGGTGTTGGGTAGAATTAAGGGATGTAGAATATAATGCAGAATAAAGCATTAAAATGTGGTTTATAAGTACTAACAGCCAATATTCTAGTAACATGCATCCTAATAAGCAAATTAATAGTGAGAATTGGAGCCAAAGCTAAAGTGTTACCAGGAAAAAATGTTGTATTTTTGTTAAGCCTAAAAAAAAAACAAAAAACAATCATTAATGATTTTAACATTTATTTTGATTTTAGCATTTGATTTCCAAAAAAAAAAAAAAAAAAAAAAATTCAAATATGTTTTAATTACCTCCTTAAACCCACTTCATATTTAATTGAGGTTCCTCCGGGTTGGGAATCACTGCTCTAATCAATGAAATTATCCAAATCACTACATAAGCAATCAGAATAGCAGTAAACATCCTCCTCAACTGGCTGTCTAGGATGTAGGCCACATGTCAATTTGTCTGCCGGTGGGCACTCAGGAAAGCAGCAGGGTCAGAGACAGCAGAATGCATCACGTAAGCTCAGACGGCCTGTGTTCTGCCAACTGCAGTACGGCGAGTGGTGTGTGGGATGTGTAGGAGTTATGTTAGGACTGAGAGGCATGCTGGTGATATAAGCAGGCCACACTGACAGAGAAAGGAAGGAAACTAGAGGAAAGGTTATGCTATTCACTTCAACCCATTCCCACTAGTCCCAATCCTTCCAGCACCCGACACCAGTTCTCACATAACGGCTTCAGTCGTGAAGAGCGTAGGTCAGTTATTTTTAGAGGTGTAAAATATACTACTGTGCTTGTGGTGTTATTGTATTATGCACACAATCTGGTCTCATGTTTGTGTAACTTTCAATATACAGCATGTGTTTTGTAGGCCTATGTTTTTCTACATTTCATATTTGTCTTATTTAGATCTCAAGACATCAGCAGCAGTCATTAAAAGGTATTGGGCACATGAGTGTGTGTGTTTTGGCAGCACACACAGGCAATTCATAAGATCGTAGAACTCAACAACAGGCTGATCAACAGAAACTCCTCACTTGCTTCACGTGGGTGTGTATCTGGGTGAAAGGGCAACAATTGGGACTCAACGTTAGTTTTGTTTTAGAACAGATCCTGTTCTGTGATGTGCTGAGTCGCACATTTCTCAAAGTTATCTTGTCTGCCATGCGTAGTGACTTATACTTGACTTGTAGATCGTTGAGATGGTAATGCAAATTATGCTTTAAGATTACATTTGCTTCACATTGAGGGACAAATGATAATAAAGACAACATTAAAGCATAATATATCTATTTTTTAAATTATGGAAATGTTTTCAGCTGTGTTTGTAAGGTGTGTCCCAACCAGGCTATACCGATCATCTGATGCATGGTTCATTATGTAATTTCCTGTACTTTCCAGTGCTTTGTCAGTTATGAGTAAAGTATTTTTTTAAATGAAAAAATATCTTCAGAAAGCCCAAAGTTTTTGTTGTCAGTTGATTTATTTGTGATAAGGGTGTTTAAGAACAGCGCTGTTTTAAATGCATCACAGACTACTCACTTGTTACATTTGCATTTATGATTTGTCTGCCCTGTTATTGTGCACAGAAGTTATACAAATCATAAAAAGTCAATTTAATCTATAAAGACACTGTAAGATTAGGACATGCAACCAAAATAGATGGGCAAAGTCAGTAAACAATTTTCTGTAATTTCACATAAAATAGCTTTTGAGACACATTTACCTTTATCTTACAAAAATGCCTGAGCATACAGAATTCACAAACATTTTCATCATCAGGAGACTTTATACGTTTTTTAAAAACTTTTATACGTTTATATAAATTACCAAATTTACCTGTTTTTTTTTTTTTAATTGTCTATTCAATTACAAAGCAAATGAAGCTCAAGAACCATTTGGGACTGATTCAACATTTGAATCAGCTACCTTGTGCTTAAAAGTTTACAAAATACACATAGTATCTACGTACCATAAATTTACATCCATGCACAGAAAATATTTAATTGAAAATAATGCATATTGAATAAAACCAATGAACAATAAACATTTTGCATGCAAGCAAGCTCCTCCTCCATTTGAGCTCCTCCCTTTCATTTGGTGCTTATTTTGCATTTCTTATGATTTTTAATGTTGAATTATTAACATTGTTTTTTTTAAAACTCAATTTTTTTCAGTATTCTTTGATGGTTTAAACTAACAGCATTTATTTAAAATAAATACATCTTTTGTAACATTATAAATTACTTCAGTGTCACTTTTGATCGTCCTTGCTGAATAGAGGTATTAACTAATTAAAAAACAAATAATGATAATAATTTTCTGACCCTCAACTTTAGAATGGTAGTATGAACGCAATGACTAATCAGAGGTGTTTAAGGGTAGAAAAGTTTTTGCAAGTGCAGAGTTCTATACGTTTGCAAACTCTTTGACAAAGTGTAGACTATGTACCGTAAATTAGAGATTCATTGTGTTGTCAGCTTCATTGATAATAAAGGAAATTTTTTGAAATTGCAATGAATGAGTGACAGCTTTTTAGTGATTATAAAGGGAGCGCTCTTTGCACAATGTCTATGTGATGATAATTCATATAACATATTCCGAATTTAAAGAACATTTGTTTTTCATACCTGAGAAGAAGCCATGTACATGCTTCAATACATAGGCCTATTCGCATGAGAAATATAAATGCCTCCCTAAGTCATGTGTCCTGCCGCCGTAGCAGTGAACCAAAATAACTTACATTTATTTCCGACAAGTTTTCAAGAATATAGGTCAAGATTAGCAATGAAGTGCATGTGACACAAAAGGTGTAGTTCAAGACTACAGCATTGAAGACTGTCTTATCAATCAATTGTCAGAGCGAGTGGGCGAGAGAAGGGTGTGTCTGTGCAGTGAAGTACTGAGGTAATCCAGTAAGATTGTGCTGACTTAGAGAGGCGATGACTCAGTCCTTGAGACTTAAATAGTCACAGCTGTAATGGACATTATGGACATTGTTTCTCCACATTGCCTTTGTTTTCTTTTGCCATAAAGCAATGATGTTTGGAGTTGAAATGTCAGGTTTTTAAGAAAAGAGTAACCACTGGCAAGAATGGGGGAATGAAAAAAAACTAGTTGTTTTTCGTTGAGGAGCCAAGCGTAACTCGGAGTCAGCGGTGGTCAAGCAATAGTGGCGACGGGACTACGTCTCCGTTCCCTCCTTCAAGGAACAAGGGTTACATACGTAACCGAGACGTTCCCTTTCAGTCACTCGTGTTCGATTTAGTCGACTGATTGGGATCCCAATTAAAACACCATCTAGTGCTGCCACCTTCCAGTGCCTATAAAGGCAGGGAAGGGACAGGGCTTAGCCCAGGGAAGTCACTGCTGTTCCCACAGGACCACTGGGAAAACGTTCCCTGAACATGGAAGGAAGGGACGCTGCGGAAGCCACATCCTGCCCAGAGGGAGGTAACATGTGGAGAATACACATATGATCTGGGCGGATGACCGGGCAATACAACATATGGAATGTCACTGGGGTTGCTCCAGCCTAAACAGAGGGGAGACTCAACCGAACAGTGACGGCAGAGCAGACTCTGCCAAGGGAAGACACGGGCTTGCCGCAAGGAGCCGTATCGTGAAAGAGAACACATATGGGATTGACGTAGGGATCACAGCAAATGGACCCAGCCTAACGAGTGACAGGCCTGGTTTCGGACGTGCCGCCTTGTCCTTGAGCAGCGCCAATCGATAATGAATCACATACCCGCTTTCTTAGAAGTCTTACTGGGGAACGCATTTCTGAGACAGTTTCTGTCCAAGGGATGTCCGCTCAGACAGAAACACAACTGGCAGAGGGACGAGTCCGGAGGGGCAACAGATGTAACTGCGGCCCCGAAGTAGTCCCTGCCCAGCTGGATCGCCTTGGGAATGGAGTCTCCACTCTCCCTGGCCATAGCTGTCATGAGGCTTGTTGACGGCACGATTGAGCAGGTCTAAGTCATGAGCAGGGCTGAATGTTGTGTGTGCACATGTCATGAACTGAAACAGTGAAGCACTCACTTTTTCACCCTCTAACCAGCCGTCATCACATACAAACCTTTAGAAATGTGTTGCTGTTACAAGTAGTTAAGAGCTCAAAGCTTGCGATCACTGCTGCACTCGCGCTGTAGAACCACTAGCACTGGGAGAGTTTTCCAGAAGAACACCGACGAACACGCTCGTTGTAAACAACCGCACTCTTCAGAGACATCAAACGTTCAGCTCCGAAGCGAAAGACTTCACTAGTTAGCATGCATCCACTTTTGTATTTATACCTGCGCTGTGGGGGCGGAGTGTGTAATACATTTAATGCACGCCAATTACATTGGCTCGTTTAAATAGTTCTCGAAGATGACAGGCTTTTTAAGCGTGATCCCAATCAGTCACTACGTCGAACGTGAGCGACTGAAAGGGAACAACTCTTTCGACCACAACAAATGTGTAAAACGTTATCTCTATGGATTTATTCAGCTTTGTCAGCTCTAAAATAGCCTTGCACTTATATAAATGCTTTAAAAAAGCACTTATCCTTCTTAAATGTATTATTGAGGAGTAAGTGCAAGGATGAAGCTGAATCCATTACGTTTGGTGAAGTTAATATTATAAGGTTGCATAAGGAAGGACAGAAAGGGTTCAAGGAAAATGTGATGTAGAATGTGGAAGAAAGATGGAGAAGTGAAATTTAAAGCAGATGGCTCAACGTATTGTTGTGACGCTAGATTTCCTCGGGTAAAAACTATCCAGGGGTGTGTTTCCTGTTCAACAACAACTCACTGCTTAATAGTTCACTTTGAAATTAATTTTTTTAAATGTTTTAGCTTACCTCAAGGGCATCCAAGATGTAGGTGTCTTTGTTTCCGCTGTAGTTTCAATTGTGATATTTTTAGGTCAAACCGTTCTTGTCTGTCAGTCACATAATGGAGATTTATGGGGTCCACCCTTGGTTCACCTCAAAGAGCATGCACAGAGAAGTCCAAGTTAAACAGGATTTAATGACTCGTGAATGTAAGAACACATTGATGGCCTAAGACATAAAACGAGCGGTTTGTGTGAGAAAACGAACAGTATTTATATGATTTTTTTTTACCTCTTGTAATCACAGTCATGTCCAAGCGGGCGAGGGCGCTTCTATCTGCGCAAGCGCACCGGAAAGCCCTGGAAGTCATCTCTCACACGTTTATGTCACTCATTGTTTACACAGAGATTTCAGAAGTATTATCCTTCAAACATATTTAGATAGACACGAAATTGCAATGGAAGACGATTTCGATATATCAACAGACAACGTGGATTTTTTTTTCGCAGCCGCGCAAGATTGTTATCTGGCACCAATACATTAGCCGCAGATCCTTTAATTCCTGCAAGTTGTGAGGTGGGGCCTCCATAGATTTTGTTAATCCAGCACGATGCCAAGGCAACACCTTGAACTTTTTGACATGTTCCTCAAATAAATCATGACCATTTTTTTCAGTGTGGCTGGGTGCATCATACTGCTAAAAGAGCCACTGCCTTTAGGGAACACCAACAATCTTTAGGTACGTGTCAAAGTAACATCCACACGAATGCCAAGACCCAAGGTTTCCTATCAGGCCATTGGCCAGAGCATCACACTGCCTCTGTCGGCTTGTCTTCCCATAGTGCACCCTGCTGCCATCCCTTCCCCAGATAAACGATCTGAAAGATAATGTGATACCTCAGATCAGGCAACCTTCTTCCATTGCTCCATGGTCCAGTTCTGAATCTAATGCTTGCATGCCGATTGTATATGCTTTTGGCGGTGGACAAGGGATATCATGCGCATTCGGACTGGTCAGAGGCTACTCAGCCCCATACACAGCAAACTGTGATGCAATGTGTTCTGACACCTTTCTATCATGGGCAGCATAACGTTTTTCAGTAATTTGAGCTACAGTAGCTCTTCTGTGTGATAAGACTAGACAGGCTAGTCTTTGCTCCCCATGTGGTGCCCATGACCCTGGTTGTCCGTCATTGCATCAGTTTTGCTTGGCACTAACCACTGGGAACACCCCTCAAAACTTCCCGTTTTGGATTGCTAGAATTGTCTAGCAATCACTATTTGGCCCTTGTCAAAGTCACTAAGATCTTTTCACAAATATAGCCACTCATATTTCAGAGTATTGTAGAGGTCTCATTCCAAAATATTGTTACGTGATGTTAAATTATTATTATTGTGTGTGTGTGTGTGTGTGTGTGTGTGTGTGTGTATTTGGTTCCTCCCTGATGAAGAGTGAATATTTTTCCAAGAAGGAACTAAAAGGAGGTAAACTGAGGCTGAGGGGGTATTTGAGGCCACTTCTGATTCAAGACACTCTATTTAGCCGGCCACTTCCTGTCCACCAGACAGATGGGCTATTGGAGCACAGCCTGTTTCCATGACAACTACTT
The DNA here is from genome assembly GCF_016745375.1 of Pimephales promelas. Next base: position 17,892,121 of record NW_024121099.1, on the reverse strand, counting down.
TGGATACAGCTAGCTGAAAACCACAGAACACACAGACAGCCAAATAAAATACACAGTCCCAAGTGGCTTTTATTGGAGCTTAAGATGTGTATTTGATACAAAAGGAAACATATCTGACTAACAGTTCAGTGAAGGAAAATTGCATATAAGAGCACTTAAATATGCACATTAAAACCAAATCAGACATTAATAACAAACTAAAAAATCCCATTTGCATAAATAGATCATTTAGAATGATTTCATTTAAATTTTTAAAAAGATAATTAGAAAACTGACTCTTTGCTATAGTTATAAAAAAATCCCATCCCAGTAATAAATATATACATAATAAATGATAAAAAAAGACAATATCAGTTTTTAAGACAACATTTAGAAGCTTTTCCAAAATGATTTTAAACCTGTACATTTCATCAACGACAACAGAAAGGATGAATATGTTCTCCTCTCAAAGTAACAGCAGTGTATGGGGCATCATATAATGGTTACTGGGTAACCAAATAAGATAAATGTAATACTACTTATTTGCTGATTTTCAAAGATACATACATCTATGTTTTTGGGCAAAACTGATATAGCAGTAGCTACAGGAACTCTGGTAATCATGAATTACATTAGAACTGATCGCAAATTTTTGTTATATTATAAATGTGTAGAGCATTGCAGTCCATTCACTAACAATACAGCATAATGTTTATCAATCTGCATTGTTTTTTTTTGTTGTTGTTAAAAAAGGAAGTTTATACTGATTCTTTATGGATCACATTTTGAAAATACCTCCTGAAGGATTAATCAGAGGGCCTGAAGTATGGACCGTATTTGTTCATATTCGGAATTGGGGAAATGACCATTGTTGGTTAAAAAAAGGGTTGTTCCATTACATTTATAAATCATAATGTGCTCATACACACAGTGCTTGTGGCACCGCACCTCACGGAGTTGCTGAGCAAAGATTAATATACTGTACTTTCTAAATACTGCTCAGGGTATTTGTATCAATACAGTGAAGCAAATAGGATCCCCCCAAACCCATTTTACTACAGAAGTAACACCCTGTTCATTTGTCCTTATTAGAGATTAGCGTCTCCAGTGCTATGACTTTAAACAGGAAAATGAAGAGTAAATTGTTATTGTGATCTCTTTCAGAGTCACAAAAAGAATGAGAAATAGTAAAAATCTGCAGCTGTTCGCTTATACTCAGAAAAATTAGAAAATATGGCTCAAAACCTTTAAGGTGTTTGGAAGAAACACTTACTCTACATTATTTCACTCTAAATTCACAAGTACTTAAGGCTCATACACTTGGTCACGTGAAAACTGTTCATCAGATTATTCTAAAAGATGACAGCGAGTTGCTGAGGGATCTCTGGTATCCAAATAGAGTAGGAGGAATGGTCTGTGGACTTGTGTAAACCAGTCTGAAGGATGACTCGAAAATAACTCTCAAATCTCTGTCAGTGTAAGCTTAATCATTCCTCCCATTTCCTCCATCTGGATCTGGAAGGTGTCTTCGTTGGAATAGTGCTTGACGATGTTATCATCCATGTTTACCATGATCCTGAAATGAAGCAGAGATGGCGGGACACTATGGTTTAGTTTTAACCCCAGAATGATCCAATGACAGAATAAGGCAATAATATATGTTTTATAAGTACTAATAAACATCCAATATCCCAGTAATATGCAAAAATTGGATGTACCAAATATAACCATATATATAGAATATGTAATAATATAAATATTTTTTTATTAAAATAATATATTAATTATAGATAATGAATGTAATACATACATACTCTTTATGCTGTATTCAATTTATAGCCACAGTTTAAAGAAATCTGTGTGCCTTACCCTTTCTTGCATTTCTTGAAGACTTTTCCCATCTTCTCAAGAGGAACTTCATATTTCTCTGAAATCTGGTGGATAGGAGATCCATTAGCAGGGGCCATAAGTAAAACTTTACATTACTGTGTCTATCTGACATGCATGTTATTGTTATTTACATAGCAATGGATCATTTTAAGCAACTCAGCACAATAAGTATGAAGTATTTGTGCAGTAATTCATGGTAATGCAACCCATGTACTTCTTAAATGGAACATTTGTAGACCCAAGTCATTTTTCAAGCCAACTAGTATCAAAGTTCATCTTATTTCGGGATACAAATGGTTCGCCTTAATGTTCTCTCAAACCCCCAACCTTGGAAAGCATTCTGTTACGCACACCACACAAAAACACGCACACTTTCTTATACCTGTCGCAGGACACTGTATAGCCCATGCCAGCTTTTGTTTTTATTAGCTGGTTGTGTTTTTAAGGCAGTGTGATTCACATGCTGACCTCCTGCTATGTTTTAATGCAGACGGCCTGTTGACAGTCAATCTCTTGCTATGTAACTCAAAGTGCCCATTAAATCACCCTGCTTCAGGCTCTTATTTCAGGGACTCTGCATTGACCACATGCAGTTACTGCACTTCTCTGGCCCTGTTTTTCTTTTCTTTTTTGCTCAATTTCTCTGGTAGGTGCTGTGCTGCATTAGAAACGTCGCTGTAGTTGTATGACGTATGATTTTAGGGAGGGAGCTCTCTTGGAAACAGTGTTTGTGTGTGTTTTTGTCTATTTGTGGTGCAATTAAAGGATGCATCACGAAACAAAATGATACGGTTACAACGTTCAATGTTCTCCATTCTTTCTGTGGCCATGTCCTTTAACATTAGAATTGTATTAGTTAAATTAGATTTAGATATCCTGAAGAAATGTGAGTGGTTCGTGCCTGCCTGAATTAAAACAAAGCACCATGATGTTTGAGTGTTGTGTATGGACAGCAGGGCAGTGTTATTTGCTAAGGTACTCTTGGGGTTTTTGGTTAACTTCTCATCCGGGAGAAAATGATGTATGTATGATTGTTTCAAAACATGACAGCACATGTCCTCTAACAAGCATGATTTGGCTTGATCAGAAATTGATTTCAATAGAGCAGGCATTCTCAAAATATCTGGCTTGGTTCAAACCAATTATTGTTATTATTTGATAATATATTTAACAATATTCAATTATACTATTTAATGGATAGCTTTCAAAGTCCTCCATTTTGGATATATTTTTTCCACAGAGCTCATCGCAATTCATTATGGGAATGTATGTTCAAATTTCTAATTCCAAATTCCTATGTGCCTTAGCAGACTGCACTAATAATGTTGAATGAGGACATTTGGGGAAAGAGAAGTGAACTCACCGCTTCCACTAGGCCTTTTACAGTAGGAGTTTTCAGCATGAGAGCATCAAACACTTCTTCTGTCTCTTTGCGCACATACAGCAAAACTGCAAAGGCAGAAAAATGTGGTCAGTTATATATGGTCACTCATGCTCAAACTGCAAGCCCAGTTTTCTTAAACGTGTGGTCAGATTTGCTAACCAAAATAAACCAAAGTAAAGTCAAAGTCCTCTGCCAAGACTTTCATGTGGCAGGTGATTTGATATGTTTTTCTAATGCATGGCTTTAATGACTTTGTATTTCACTTGGTGATCCCTGTAGTAATGGTTTCTGCTCATGTCTATAAAGTCTGACCGGTGCCGCCCCCCCTCTCCCCTCTCACCCAAAAACCCCAGAAGTACTGGGCAGCATCCCAAACCATTACTGGGAACACTGTGCTTACACCAAGGGACTTTCAGTAATGTGGACAGTCCGGAGTACACAGATTACAAACATTAGATCCAATTCCAAAGCTGACGTGTCGCCTTTGGCAAGAGTATTTTTTTTTATAGATAGATACAAACATCCACACAAACCCACACATGGCTGACCATGACTGCTATTTAACGGGCAAACAAGCTGGAGGCAAGGAGAGGGAGGAAAGGAATCATGTTGGGAGGGCTGGCAGCCTCCAATGACCTGCAAATTTCCATAATTTTTTTACCGGATCCCACAGATATTTGGTTCTACATCCTTTGTTGAAGTGACCGAAGCAGCAGTGTTTGCCTTTGAAACGCTGAGACACACTGGTCTATAATTAGCTCTGTTCCAAAACCTATAGTCAGCTACCTTACTAGTACCTACTACCTATATAGGCCACTGGCTTCTAAAGCAACATCCTAGCATCATGGAACCTCATAAGTGACGATTTGGAACACTTGGTAGAGTGACTATGCATGTCACATAAGTAGTGCCACTCACATGCAATTGGTTCCAATACAATTTGATATTGACAAATACTGGGCAAAATAATCCAAATGAAATATTTGAACATTTATTTGTATTATATTTTTTACAATTACATTTTATTGAATGTTATTATATTTTACTGATACTTTTCAGTTGCAAAGTATACTTAAAATCAATCATTCACCATCTTGATTTTTTTACTGAACTTGTTGCAGTGCATTATGGGATTGCCTATTCCATGAAGGATACATGTAATCCTGCCTTTGAATATGTCTAAAACAAGGCATCTTATAAGGTATCCACCATAGGCAGCACACTAGGTTTTGAAACAGAGCAAATGTGTTTTGAATTACAGTGTTTTTGTGTGCGGTTACTCGCAAGCAACCAAATGGCATTGCACCATAACAGCACTAATACTGCAGTGCAAACAATACTGAAATAAACACAGAAATACCCAAAGATCTGTCTCATCCACCTAATCACATACAACGCAGTTCCAGTTAAAACACACCTCTTTTGGGCTCATCCATCCTTGCCAGCTTATTGGGAGGTGATCCAAACTCCTCCTCGGAATAAGGTAATCTCTTCATAGCTGAGCTGAAGAACATGAGGGAAAGAGGAAAAGTGAGGAGGGAGATGAGTGTAGTTCTGAGAAAACCACCATCCCAATCGAAAAAAGGAGGCGAGTACATCATTGCCAATTACACAAACAGCACCTGCACATTTCCTAGAAAAGCTACACTCCAGGGAAAAGCTAAAGGCTGTTTGCTCTATAATGCACATTTTGAACCCATACTCTGTCTCGAACAAGCATTCCCAACATAAATGAGCTCAAAGAAGATAGGAGACAGAAACTTACCCCTCCTCTGAGTCCTCCTGTGAGAAAGGCTATAATGAGAAAAGACAATACAGCATTAACAAAAAATATAGAGCCCTTTTAACAGTTAATTTACCATTCGTTAACAAAAACCTTCAATATTTCAGAATATATTTCGGAGCCTAGTTACATATTTGCTGGTACCTCCCTGGCATTACTGGTGTGACCCTTGAGGCTTCCTAGCCTGCCACCCCTTCAGAGTGTCCAGCCCACCCTCCCTCCCCAGTTGAACTCTTTTGGGGGTTTTTAACCATCTTAGTTTTCATTGTGTTCAATTGCTATTTTTTTCTTTTTGATCCAGTTTTCCCGTTTGCTAACATACTGTGACAGTATTCTTTTTTTAAGGACTCATTAACATGATCAAAAGTGTCAGCAAATACTTTAACATTCCTAAAAAAAATCCCATTTCAACTTTAATCAAAGAATCCTGAAAAAATTTTTATCAGTTTCCACAAAAATATTATTCATCACAAATGTTTTCAACATTGATAATAAGAAATGTTATTTGAGCACCAAATTAACTTTTTTTTTTTTTTTCTAAAGGATAATGTGACACTCAAGACTGAAATTTCAGCTGTGCATCAGAGGGATACATTTGAATTGTAATAATATTTTTAAAATATTACTGTTTTTACTGTATATTTAATCACATAAAAGCAGCTTTGATGAGCACAGAGACTTATTTCAATACCCCAAACATTTGAACAATAGTGTACAGGATATTTACATGAAGCTTACATTGGAAAGTCTTTAAAATGTTACATTTTAATTTTACTTAATATAGTTTAATGTAGGTGTAAAATTAAACATTCAGCTGAACTTTCAGCTTCTAAAATTCTTTATTTTATGCCACAAAAATCAGTTTGAGATGAAACTACTGTATAACCCTGCAGGACCACCACAGTCGCCCTGCTGAAGACCCAATGGGTTTAACCATTAACACTTGCTAAAACATTTTAACCTACTTGTGATGATAATGATGCACTCGTAAAATTCAGACCAACTTTGTTTTTATTTATGTAATCTTTTAGTTGTATATGTTTTTATTCCTGCATACTGCAATGTAAACTCAATACAAAAGCTGTCAGACCCCCAGAGCATAAAACAGATCATTCAGAACATGTCAACATTGCATAAGCACATAAAAGCACTTAACATCCTTCCGTGGCTCTAAACTTGCTTCATTTGTGTGACACTAAAAAAGTATGGCAAAGTTCACATTTCTTGTTCATTTTGTGTGATTTAGTGAAAAGTAAATAGCCAGAAGGTTTATTTTTGGCTCTAGATACACTCTGGGCATCAATGTCACACAACTACTGATGATCAAAGGTCATGTTTAAGGACAGTGTCTAACATTTGCTTTCCAACAGAACGGGGAGTCATGTGATTTTTGCCATATGGGTGAACAGGTTTGTGAGCAAAGGTGGAGAGTGAAGTTAAAGGAAGCGTTCTACCAAGAAACTGAAATTATTAAAAAAAATAAAATAAATAACTTCCAGGTCTGAGAACCTTAAAGTTAAAAGACATGTGATGGGTACCATTGATGTTTATGGTATTTGGTAACCTGAATGGTACTCTGAATAAAGCTGGCAGGACAAATTAGGCATGTTTTTATTTGTTAAGAAAGTGTGTGTTGGCTTAAGATGTGATGCCTTGCAAAGAACTTTCAGATAACAGCCAAACCCATGCCATAAATGCCAGATTTTATAACTGTGAGAAACGACTATATTCCTTCCAACTGACTGCATCATTCCGGTCACCGTGACCCAACGAAAATCTGCTATTTCTGCCAAATGTTCCAGTAGTCTGTGCTCTCGCATGCAATAAAAAGCACTGAAAGGATGTCGATGTGCTTTTATGCAAAGTCACTTATATGTGGAGGATAATAGGGAAAATAGAATAATTCTGTTAGGGGCTTCGTCATAGTGGTACTTACATTTAGATCATTAATCGTTTTTGCAAGAGACCACAAATTTTAAAATTAAAAAAATCATTTTGTTAACACCACTAAGGGCATTTTACTAGGTTGGAAAAACATTGCAGTGTCAGGTTGCTAATTTTCTTAATTGGAAATAAAATTTTAAATTCAAAAACAAAATTAAAAATTCACTAAATGATAAAATGATAAAAAAAAAAGATTGACAAGAAAAATAAGAGGTTCATTTTTCAAATAGCCCATATAATAATTAATTATAATATTTTTTTTATTATTTATAATTTATTAATAAATAACATAGTCAATTAATAAATAGTAATTATATAATGTATTTATAATGCTTATTTTTTTTTACGTTCATCACTGGGACACAAAATAAAAAAGGAATATCTTTTAATTCTTATTTGATTAATTGACTGACTGACTGATCTGTCAACAATCTTTCCGTTCCAAGCCACTGAGTGCGTTTTCATGCATTTTACACTGTTTGTGTTTAATAACCCGTATTGTATAAGTTCATGTAAACACGTAAAGCAGTTTTCTTCATATGAGGAAATGTCCTAAACTGTTTAAACAAAAGCTAATTTGCCCTGTGTGTTTTTGCCAATCACCCCATTCTCGCACCGGCATTCTGGTGTCATTCATTGTTCTCTGATTGGACCATTGAGGCTAAACCTAACAGATAAGATACGGGGTCGTGCAAAAACTGGAGTTAATGAGGTCAAAATCATTCTAAACTATGATTGTGCTCACATGCTGCAAAAACGTAGGCCTACATTATCGTCCATTCTCCTATCTTTGTATCTTATCACCAGTGCTCACATGCAATGTGACATAACACACACTGTACCTGTACACCAATAGAGCACAGAGCATTTGAGTTTCATAAGTCTGCCGAATAGCTGCCGAAAGCTGAGAATATCATAATCTTGCCCCTTTTTGCGGTCTATAAATCTGAAACATTGTAATGATATTTATTATATATCTTATGTGCAAAAAAAAACTAAAAAAAAACGTTTTACACACAATGTTAAGGATTGGTACTCACATGACGCTGGAAGGTGGAGAAGTGGATGTCGGGGATAAAAAGGACAGGCTGCGTCTCGTATTCTGTCATTGTCTTGAAGACAGTGATGTCGCTGCGTTTGTGCATGAGGGGCCCCTTGACATCTGGCCCAACTGAGAAAAATGGGGCAAGAATAGAGTGAAAAGCAAGTCTCTTCTGAGCTCAGACTTACATTTTCAACGAAAGTATCGGGTCAGTTGAAATAGGTAAACAATGTGCTTACAGTTTCCCAGAGCAGCGTTAATGTCAGGGCCCTTGCTCTTCCTGCGGGACTGTTTCCTCTCCTCATCACGGATTTTGCGTTCTGCACCCTTGTCGCAGAAGACCTTAATCTGGCAGTATGCGCGGTGGATGGGTTTATTGCTGCGGTTGTTGTAGCTGTAGGTGTCGATCTGTAGGTTGAGCGGTAGGCCCTTCACTCCCTTCTGAGAGGAGAAGTCAGTGCTCAGACAATTCACTGAGATAAAGATCTGTGGAAAGAAGAGAGGGAACAATTAATGTTGCAATGTTTGTTGCATCATTTGTTACAAATCAATCCTTGGAAATAGAGAACGTTGCGTCCTTTTTGCGTCCTCAAAAAGCTAACTGCACACTGAACAAAATTTCAGACTGGTTAAAATAATTTATTCTTACATTTTCAACAAAAAAGTGCAGTAAAGTAAAAGAGATTAGAACCAAGAGAAAACCTCAAAATGCACTGAATGCAATTGACAAATGTTATACTTGATCTTTTTAGTCTTTAGTCTAACTTTAATTAGTGTGTGTTTGTTTTGAACTTATAAATTCTGTTTTCTGTCAATGCTCTAAAACGTTTGTGAGAGGTGAAATGGGAACACCAGAGTGTCATGCCATCTATCTATCTATATTAATGAGAAATATGATTACAATGTAAATGTATTAATAATGCAAATTATAAATAAATGTAATAAAATAAAATTTATCACTTTATTTTTATTGCCATTAATTCAGTCTGTTTTAGTGCTCAAAAAACTTTTTTACATTTCTTATTATTATCATCAGTGATGGAAACAGTTGTGCTTTTTAATATCTTTTGTTGGAAACCATGATTAAAAAAAATCCAGAATTCTTTTATAAATAGAAAGTTTAAAAGAACAGCATTTATTAGAAAAACTTTTTTTTGTAACAATGTAAACATCTTTACCGTAACTTTGATCAACTCAATATGTCCTTGCTGAATAAAAATATCAATTTCTTTATTAAAAAAAAATCATACCGACCCCAAACTTTTGATCTGTTGTGTATATGTATAACTCTCGATCATCATCTGTTTATTCCTACCGCTGTATCACCAAAGCAAAATTTACTTAACTTTATCCAATGACAATAGAGCATCTTACGTAATAATGGATTATTAACAAAAGACCAGAGACAAAATGAGAATTACAAACAAATGGGCATTCAACTACGCTAATCAAATATTTGCACAAGCATTCACTAAATGCCTGTACTTTCTCAAAAAGTCCTCTAGGGCGCGCCACAAGAACATTCCAGCCATCCTTTTCCAACACACATTAGTGTTTTGCCCTGATCTCTCTCTCTTTCTGGTTCTCACCCAAGTGCACAGAATCCAAACCACGCCCACATACAACACTGCCAACAGTGTTAGACACTGTAGACTGAGCACACGGATGAGTATCCTACAGCGCAGGTCTATCTTATGATCTGCATCCTGGTTATAGGATAACACTTCAAAATACTCAATTTCATTCTTTAAACTATGAATTGTTTACTTATAATTATATCAATACACACATGTGCGTGACTATTCCTTTAACAGCCTGCTTTGATCCTTCGACTTCGAGAACACAGATGGAAAATCCAAACTAATCAGACAGAGGTAGAAGATTTTAACCAAAATCTGTTCGTCACTTGGTGACGGGTTTAACCCGACCAGTCTGGACACACTCGTCGAACAGGATTCCATCAGCCTTCCTGTCACAGTGCTCACTGCTCCCCCGTTAATGTTTCCTCATTCTTAACCCTATTGTTGGGTGCGTCTCCTCATTAACACATCAGTTTCGCACAAAATAGGGCTGTCAAACCTAATGATCTGAGAACATAGTAGTCCCTTCTTCTTCACACTTTCTTAGGATTTTTCTTATGGGTCACAGCACACTTTGTTTGTGGATCCTGAATAAATCCTTTGTTTGTGTACATGTATTGAGCATCAGGTTTATTTTGAGTGTAAATCTTCATGTCAGTCATGCTTTTCCTAAAAGGTTGTGTCTATTTAAAATACATAAAACACATACCAAGAATTCTAACAGAAGGAAATTTAGCAAATATTCACCTTTAGCCTCAGTCTAAAGCCTTTCAACAGAAAGCCGTTTTCACCAATCTCATATTAATTTCTTTAGATATCAAGAGGTGAATCAAACACCAATAATGTTGTTTATTGATTAGAAATAATGAAGTGCCCAAAATGTCTTTACCTTTGCTTCCTCACTGATGTCCCATGTGAATGAAATGGCGTTATATGAAATCTCCTCAATATTGCTGATGGTGTTGAAACTTTCTTTGTAGTCCGCTGTGGGAGACAAGAGGAGCTTGATTAATGAGCATTTTGAGAATTGGCAAATGATTTTGGAAATCATATTTTTAAATCTCAGTTGCAGATATAAGACAAGTAGAACTGACTATAGTAGACTTTTTAGATCAAATCAAGATAGTTAAATGTAATCAATTCAACATATGCTGCTGGAAAAACTGTTGTGATGCAACATTATAACAAATTTGTAATGTGATATTAAGTATCAAAAGGTATTTTTCCCTCAGAAGTCGACTTTCATTGAAAGCAAGATAATGCTGTGTACCCTTTCAAGCTTTACAATGTTCATCTTTTATTTGTTGTGTCATTGATGGCTCTCCCCTTGACCTATTGTCTTGTCCCCACCTGCAGCCCCCCTTCCCTGCGTCCAGTTTGTCTGTGTTTGCTGTCTGTGTCGTTACTCCACCCTGAACTGCACTGGACCCAAAGAAACTTGAAAGTGTGACTAAGATCAGTGAGATCAGAGGTGTAGTGACATCCTCACCGATATCAATGCATCTCTGTTTGGCCGTGTGCTGTCTCGAGTGCCAGTATTTCCAGTGCTTGAGTTGGTCATCTCTGGTTTTCTCCTCTCCAAACACTACCATCACAACACTCTGAAAAACAGCACGGTGTTACTGCTTTCCATTATAGTGTACACACTCAAACATTCAGCACTCCAAAAAGTATTAACACACTTCAGTCACTCTTAAATATATACAAATTTGATTGGAAAGTATCTGGACACTTACAGTAATCTACTGTATGCAATGTCACTATATTAGACTAGAATATGTGGCATCTGCAAAACAAATGATAGGTCTTTTTGTTGAAACCTTTTTTTCAGAGCCATTTTTGGTGTGTGAGTGTGTGTATGTGGTTCAGGTATTCCTTACCAGAAATAACAGAAACAGCTTATAAATCATATAAAATGATGCATTTTTGAAAATGTAAAAATGCAGAAAGTTTGGGGCTGTGTTTGCGGTTATATGTGATATAATACAGTTAGTACAGTATAAAAATCATTATGTTAATGAAAGGTTCCCATAAGACATGAAAGCCCAATGTGTGTGAATTGTTTTAAAGTGTAGATGAAGTGTCCAAATACAGTTTGGGACAAAAAAAAAAAATAATAATAATTATTATTTTAATACTGATCTTACCCTGACTTTACAGATGGGGCCGTGCATCAGTTTGCCATTGTCGGTTTCCCTGAGGGTGATGGGATAGAACTGGCCCTTGTTGAGGTACGTCATTGTGCCATCACCAGACTTCTGCCTCAGAGACTTAGAGGCTTCTAACATGTATTCAAAATTATTACTGTCGACAAAACACAAAAAAGGGGGTCAGTAATACATATTTGCGTTTGCACCATCTGACAAATTACACCCATGACAATTTCCCTGTTTGCTATTACACAGAAGAGCTCATCATATTTGTTGTAGGTACACTTTCATTTGCCCATGGGCCATGTGCACCTGTCAGGATCCAACAGCGACCCTATTCTGTTTGCACACACGCACTCAGATGATAAAACCTCCTGACTCCCCGGGAGACACTTAAAGGGAATGAGGTTTTTCTCTGGGGTTTTGTTTTTGGCAGCAAACATTCGCTTACCTTGACACTGTGTCAAACGTTCCGTAGTCTTCCTGCGAGACCATGCGTAACTGGAGATCCCCTGGGAACGAGAACACCTGTAGCGCACAAAAGAGGGGCGAGAGGGCCTGGCATTAGCGCAAACAAGCACCACGCTGCCACACATTCAGTCAGTGAGAGAAAGCTGATTGCTAAGCCAAAGAAAAAAAAACAACAAACGGCTCTCCCAGCTCCCTGTGTGTGTGTAAGGTTTTTGTGGAACTATCATTTCTAAGGAAATCCTCCCTCCAGGTTTAAAGAGAAGGTAGAGAGAGGGAGCGGGAATGAGAGCGGGCAAGAGAGAGAGAAAGGAAAAGAAAAGGACCTGGCTATTATGTGAGAGGAAAATACAGCACTTTATTGTGTAAGAGAGACAATGGCATAATGACATGCTAGCTGCTATTTTGGCATGTTCAAATAAAAATAGGGAGGGGGTTCAATCCAACAATGTCTTTAGAGTCGCCAGGTAAATGAAGTATTGTCTGAGGGTGGGAGACAGGAGATGTGTGTGAACTTACGTCTGAGTTTTCTGGGAAGGTCGAGTCTGGGGTGCGTGGCTGTGTGTTTGGGCTGAACTGGTTGTGGGGGAGCTGACGGTCGAATCCCACCGTGTGACTGTCTGGTTCTGAGCAGTGAGGGTTGGGGACCGTGACCGAGAAACCGTGGGATGAACCCTCGGTCTTCACGGAGTAGTTTGGCACAGCCGCGATGGACACCGTCACCGTAGTGTCAGGTGAGGGGAAAAGGCCTCTCTTGTCCTGGGTGTGCTGGTTCCCTGGAAGAACAATGTTTAGGGGTACTCCTTTCAGAACCTGAATTCTGTTCTCCGATGGCATTGACGTCTCTTGGAGAGGGGCCATCATGTTCCTGTTGAGAATGTAATAACATTTTAATAACCTACAAGCATGCAGAAGCACATTCACATACCTTAGTCTAAAGCGAAATGTAAACATGTAAGGCTTTAAACAAGATTAAAATACAGAATATATTTTTGCTGGGGAGAATCACAAGCTCATTAAAGTCACCATGAAATCAACACAGGCATTATTATAAATAATAGCAATAGCAAACCACAACCCTCTAACGATCCAATCAGTTCTCAATGGAGAAAATCAAGTCCCACCCTAAATATCGTCTTATTCGAGAAGAATTTTAAATTTACATCAAAATAGGCAAGAAATGCACACTGGCACGGCAGAATGGCAACATTAAACTCTATGCGCATGATATTTGAAGATTTTAACATAAAGTGCACTTATGCTTGCAACAGTTTAGCTTGTGCACGTTTTTGCTACTATAAAGTCAAACAGACCAATCAAATCAATCGTATAAATGGTCGTCGATTCTTTTTTTTAACAGATTATTATTGACTGTAATTGCATTCCTAAAAGAGAATAATTAAAAAAAGGGTCTCATCTCCTCAGTGTGGGAAAAAAATAGCATTCATTATTGCATCTTTGATGAGAGCTTCACCTTTTGTTGGGATCCACATCAGAGCCCAGGACGTCAGTCTTTTGCTGGGATATTGTTCTCTTATCCCGTGGCACCTGGGGAAAGTAAACAAACTCTACGTTAGTCTGACCACATCCAATAGCATCAGCTTTACCCATTATATCTGTCGGTGAACATATTTAACAGACTTAGATGTCGGATATCATTAAATCCATCCTTAGTTAAGTAGAACTCAAATAATAATCATACTGATATACACAAGGTTAGTTTTTCCTTTCTTCCTTCTTTAAAATGGAAATGATGTTACAGTTAAACCAAAAATTATTCAGACACCAGATATAATTTGTGATATTTGTGCAGGACACTATAGTTTATTTATGTAAGTGAGGATAGCAAAATAAGTAAACTGAGATATTACACTCAAAAATTCTTCATGCAATGAGACCAGTTAAACATGCTTTGACCTAATGTTGTTTTGCTTAAGTGTTTTTTCTTTAATTGATAATGTGATATTATTACACCACAGACTGAACAAAATTAAGCATTGCTTGGTTATTGGTTGACCTAAATTGGTATTATCTAATTGTAAAGTTAAATTTAACAGCTGACTCAACCTAATTCATTTGCGAGACACTCTAACAGACGGATGGCCAAAACCAGTGAAATATCAAGTTCTTGTCATATTTAATAACCATTTTCTAAACAATAGCGAATAAATGAATACATTTTGATTTGAGTGTATTACGAAAACCTAACTTTTAAATAATTGAAAAAGTTACACTTTATTTTGAATTGCCCTTTTAATTACAGTTCTGAGTAAGTATTATTAATCTATGTGCTTACTAATCAGGGTTAAGGTTTGGTTTAGTTGCTTGTAATTATGATCATTTACTGTTAATACCCTGTTAAGTACATGGTTAGATGTGTTACAGGGACACTGTAAAATAAAGTGCAACTGATAATAATTTATGAATTAAAATTAATATAAAATCATTCTTTGTATTTTTGTTTGCTTATTTAACCAGATATTGCAGTGATTTAATTTTATTTTGTTCATATATAATGCTTATTTTGCTAGTAGTACTTTGGGTTTTAGAAAAGTGCATTACAAAATGCTTTTATTAATTACTATTCTTGGAGTTAATCTTCTTCATATACCTTGTAGTAGTCGTATAGCAAACCCAGAGCTGCGGCACTGTCCTCATCTCCATTAATGCTCATCATGGCCTTGGTGGCGGCTGTGAGAGGGTTCTCCAGGAACGACTTCCAGGCCTCATCCTCACTTGTGTAAGGCCGGCGCTGGTTGTAAGCCGGATCATTCTGTACCACGAGCACAGGCCGCTTACTGTGAGGAACAGTTCAGAAAGAGCCATCAGTACAAGACTAAAAGCTAAATGAATCTTAGAAACATTTAAAACAGTTAAAAGGAACGAAAAAATGGACGATGAGCTTCAACAATCTGAAGATGTTTTGGCGTTATTGCTGGTGTTAAAGTTGACAGAAGAGCAGGTCGTTGTTGTGAAAGGCTTTCTTTATCTCAGGATCTGAGACAAAAACTGGGCCCAACAACAAATCTCTGCAAAGACCGCAGCTTCCCGTTTGACAACATGTTTCACTGGCTCTTCCAGTAAGACAGCCAGTAAAGTGTCAGAAGGAGATCTGGTGACTTTTCACTGACTGTGACAAAGTTCATTAAGAAAACCGGTTATGGCCTTTTTCGTCATCATTCTGTCATTCTCATGAGTACCATCATCTATTTTCTAGACAAAGGTGGTTCACGGAGATTGAATATACTTTGGTCCAGTGCTTATGAAATATTTATACAGTTAGTTCAGGCCTTTGAATCTGACTCTTCCCAGCCATGCGATATTATCACCACAGGAACCATTTCACCGTTTGTATCACTCCGCTTGCAGTTTTTCTCATAGTGAGTGTCACGGCAGACCAGCAAACCCAACATAATTTTACAAATACAACTGTTGTTTGTCACAGAATGTTGTTTTAAGAGTTTTTTAGGCAAGAATGTATTTGCCGATTAAAAAATGTGCTTCAACGTTTTTAGAAATGTGAGCGGCTGTTTATCGCTCATGTACATCTCAGCCAGTCCTTCGGGAATTTGCCACTGGCTCTTATGTAGACAGTGTTTAAACACAAGGTATAATTCATGTTGCATCTATCAAACAGGCAATCTTTGCTCTAATTAATCAATGACTTGCTCCAGATGAATCCCCTTATCCCCTTCACGGTGAATCCCCTTAACTGTTAAAAGGAAGCGTTCCTTCATTGCTAGT
Organism: Pimephales promelas; assembly: GCF_016745375.1. The sequence continues at coordinate 17,876,157 of NW_024121099.1, read as the reverse complement.
TTTCATTTTAGTAACTGAGGCTTGGGCTCAACTGTTAAACTTTCAATTTGAGGATTAAATCCATGGCGGAAGGAAGTAGTTTAGCACAGAATTGCTTTTTAAGGAATAAAACAAAGGCAAAAGTGGAGTTAATTTCTCAAGAAGGCTGAGGTTAAGGTGGGGAACTCTACCATCAAATACATGTGACCTTTTTAAAATTAAATCTACTGTGTTTAAGCACATACATTTTTTCGAGAGGATGAAGTTTTCGAGTATTCATGCCTTTTCGATTTTATTTAGGAATGGCTTCAACATGATGATGGTTAGTATCTCTTGGTTTACTTGTCACACAACACTACTATTAGCCTTTAATAATAGAATGAATCTATTTAAGTTGCTATGACAAAACTTTGCATCCAGAATTGTTTAACGCAAGCGGATTATGGGTAATTTGATAACTAATTGTACCATTCTTTCTCCTTGTTTGATTTTACTTTTGCAACCTGATAGATCCGTTATCCTGGGACAATACAACCTTGTGGACACGCAATCCCACTTCTAAAACAAAAGAGGCGACTTAGCGCAAAATTACTAATGATGTGTTTGTGGGCACAGCCGCCAAACTCCAAACACTAAACAAGAGAGTTTTCCCTTCAGGATTCACAGATACAAGGTCTCACATTTCTTACACTATGGTGATGGTCGTCAAACAAAGTTCTGTTTGCATGTGGAAAAGCTCACCAATGGGCAAATATTTGGGATTTACTTTGGTGTCTGATGTTCTTTAGAACAGTTGAACCAATTCTGAGAATTAAAAAACTCTAACTTTTCCTACAAGGTCGCGTTAGATTTGCATGCTTTAAACAATGTACAACAGGCTTAAACACTGTTCCTAAGAAATTACCAACGCCTAGAAAGCTGGCTGTTTCAATCAACTCTTCTTACAAAACAAACTTTGACAAAATTGAACTTGATCAATCATAAAATAATATAATCCATAACATTATTATGAAAAATAATCATTATACAACATTATCTAAAAACTTAACAATTTCAGCCAATATGTGTCACCAATTATTACCTTTCCAAAAACACAGATGTTGGTTCCAGCTGTATTTACATAAGCAGCCTTTTAATAAATTCTTACAAAAAGGTCAAGCTTCCACAAGTTTCCCATTTAGACTCGATGTAATTTCACTCCAAATCAGGAATATCAACGTACAAAAAAACACAAATAACACGCAAATCTGTCAAACAGAGAGCTATGCTCGTAACTCCCGCGGCAGGTGCATACACCTGTCCCGGAGCAGGTCTGAACATGACAGGTGAACTGAAGAGACCAAACAGCACAACTGTGTAGCGGAATCGGCTCTCGGCTGTCAGACAGACTCCTCGTGGTAAGCCACATTTCCAGAATTACTGAGACGAGTCGAGCTAAACTTTGTCAGTTCCAGCAAATTAAGCAGTAAATAGTGAGTAATATTTCAATCATAGGATCCTTTTCTGTTGATCATCCCTCGGTAAACTATGGACCTACAGTGGTGAACTTACTTGTCATGATCCTGTGACATCTCTTATGGTCGAACTGGACTTTCTAGTTGGTACTGTAAATCCGATCCTTCTTCTTCTTGTATGGAGCAAAGCTTTCAGAATGGGATGAGGGCTGCGTTAGAATTGCCTGTATGAGAACGGGTTTTGTTGGCTTTTCTCGCTTTTTTGGATATACTGAGAAATTGGGGCCGGTTTTACCTGTGACAGGGCACTGGATTGGATTACACCTGAGAGGAGGGGCTTAATATTCAATGATGCTCATTGCTTATGGTCCTGCCTGTTTAACCTAAAAAAATCTGATGAAATTAACGGTGCAGTGATATACAGTATATATTGTTTTTTTTTTTTTTCATTATTATTTTAGAATCACATAACAACATTTTTAAATAAAAACTAATTCCTGAATGATCTTTAAATAGTTCAGGGCTAAATTTACCTGTAAATTTACACACAATATTTACATTTTGTTAACATGTCTGATTTAAATTGAACATAAATGATACTTTTTTTTACTTTTAATACAATTGTAGATTACTTTTATAAATGGATTATACAATTACAAACCATTTTAAACCATCTGTATGGCTTAGACTTCTGTATGACTACATTTGCATTAAAAAAAGAAAGTGTCACAGAACTAATCATGGAAATGTTTAAACTGTTTGTCTTACTGCATGCTAAAAAAACTGAGTTTGGTGAAAAACCTAAAAAACTAGTAGTTAAAGTTATTGATAAAGTATTAGGTTTCTGAAGATAAGCAAAAATAATCTAAATAAAAAAGTCAAATGTAACAGAATTGCACTTAAATTGTAGGCGTATACTGTTGAGAGTGAGAGTAACAGACACATTTGAACAATTGATGTAATTTTGCTGTAAAATTAGTTTTCATGTTGTAAATCTTATGCAGCAGGTTGACAGCATTTCTATTCATGCATTCATGTGCCTTTTGTTTCCTGTGATTTGTATGCATAACAATATTAGGTGTTGCCAATACAACACTAAGTTTGCTGTGTTAATTTAGCATATTAGGATCGGCCCAATTCAAACTGCTGTGAACACCCACACCAACCCAAAACTGAAGATTAGAGCTCTTTAACTGAAAAAATGGTTCCATGCTAATTATGTAAATGTACAAGAGAAAAATTATACTGATTTAAACCCTAATGTTGCCTACAAGAAATACACTTTGAGCAAAATGTGAACAGCAGGCTTAATCTTCTGAATAATCTGTTTGTTTGTTTATGAGCTAAACACTGATTTGTGTTTATTTGCATGTAATTTGACTTTAATAAGCTACAAAAGCCAAAGGGAGATGTATAAATTGCTTGTTGTTGTTAAATTCCAAGACATTTGCATTTTTTTTTTAAGTATGCAAATGACCCAACTTGATAACTCATTTCCCCGTCAGTTTCTGGGACAGCTTTCACTCTAAAGGATAACTAATATCCCCATCATCAGTGTAGAGAGTCGTTCTCGCTACAAGCTAAGTGAGTTTAGACAGTTAAGTGGAGATAATTCCCAAAAAAGATACAAGGATAAGACGATAAACAGCAACTCCCCTTAGTGAGAGAAGGCTTTAGAGATGCTATCATTCAGTTTTTAGTTTATACTCCCCCCCCTCCATACACACACCACCAACACACTTCTGCTCCAATGTTCTGCTGCAATGTTTGTTTACCCTAATGCTGAGACTCATGCTTGAGCACACTGTTTATATTTGCTGGCATGGCCTTGAATGTGTGCTGACAGCAGGAACTTATTAGTGTATATGCAAGTGGAATGGTCATTCAAAAGGCAACTGTCAAACCTAATTTAGTTAGTGCTGCTTGTTCATTTTGAGATAGATAACATATTAATGTAAAATATTGTATTATTAAAATATTTGATGTTATTAACACAACATTAACATCTGCCCTCCTGTGGCTAGCGTTTATGGAAGCTTGTTACTGCCATGGAATAAAAAAAAGAAATAAGTGCTTAGCAATCGCCAAATAAAGTCAAAATCTCTAGATATAGACTCGCAATTCTGTGAAAAAAAGAATAGCAATTTTCTCAGAATTGCACATTATAGTATTAGAATTGTGAGAAATAAACTTGCAAGTGATTTTAAACCATTCAAGCGTAATAAGATAGTAGCCACTTTCGCACTTGAATTGACAAAAAACTGTCAAAATGCCCATTTTTGGTCAGTATATTCATAATCAAACTCTTAAATGAGTTAAAAAGTCTTAGATTAACGTAAAGAGTTGTGAGAAAATTGAATGCGTGTCCAATTCACGTCATGTGCGTCAGGTCTTAAAGGGGTAGTGTACCCCAAAATTAAAATTCTGTTATTGATTACACTCGTGTATTTTGGGGTCCAAAACCCATAAGACGTTCAATCGTCTTGGGAACACAAATAAAAGATCTTTCTGTCCCTCCACTGACAGCTACGCAACTACCACTTTGACAATTCAAAAACTTTGTAAAGAGATTGTACAATTAATCTACATGAATTGAGCGGTTTATTCCAAATTTATATTGTCACTTTATATGACGAACAGATTGAATTTAGTCTTTTATTCACATATAAATTAGAGCCCGACCGAAAAAGGCCGATACCGATACAAATATTTGTTGGTTTTAAAATCCGATATTCCGATATATCGGCCGATATTTTTTTTTTTTTCAGAAATGTATTTTAGTTTTAACTAAAATAATATGATAATACATTTTTAAAAGAAACTTGTTTCTTTTATTGTGACAACAGAACAGAGGAACATCAAAATATATTAAAGTTCTGAAAAATATAATAATAATTAGTCCCTACATTGCCTTATAAGCTAACTGCAACCTGGATCAGCCGGTTGCAGGATGTGTGTCGCGTTATACACGAGTATTGCCAACAGGGACGGTGTAGAGTCCCCTCTGGTGGATACAACTCCAACACTCATGACATGGTTGAAGCGTGTTTCGTCCATTTTTATTTTGTTTTTGAAATATTCATTTATCGGCCATTATAACTACCGATAGTTTGGAAAATGCCTAATATCGGCCGATAATATCGGCCTGCCGATAAATCGGTCTGCCTCTAATATAATTATTAATCAATTCACACATCAGTTATGGTAAACGGAAGTTCAAGTTTGCTTGACGTGTGAGAACCAATTTCATTTTCATGAGCCTCCTCATAACCAATGAGGTTTGTTCTCGCACGGCAAGCAAGTACGGTTGAGCTTTTGTTTATGTTCGCTGATCAGTGTTTATATGCGAATAAAAGACTAAATTAAATCTGTTCATATAATATAAAGCGATCAAGTCTCATTAGAAAATTTTGACTAAACTGCTAAATTATAGGATGTGCTATACCTGCCTGTCATATACCTCACGCAGACATCAATTCCTTTTTAATTGATTATTAATTTGTTTAATTAATTTTTTCTACGTTTCAAATGATTTTTAAACGGCAAGCACAAACTATGCAAAAGCGGCTGCCCTTCCAGCCCTACTGACTCAGTGTCAAAATTCGCTCACTGATTAATTATAATTATCGCAATTAATTACTATTTGCATTATGGTAATAATGTGTGTACTGTAGACATATTAAAATGCAATTTATAATTTGCTTTTAGTATAGATATATATACACTGTATATACATTTTGTATTTGTATTTTATAAAAGTAGAGATTGTACTTGGCAGTTCTTTCATTAAGAGCAATCTCTAATGTCCTAAAATCCTGTTTGTACTCAATAAAGAGACGTGATTTTAGACATGAAACTAACTTAATAACGATTTATTGTCTTGCTCATAGAAAAACAACTGAACCAACACCCATTGAAGAACACCCTACAAAACTATGCATTCAAAGAAAATCCTTAAAAGCCTGGAGCAAAATTATAGTCAATCAGGTTTTTTGTTTTAAACACAATTATTTTTTTTATGTTGTTTCAAATAGATCTGCAAATGTGTAGTATTTATTTATATGTGATAGTATCTAACCATTTTTGTCAGATGGATTCCTTGTGTAAACATGTAATCTGTGAACTAAATGAATATTGTATGTGGAATAAACTATATTATATTGAAAGCATCAACAAGGAAGTACAGTAACAGCAGTCATAATAGCCATCGCTGGAATTGAACAGAATTAGATCTGCTTGAATAAGAGTTCATTTGCATAGAGCTAAGTGACAAACAGAGTATGTAAACTTCAGCACAAGCTTATGTATCCCTCTAGATTTTGGTCACAAGTGAAAATGAGGACAGTAAAGATCATGCAGGAAGTGTTTGAAAAATAATAACAAAAGAAATATATATTCTTGAGAATATATATATATATAGGATGACACAAAATATAAAACATGTACACAAATATTTTTAAATATAATACTTTGAAATTATACACTGAAATTATATTGATTAAGATCATGGATTTGCTTGAGTATATTTGTAGTTCCCTCAGGATGTGGTGCGTGATTCCTTTCTGTTTGTGTTCTCTCTCCTAACTTCTATACTCTTGACAGTTATTTGCCAACTTCAGTCATAAGTCTCAATAAAGAGCACCAGGATGTGAGGGTAATAAGATGCAAATGCAGACCACCTTTCAGACTTGCCAGGACTCATCCTGACTGCATTATCTAGAGTCTAGCGTTTCTCCGATAAAGTAGTTTACTGATCTTCATTACATCCAAGCCACATCCTATTTGCACACAGTAACGGCTGCTCTCCTCTTCATTCCCAATTGACCAGCTACTGCCTCGAGACAAAAGTGGAATGTTAAGTAAATAAAATAGAAATACTGAAGGATCTCCATGATGTGCTGAAATTGACATACCCAAACAACTAACTGCTTTTTGCGTTTTCCCAATAAACAGACTTGCGGTGAAGGTTGCTGGGATAAGCTCTGGTGTTTTGGAGAAACTATTAGGAAGATGTTATCAAGCTGTCTTTTGTGCTTACAGTGCAAACACAGCGAGAGGGTGAGGGTAGCGTAGGCCCGTATGATGAACCCACCAACCTCTATCCCAGTCCTTTCATTTCTGATATATATCCTTGAGGTCAGCAGAAAGGTCGGGTTTTGGGAAATCAGCAGACTTATTTTTGCGGATTTAAAAATTGCTTGCTAGCCTCAGTTCAATTGACATTATTATTTATATATATATATATAACTTGCCTATTAGTGCTGTTAAATTGATTAATCATGATTAATGCATCTAACATAAAAGTTTGTGTTTATATGTTTGTGTGTGTAGGCTATTATCATATACAGTATGTTTTTGATATCCCAGAACTAAGATGATGCGGGCGGTTGACTTACGGAAGCCTGTAAGCTTTAAACTTGATGTTCTCACTTAAAACATTCCCTCTCCAAGCTCGCAAATACGTTACTGCTCGTGAAAGTAAATATTTGTCCGTTTGTTTCGCTTAATTTCAATAAGTGATAACCTTACGATATTCTGCAGTATTTTTATTGTCATATTAAATTATATGAAAATAATGTCTATGTGACATTCGTTTGTGTTTCTATGCTGTAGCCTATATTAAGTTTGAATTAGCCGCTACTTGGACGGTCACTATAGCAACACATCTCAATTCTCACAATTAAGCCTTTGTGCATTCCGCGTCCTCGTCGGTGGATTCGTATTTTAATTTATTTTTTTAATAATTTAGCTAACAGATCATCACTGACTAGTTGTTACAGCTGGACTTTCTATCTGGAGGCATACAAAACTCAAAACTTTTTTTTTTTCTCGAAGTAGGCCTAGGCTATTATTTGAAATCCAAATAATGACCAATAGGCCTATAATTTACATAGATAACTTCAGTTTCATGTCACAACATGCAGGCTGACAGTAAATGTTGACTTGTGGTTATATTCAAAGTTTTGTCCAGGTTTGGTAAAATAGCTAATTTGTGCAACAGGTGGGATGTTGTCCGTTGTGAAGATGTTGTAAGACACCTGATTGACTTGAGGTTGCAACTGTCAAGACTGAAAAACTGACCCTTTCCCCACAAGTTTCACTCACTTATCATTTTCTTTCCTTGTGTTTATTCTAGCAGTTAAAATATGCAGGTTGAAACATGCTTGAAGCACAGAGCAATGCTTCAGCATGCCCATCCTGAAAAAAAAAGAAAAAAAAGAAAAGAAAAAGACATCCGGGGCATTTGATAAGCAGAAACACAAAGCCTCAAAAAAAAAAATAATTCTCATAGGGAAACTGCAAACTGCATGACACTGTCCTTTATTTTTTCTTACCAAGGTAATTGCAGAGTGACAAAACTCATAACTAAAGCAAACAGCAGTCAGACTTGTGTAGTTTGTTTTAAAGTTGTATTTAATATGTTCATATATTTTGCATATTGTATATTGTCTCAGAAGACGCAATAGTTCTCAGTTGAAATATTAACTTTGTCTCATGAAAAGAAATCATTGGGATAAATATGACACAATTGTTTTCATGCAGTGAGAGTATATTAAATTGATTGAATTGAACATTGTTTGATCTGGGAAGAATTGGATGAGGAAAGTTTGAGTTCATGAAAACCTTTGAATACATGTCATGAGTGATCATAGTAAATATGCTGGGTCACTCAGGTTTGATGTTTACTGGTTGCTTCAACAGGAACCAAACAGGAATGCTGATTAACAAAACTGTCTGCATTCCAGTTAGTTCCAGCACTCAAACGAAGCCTCAGAAAAATCACTTTTAAGATGTTGAATTAGTTGGTATGCCACTTTCACCTGTGACATTGATAGTAGCTTAATTGAAATAAAACTTAGGGCCCTATTTTAACGATCTGAAACGCAAGTGTAAAAGCTCAAAGCGCAAGTAACTTTGTGGGCGGGTCCCGGCGCTGTTGCTATTTTCCCGGCGGGATAAATGCCTCTTGTGCCTGGCGCAAATCTAAAAGGGGTTGGTCTGGAGTAGTTTCATTATTCATAGGTGTGGTTTGGGCGTAACGTGAAATCAGAGTGCCATCCAACATACCCTTTAAGAACAGGTGCGCATGTTGCATTACGGATTGTTATTATAACGGCGGGTTTGCCAGGCGTGCATCAGGAGCGTTCACAGCCGATGAGACCGACGTTCTTGTCAGGGCAGTGAAAGACAGAGAAGTGACGGTGTATGGGGATGGGAGAAACCCTCGCACATCAGCGTCGGTTAAACATTAGCCTGTATGTATCTTGCCAACGCATTCTCACCCCAAGGCGTCACCTTTGATCATGCCATCAATATTTGACGTTTTAGGCGCCCTTTAGCGTCACTTACATTACGCGATCCTACGGCGTCCTCTAACTGACGCTAAAGGAAAGCGTCAGTTAGAGGACGCGGTTAGTTTTAGGTCTGGGGTGGGGGTAGGGTACACGCGATCCGGCGTCATCTAACTGACGTTAAAGGGCGCCTAAAGCGTCAGATATTGAAGCATGGTCAAATGCTTCCCAAGGCGTCAGTTAGGTGACGCCTTGGGGGTAAGAATGGGCTGATCTTGCCACTATTGGGCAAACAGGTCTGATCCTTTAGTACTACAATTAGCCTTAAAAATGGGTAACAAGTTTTTTTCATCTTCATGTACACCGCAATGATTTCCCTCATGTGTTAATATTTTTCCTTGTTATAATGTATGATTTGCAAAAATAAAAACTGCTGCATCTGTGTTGATGAGAGAATCAAAGCACGTTGTGCACCCGCTACATTATGACCAAGTATGCGCGCTTAAAATAGCCATTATGAACAACGCGCAACGTGCCACTGACTTTAGACCAGTTTTTTTTTTTTTTTTTTTTTTTTTTTTTTGATCAGTGGCGCAATTGTTTTCTGGAACTGTAAAATAGCACTAGGGAATGTTTGCGCCGAAATACGCCTCCTTTTTGCGCCGATCCGCCCAGGGAGCGCAAGTTCATTTCCTAGTTTACCAAAAATCCTGTTTTGCGCACGTGCATTATAATGCATTATTCAGATGTTGTATTTCAAGACATGCATTTGTCAGGTTTGTGTATGCTTAAAACGATCTTGTGTAGGATAGAACTAATTTCTTACGCATCTCATCCCCCGCATCGGGTCCTAATTACAAAATGTAATTTTTGTGCTAGTAACAGAGGCTTGAGCCATTGATATTAATGCAGTTATTAGAGAGAGAGAGAAAGAGAGATTAAGTGTATGCGAGTGTGCGTTCTATAAAATATTTCAGATTCGGATGATTTTAAGCAAAATAGTTTAACAACTTAAGTGAAAAAATATTTACACTTAAGTTGACAAAACCACTTGAAGGCAAGCCTGCAAGGTTAGCAAAAAAGAAAAGTGTAACGACTACACTCATCGATGGATAGGCTACTTTTCTATACGTGCAGGAGGCCAGGGAATGGATACGTCATTATCGAAAATGGCGGAGAACAGTAACGCAAGTGTTTTCAAATGTGAGTATTAGAAACCAAAACATGGTTCCTTGTGTTAAAATCGCATTTGTTGAACTACAGTAAACTGTTGAATTGTTGAAGGTGTAAAGATGCTAGATAGTAGTATATTTGTGATCTTGCTGTGAAAACACGGTTTATTATGTATAGCTAACAGAGGAGCACCAAGCACATGTAGGCCTATGTCTCCAAAGTGGATTTACATACATTCTAAACCATATCTTAAAGACATTTACTAAAGACATTTACTCTATTTAACATCTGGTGTCTATATGTGTGCAGAATTCACTGTTGTCAACACTGCTTACATTTGATAACTGTAAGTCAAGTAAATAAACAAATGTACATTAAGACTCTTAAACATTCATTTTTGGATTTTACTGCAAAAAAAATTAATGCTGTTTTATAAGAGAAGCCTTGGTCAATCGCGCGCAACACATTCAGTTTACTGCACTTCTCATTCATGGTATCCGCAAACAGTGATTGACTGTTTTTGCACTTTAGCTGACAAATAAACACATTTTTAGGTCCAGGAATCACAAAAAACGAGAAAACATTGTTCATTGACATACACTACTACCAAGATTATACTAATACAATTGCAAAGTTTCACAGAATGTTGCATGGATGAATAATCCCTCTCACCTTTGTTTTCAGGTTATAAGACAGGGAAGCGTGACACACACACACACACACACACACCTATGGATAGTCACAGTAGTAGCATGCACGCACACACAAAACTGCACGTCCATGTCGAAACACACATAAATCTATGCTCCAGCAATAACAGATGACATGAGTGCAAAATGAGAAGAGCAAATTTCATGAGCCATGCTATGAAATGATCCCAGATCGTCAAGTAGCATTTCTCTTTCCTTCTTTACGACACGCTACTGCTTTTGACACTGCAAAGATTTTCACAAGATGACACCTGATGCTCACAGGTTCAGGGACAGGAGCTTGACACGAGAAGAACCTTTAAAAGAGCAAGTTAACACATGTGTATGTCACACCCAGAGCTTTCCACTCGAAACAACAGCGTTTAAACCTTCATTAGAGTGAAACGCATTGTGAATGTGGCCGTTATTAAGGGCGGTTTACACTTACATTGTGAACGACTGAGATTAGGACCTGTAGAACAACCTCGAACTACAGAGGTAAAACATGCTTCTCCGCCATACCCGGTTAGGCTTCTTTTACAGCACTGTCAAGTTTTCAGCTGTACAGAGATTTCAGATTTCAAAGTCGATCGTATAAGAAAGCACTTTTTTGACATTTTCGGGTTATTTAGTATTCGGTTCTGTAGACTACAACACAAATACAGTGGCATTAAAACTTTTCTATTATACTATGAGCGATAGTGCAGAATGAGTTAAATACTCAGACAGGTGTGAAAGACAGATGGAAAGAAAAACAAACAGGAAGAAAAACGGTCGGTTTAGTGCACCGATAGGCCTACGCAGACAGTCAGTCAATCAGATGTTCAGTTTGTTTGTGTGATGGAGGTAACATTCACGCTCTGCAGCAGCAAGCACTGGGGCAGGTAGGAACAGGCAGGTTTCACTTGAGTCCAAGCCAAAGCCTTTACACTGAAATTATTAGTCACCTCAGTCTAAGAACCATGAACAGCCCTCACACACATCTGTCTCCCATTACAATGCGCTCTGCCGCCCGTGTTAGTGTCGCAAGTGTAAAGGTCTGTCAATGAGGTAATGACAGAAAACACGTTTTTATACAAAGCTTTGCAGAAAGCTGCTAACCCCTCATTTATCATATAATGAGAATTAAAAATGAGAATAAAAGCTGAAAAAAAAAAAATATAAGAAAAACAAAATATTAAATTATTAAGATTATTATTATAGTACTAGTTGTATATAAATTATTTTATACAATAATTTATTCACTGTACTTTGCAACGTCAAAATGAAAAGAGTAAAAAATCTTGGGGAAAAAATCTTAAACTGACCCCAAAAAGTATTTGGACAATTTAGCCTTATTTTAAAAAATAAAAAGTAGTATCTTTGTGTTATAATAAAACAATTTTAAAAGGGTTTTTTTAAATATATTTTTTGTTGTTGTTAATATTATTACAGTTTAAAATAAAGAAATACTGTTTAAAATCATAGATCATCAAAAGGCACAAGAAGATTTTTTCTCTCTCTCTTATTCTGTATATTTTGCCCTTTTCCTACACTTGTCACTGCACTCTAAACAATGCAGGGCTGTTTGAGCCTAAATTTGGGTAAAATATGGACAAACCCAAATGTTGGGTTAAAAATTTTAACCCAACTTCAACTTTCCGTTTCAACTATAATTTTTTTTAAATTGCATTTTAACCCAACATTTGGGTTTGTCCATATTTGACCCAAATTTGGTTTTAAACAACCCTGCATTTTTTAGAGTGTGCTTTTCTGCCACCACAATGGTTTAGTGACGTAAATGTGACGTCTGTTCCCAAATAGTCTATTAAATTACACTGGATAAAACACTGCCCTTCAATCAAGACTGTTCATCCTGTCCTATGACTACTTGCTTTCATCATGTTGAAATGTTGATCTTCCCTCTGTCATTTCGCTGTGAAAACGAAGGCTGTTGGTTATTTCTACATTTGGCATCATTGATTTCCCTTTTATCCTGAAAAGTGGCTCAGTTTTGATGAAACACCACATGTTCCTGTTCCTTTAGATACCATTCTCCACCCACAATCAAATTTAGATTTGATCTGATCATGATAGCATCTCCCACATGATACTTGTTAATCCAAAAACAAAACCACATTTACTTTCAAAATATTGTTTTTGAACTATCTCAAGTGGGGGATTGTGTGGCTTGGAAGTGTCAGTTGTAGACTGGAACTATGTCTTGGCACACAAAAATTACAGCAAATTACTGAGAAATCTATTTCCATAACACTCCCATTCTGTTTTTTTTTTTTTTCTTTTTGTTTTTTAAACAATGGGCCTTAGTCATTATATAAATACTAGTTTACATTGTACAAAAAAAAAACATTTTAAATACTTCATTGTTTAGGATAATTTACTTACAAAGATGACCGTTTTACACGGAAATCTGCATGTTTGTTTCAGACTGATCTTCTGGGGAATAACCTTTTAAGCTTTTCTTGAAATGACCAATAGATGCTTTGTGAGTCACCATGAACAATAAACCACCTCATCATCTAATTTTTCCTCATGCTTTATTGAAATGACATACTTTAATTTATTATCCAGGGGTTTGGCACAACTAATAAGCCTTGCAAGTGTGTCATCAATCAAAACATGAGAAATTGCACTCTTGACTCAAAGTTACTGGGAATTCCAGCTAGATTCTGGACTAAACCTGTATTTGTTCTTAGAGAGTTTTTAACCCAAACACAGATCATTTGCTCAAAACAGCTGCCAGAGGACCAGCTAATGTTCACTGAGTGAGTGAAGTGAGATATTGTGTTGTGATTAGGGTTGGGTATCGAGAATCGAGTATCGATTGGAACCGAGACTAACTTTTCGTTTTTTTCGGAATCGTTCAAAAGTAAAAATTTCGATTCCTAGTTTCGATATTCACAGTCCGCCGAGCGGAAGAAGAAACCGCTAAACAACACCAACGAAGAAGCGTCTACCGGAAGTGTTGGCATAACCACGCGAGTCGAACATGAGTACCTTACGTCGACGATCCAAAGTGTGGCTTCACTTTTCTAAAAATAACGAAATCTCGGAAAAATGCAAAATTTGTGACAAAAGGAGTATTTTTACAGAAGGAGTATTTCCTTCAGAAAGGCCGTTGGTTAGCAAGGTTAGCTAAACTTTTTTGACCGTGCCTCTTAAAAGAATCGGAATCGAGAATCGTTAGGAACCGGAATCGAAACAAGGAATCGGAATCTGAATCAGAATCGTTCAAATTCAAACGATACCCAACCCTAGTTGTGATTGTGGACTTGAAGAGGATTTCACAGTGTCAGATAAACTCAGAGCAAGACGACTCCCTATGAAAACCATTCCAGTTTCAGTTGAACCTTAGCCAGATCTTTTAGACAAAGGGGAAAAGGCAGCGTTCAGGGTATTACTGCAAGGCAAGAGTAGGCTAATCCAATGATTAACACCACTCACAGACACAATCATTCGAAGCAAATGCTGTAAATCCATATTGATTTGAAAGGCAAATGTGTATTCGGTTACGTTAAAAGCAAATTGTCCATTTAAATTAGACAGATTTAGACTCAAACTCTTTGCAGTAGGCCTACATATCAATTATCACATGTCTAAATGCCTTTAGATTGGCATTGTGATTTGGTGAAAATCTCTCTTGACACTATGACAACAAAAACTTGTTTTTGGATTCCACCAGCTTCACTCACTCCTCCCACTCGTTCACAGTCCCCACAGTTTTAATCACCATCACATGCACCTCCTCAGTTCACCTCCCTATATATTCAACTCCTCTTCACACACTCATTGTCTCGTCTCGTCTCCACAGACTATCACGCTACCTAGGCTACCCGAGTTCCAGCCATCGATCACCTGCTAACCTTCACACACGGATGTTCAGTCCAGGGCGAACTGGCCATCTGGAGCACTGGGTTTTGTATCCAAACTGATTTTGTATCCTCAATATGTCCTGTGAGTAAGGTCATTTTAAGCCAAACACCCCCCCCCCCCCCCCTCCCCCGAAGAATCCAATTAGGGGAAGGTTTAGAAATATATCCCATTCATTTGTCTGCCCTATTTATTCTTTTTCTCACGTGAAAACGGTAAAAAAAAATTTAACCTTTAGATATCATCTTGAAAATCACTGAGTTGATTACTTACATCAAGACAAACAAAAAATGTATTTCAAGTTTTTTGCAATTGTTTGTTAACATGGGGAAATGGTGAAGAATCTAATTACATGTGCTAATTTGCATAAATAAGCAAACAGATCTAAACATTGAGTATATAGTGAAAATGTCTTTTATTGACATAGTAAACTATTTAATTTTAAGGTCTGAACAGAAGTCATTTAGGCTACCCATTAACATTAATGCAGGAAGAAGTACTTTAGAAAGCAGCCTTTGTGAATTATTATTGCAGAGATGGGGTTTGGGAATGGGACAGTGGGACTGTTTCTAGGGATGAGTCTGAGGGAAGAACAGGAGACATGGGTAAGGGGAATGCAGAAGACAAAAGGTAGGTAAAATAAAGTGTCTGGATCAAAAAGATCTAATTATAGCTACACAATGCACTCAATGCCCAAAGCCCATCTTTGCAATAATAATTAATAAAGGCTGGTTTCTAAAATACTTCTTTCTGTAGCCTATTAATGTTCATGGGTTGCCTAAATGGGTTCCATTCAGACCTTAACATTAAGTCCTTTACTGTTAGGCTATATGCGTTTAATAAAATAAGTACAGGAAAAATACACATCTTTACAAAAAAGACGCACGTCTGTGTGCGTATTGGCCACTTAAAAAATGACTTTTTTTAGAGAATGTTGTTGGCAGTGTCTTGTCATTACTGGGTTAATCTCAGCACCTCTGTGGATGTGAATGTACGGTTTCTTAAAGAAAACCAGTCTGACCTGCCCTGTGTTAACCTCTAAACTAGTCTTACTGCCCATCCCATGCTCCTCAAGATCTAAATCAATGCAATTCAAAAGAGACCTGGATTGTTTCTTCAACTGTGAGATTGCTGAAACAACAACCTTTTTGCATTTATGATCACTCACCTATAAACGGGAACAACGGTGGCAAATTTATTCTCCTTCATGCTCATTAAATTTCACCGTATAAAACATATATAATATATTAAGCATGCATAAGTGGCCAAGAGTTTTACCTGCTATGTGACTACCGCATAGGAGAGATTGTTTGGTGCCAGTTGTGATTGTGATAATTGTCATTGCCATTAAAGTGAAATAACTAAACATAAACATGCAAGCTTGATAAAAATTATCCTTCTAAGAAAATTTCAGATGGCACTTAGGCTTTTATTATCATAAAACGTATTAATACTTATTTTTATTTTCGGTTGTTACAAATGTTCTTATTATGTTTAAAATTGTAAAAAGGTAAAATGTAACATTTTTATTATGGATTATTTTGGAACATGATATGCTTAAGTAGGCTATCAGGTTTATTAGGCAAGGAATGATTTGAACTCTTGACCACAAGGGGGCAGCATTCACCTATTCCTGTTGTAATTGAGCGTCATCAAACGTACACGGAACTGCTTTCGTGACAATTTTTGTACTAAAATATCTAATGTTAGAACAACAATTCAAATATAGTATTGCTTACTTTTTAAAATATAAATTACATCACAGATTATAAATATCCTATGTTCACATTCTTAGTCAGTTAGCGTTTATGTGTGAATTTTATCTTCAGAAATTGGTCATTGACCTCAAAAAAACGTTAATGATTGAGGCAATGTTTTGACTATACAACACTAACACGACTTCAGTCTCGTCTAATGACCGTTGTTCCTCTTTACTCACAGCTATGTTTTATTCAAATGATCCCCTTCATCCAGTGTTTATGGAAATCACTGAGTGCTGAGGCTGTAGATGTGTGGTTTGATAAACTCTTACTCCCACCTCACCTTTACTTACAACGATTTTGCATGTTTTGAAGGCACATGACAAGATAAAAACATGAGCAGATTGTAAGCTACCTATGAATATGTTATGATAATAAGTCTCTAATTTGGTCTCTTCATGCTCTCTGTAGGTTTTCTCTCTGTATGGCCTTTTATCTTTCATGTGCATCTGCTTACATGTGTGTGTCAGGCACCTATTCACAAAAGAGACCTGCTCTTCTCCCGAAAAACTGCTATTGTGTTACTGTACTGTATGTATTTATATATCTACTCTCTACACTACAGTGTGTGTGTGGTTCATATATATCCATGTTATGATTACAAAACGTTCCTTGAAAGACGGCTGTATATCTGATATCCTTGTGGGGCCATTTTTTGGTCCTCAAGAGGAAAACAGTTTATAAATAATGAACAGAGCAATTCCAAAAGTGTCCTCGCACCATTGGTGCTTAATACTATTTAATTAATACTAAGTGATGTTTTTCTAAATATAAAATTGCATAATGTTTTCTGTGAGGGTTGTGTTTATGGCTTAAGGTTAAAAGTACAGTATAAAAAATAAAATTATATAATAACAAGTTATAATAACAAGACCATTTTGCAAGATGTAAACAAAACTGGTCCAGAAGCACTTCCTGTTTCAGTTTTTTAACACTACATAAAAGATGGGATAAAATACAACCAACAGAACATATAAAACTGAAAGTTAAACAAACGTCTTTAAGATTTTTTTCTTAACATGTGAAATAAAGAAAACAGTTACAAACTGAAACAGGAAGTGTTTCTGGACCAGTGTTGTTTACATCTTGCAAAATGGTATATAATATTTTGTTGTTTCCTCATGTGCTGTTGTAATCTTATTAGTTTTTTCATTTATTTATTTCTATTTGTTTAACTCCGTACTAGTTCCAGTGACTGTCGCTTTCCATAGGGACTCCGGATCTCGCACGTGGATTCATCATATTTAGGGATGCTTGGCATCAAAAATCACTGAAAAAAATATTTTAAAAGTTTAAAGGCTATCCTAACTATTCACAATTATAGAGTTAGTTGTATTTGATTATTTTAATTATGCATTATTCTTCCCTCTTTTTCAGAGAACAAATGTGCAAATGTTTTTTGGTTGTGACCCATCAGATAAGGACATTTATTCCATTCACCTTTTTCATCCGGACACCCATACACACACACTACATTTACCGAAACAGTTTTCCCATTTTTCCTCACTGATTTTCTCAGTGGACTTGTTATTAGTTTCAGCCCACATTCGGTCCCAGCATATTGGTAACCATGGAGACAAGCGAATCGTGTTAATAACAGAGGATTTGCTGTTTGAAATGCATTACTGTCTTCCATTATTGTAGTCGCAGTGTGTAACTTAATTACACTACGATGTCACAAATCTCAAACAGAGATTAAAGCAGCAGTTTAATAGCCATCACTAATATATTGCTGTCAAATGTATTCTTACCATAATGTCGAACTGATTTCAGCTTAAACAATTTGAATTTTACTACTCAGTTACTTTCAGTTAAACTGAAAAGATACAGCAGCCATCAGTGCATTTCATTTTTGTGGAAATCGTCTCATTCGCTGCATTACAAATAGATTCATGAAATGAATGATATATTGTAGGGATTTGTAACAGACGTAATGTAACCTCTGGTGTTAGAGAGAGACATACCGGTAGTCACAAATCATTCACTCGGTGTATTTATATGTGTGTGTGGAACAAGTGAACTCAACAGTGATTCATGGAAAGACATAAGTAACGTCTTCTTGAACCATGCTGTTTATTAAACCAAATCCCCATGACAACAGCAACATCCAAATGAGATGGACCTTTATAAAGTGTGCTTTATATCACAGAGCATTTGAGAGGATGAATATGCAAATATGCTGTTGTTGTTGTTGTTTTTTTGTTGTTTTTTTCGTATCACCCCTGATATGACAAATTACGGTACCTTTTACTGAAACCATCTGCAAGGGCTTCACTTAAGTTTAGCTGAGTGAAATTTGTCCAGAGACCAAAAGCAACTTTCTTTAGGGTGTCAGTGTGCAAAGCATACCCTGGAGCATGTTTGCTTGATTATTTCATAATGTAATAAACAAACATGGTGGTTTTGTCCTGTGCATTTAATCTCTACATGTCACAACAAAAGGAAGTGTAGGTTGTCCTGGAGGATTGCTATAGAAACCACGAGGGTGGTGTTTTGCGCATAACAAGAAAAGCGGAGGGAGAAATGCAGAGAGGTGCGCAGGCCTTCAAAGAGTGAGATTATAGTGAGAAAGGACTCCGAGATGGCATATAGTCATTTCTTATTCTCTCATTTTTAAATATGAACTCAGCTCTGGCTAAATGTACGATTCAATAAAATGACAGAACTAATGCAATAAATAAAAACGCAACACTACACGATGAACAGAACCTGATTTCACTAAGTGTAACATCTTCCAGGATCAACATTTTTGTTGATGCTGGAACAGCAACATTCCAATTAACCAATCAGATTTGAAGTTTACAGTTTATGTTAAGTTTAGGCTTACAACCAGGGTTAAGGTGACGCATCAGTGTTTATCAGCTATCATTTCCCTCTAATTTTAGGGCGATATATAGGACGGGTTCGGTGTCAGTGTAATACTGCACACATCAAGAGGTTTACTTTTGGTTTGCTTTTCTCTATTCCATATAAAATCCTATATGAACCTGTACATTATGGAGGCATAATAACAATTTACAAAACTGTTTTAGTATGATTGATTTACTATTACACTTTTTTTGCTATTTTTTTTTATAGATTTTGTTTTTATACATGTACATTTTTAACTTAATTATGTTTTGTTTTAACTACTTTTGTATGTCTATATAATTTTAGTTTTATTGTAGTTTATAGTTTTAGTTTTAGCTAAGTGCTTCAACTTTAACTAAACAAAAATTAGCTAAATTGAAACAAACACAAATTGCCTTTATATATATTCTTTATAATAATAGGCAGTAATACTTTCCTTTTGATGAGGTTTGTCATGGAGATCAGTGATAATAATCAGCATCAAAGATACGAACTGAACCCTCAGAGGTCCAAGAATAAAACTCAAATTCAAAATAACCTTCATTCGCCTCTGTCCCTAAGTTTCATGAATAATACTGTAAAGCTTTTGTTCACCAAAAATAAATAAATAGTAAATACACACATAAATTCAACGCTTGGCCTAATTCAACTTTACCTGTGTGACCTCAGTGATCTTTCAGATCTGGAGGCAAAACAAAGTGACTCAGCAGAACTGTAATTACATTTGTCTTGCAGTCTGAGAGAGAGAGAGAAAGAGAGAGAGAGAGAGAGAGAGAGAGAGAGACCAATTCAATCAATCTAGGTTGAGAGCTCAGTGGCAGTGCATGATGTACAATTCCCAGCATGACATCACCCGTTGGTCAGAAGAGCAATTAATTAATTATAGAATAATTTTCAGGTAATCAGGGATGTAGGAAGTTTTGAAATATATATATATATATATATATATATATATGTATGTTTGGGATTGTACATACCAACATTGCTTAATAGACAAAATATATATGCTATATACTTAACAGACACTTTGATATATAAAATTCATTAACCACAATTTATTTTAGGATTTCAGAAATTGTAATCATTGTAGAGTTTGATAATTTTGTTATATTTATAATGATTAATTAAGATAACTTTTAAGTTGAGGCCGTCTAGCAGGGAGCAGAGTGAACAGAACAATTATAACAGACTTCTGAAAGGATCAAGGGAGGATTAAAAAAACATAAAGGAGTGTAACAGGGCTGTCTAGGGCCCCCCAATTTTATGTTAGGGGGACAAGCACCCCCAGAACGCTATTTCAACCGAGAGGGACACAAACACCCCCCTCAGCCCCTCCCTGGAATGAAAGTTCAACAGAGGGGGACCCCGACCCATTTCATACTCCGAAACCAACCCCCCACGCACCCAACCAAGTGGGACACAAACACACAGATACCCCAGCCAGTGTTGTAGTACTCAAGACTCGGACTCGGTCTCGAGACCATATTTTAATGGTCTTGGTCTCGTCATGGACTCGTGTCCATTTGGACTCGGAATTGACTCGTACTCGAACATTTTTTTTTTTAGGACTCGAAATTATTCCCGAGTCCACTCGAGTTCAATTAAAAATATTTTTCATGATTATTAATGTATGTTAATAAAATATTTCTTTAAATGGATTGACACCACCTACTATGTGGCCTTTTTACCCTAAACTGATCATATTTTTTAAACTAAGTAAATTCAGTAAAAAAAAAAAAATTAAAAAAAAAAAAAGGATTTCTCTAAGTAAATAAAAGTAAATTAGGTAATCAACCCTCACTGGTCTCGGTCTCGACTCGGACTCGACCGTCTCTGGTCTCGGACTCGACTCGGACTCGACTCTCTATGGACTCGGTCTTGACTCGGACTCGACTCTCTCTGGTCTCGGTGTCGACTCGGACTCGAGTGAGGTGGTCTCGACTACAACACTGACCCCAGCTACAGCCCTGGAGATTTTACAGCCACACCTGTTACCTTGCTGCTGTTCACCCTCACTGAAGCCAGCACAGAAGCCATCACTGAATCCCTTTAATGTGAATTTAATAGGTGGGTGTGCCCTCTCTTGCACTCCGAGTTCTCTTGAGTCAACGGCACCTCAGCCAGTGGCTCTCCGCCATAAGGCACACCCTAAATGTGCCACTCCTTTACTACAGTCAGTGCCCCGCATTCCCTCGCATGAAGTAGGTCACCTAAGGTTGCTATTCAGCAATGAGTGGACACAAGTTTTACAGATGACCCTAGAAAGCACACAGCAGCACACTAAAACTACTCAGAACACCATGCAGAAGACATTAGCAACAGCCTGGCAAGAACCACTCGCATACTTCATAAAATGACAAGAAAAAATTGTTTACTATATTTTTTCTCTTTATAGCAAAGAATGAACAAATGTTTTGATTTGCAAACAAAATCTCTCTAAAAAATAATGTAATGTGTTCTATATTTAGTATTTATGTTCTCAGATTAAACGAGTTGCTATGAAACCATGAAGTATATTGTCCTGCAGTTGCTTAGCATTGTTGCTGACACAGCAGTACAACAGTGTTTCCTCAGAGGAAGACATTCGCACAGCACGTACACGTGTGTAGTTTACGTAATTCAGTCGTGACCTTTGGCACGAGAGTTTGGAAGAAAGTAAGTATAATAAAGGAGGTGGGAAGGCTAAGGGGGAAGAGATAAAGTGAAAAGGGACAAAAGCACTTCGTCCCACACATGAGAGTTGTGCAGTGAAATCTACAGCAGCTAGTAGGAGGACACCCACTTCTTACATAACAGCTCTCCACCTCCACACTGCACAGAGAGCAGAGATTATTGCCTCACACAAGTTATACGTCCTCCTAACCGCTCTGTCTGTCTACGGCTTGGAAACAAGAACTTGCTTTGCTTTGCTTACAACAGCTGTGTTAATTAAGTTGTTTAGAGACACAATAATCTTAATTCAGGCATGACCATGTTCTCTCTTTATCCTGAATCACAGTGGGAAACGCTAACCTTTCTGAACCCCCTGGGGAATTTGATTAAAAATAACAATAATCTTATTTATTTCTCAAAATTCAAAGGGATTCTACTTAACATTGCTTAAGAAAAAAAAAAAAAACTTTGTGCTTACATGTTTCTCTTTAGTCTATTTCTCATGTCCTTCTCATCTCTTCATCCCAAATAGAGGTGATACACATCCATGGAAACAGTGCAAAAATATATCCATGATAAATAAGAGACTATAGTGAAGCCCTTGGTTGTGACTCAGTCTAAGCAGGTCTGAACAAGGCAAAAATACCACTGACGCTAATATCACACCTTAAACACCAAAACACCAACTTTCACAAAAACCTAGCTTGTGCAAGGCTGAGAAAGAGATTTCCTATCAATGGATATAGGATCAGGGCTGCCAACTGAGTTCAGCTTGAAATGAGAATTAGGGCGGGGGTGGGGGTGGTATTGATGCATATTTCATGATTTAATTCATAAGCTTGCAATCCCATATCAATTGATTATAGTGTAATAGTGTATATTTTTAACAATATTTTATTGACATTGAATTACTTTTCTGAGGTTTGCAAGCAGTTTTATCCGTTGTCGAAACACTGATTGAGTGATACATTTCATTATGTTGTAGATAATGTAGGCTACTGGTTCTTTCAACATACCTTCTTGTGTTCATTCATGTTTATTTGGTGCTGAAACTCAGTAAAGAGGAAGATCAGTTCACGTGCTACTTGAACTGAGGCGATACATACAGCGATCTGTCTCGACACATTAGAGCGCCAAAATGGTATTGTTTACACTTAGTAGTAAAACTTTAAAAAAATTGTAAGCTGAGGCTTTTACATCAAAAGTAACCTACTGTGTCTTGTCTGTCAGTGCATGTCCTCTTTGCCTCGCCAAGTATCGTAACAGAATCTCAAAACGATCGTATTTGGAAGAAAATGATCTTGCACGATGAATGTAGCTTTCATGAGGCTCACACTCTCGCTCTCTGCCGTGCTCTCTCATCTTCACTTTTCACACAATGAGTATAGAAGCACTATGGTGACCTCCGATTGAAGCGTCACAAAATTCAGAAATTATCGTACATTATGGGTTTTTTTCATTATTCATCATACAGAAGTCAAAATGATCGTACAAATACGATAATTATAGAATATGGATGGCTAAATGATTGAGAGTTGGCAGGATTCGTAGGCTATAGTGTGCAGTAAATCCCAGGAAATGAAAGACCAGAATGACTTAAATGCAAAGGAACCATAAGGACTAAGCTTAAGACAGAGCAAACACACACCGACTGACACACACATGCATTTTACACATGTGATTGTGTGGTTAAGGTCCTTTGAGCATTCTGCACTTTAGTGTGTGAATTATTTAGAGCAGGGCTCATTTCAAGAATGCAAGTGCAATGCAGAGAAATGCTTTTTTTTTTTTTTTTTTTTGCATAGCAACACACAATCTTTAAATGTAATTAGCAATTAAAGGATAATCAGGGCTAGCTGCTAGCTTCAAAAGGAAAGTCATTTAAAACCAGGAAAATTGTTACAATTTGATAAGATATTAAGAGAAGCAAGAAAAAAAACAAATAAATAAAAGAATATACATTTGAACTGTGCACAATTCAAAATAAGAAAAGTCAAATGCAAATTAAATAGTAAGAAAGTAGATACTGTAGACTCAATTTTGAATTGATTGTAGCATTAACAAATGACGCAAGAAAAAGAAAAGAAAGGATCTCTTTGTTTCTGTGTTAATGCTGTGTAGTAGTAGATCCAATGTTACATTCTCACTGACAATGATAACAATGGTGAAAGGACAGAAAATTAGAGTGCCAAGGGCCAATTACACCCCCCTCACTCCTACACACTCACACACAGCCATGCAGAGTACGAAATACACCCTCGTCTCATTCAATCAGGTTGCCTACACAACTCCCCGAGCCCACCCACCTACGTAACTGCTACATCCCCCCCAGTCTCCTCATTTACAGTGGGAAAGCAATAAGATAATCAGTTCTCCAGGTTTGAGCACTTTCAGCAAGGCCTTTGATGTATCCACTGAGACAAGGTTATTGTATTTTTCATATGGTAATTAGAACAGAATCTAATTTCAGTAAAGATGGATGAATGTGTTGAACCAGTGCCTGCTTGTTAAACGGATCATGTTGTTACTGTGAAAATGTTGTTTAATAGGGTTGGAGGGAATTTGGACAGGGTAAGCTCAACACTGACCATTTGTTTGAGCTTTTACTTGCAGCTAGGCGTTTTTGCTTATGGGTGGGCGGATTGTTCGCTTCATGTGAAACAGCTCTTTTAACACCTTCTTGCTACTGTACTGTGTATGGCTCTCTTAAGACCACAGGCTACATTGAAAGCCAGTCTCGATTTTAACTGAACACACCTTCTGCAGGCTGGACCAGTCCTCAACCACCATGGTCTTTGAGGGAATAGTCAGTACAGTCAGAAAATCTTTTTTGTCCATCTGTTTTCTTATTAGCGTTCTGTTTAGGACTTTTTTATATGTTGGCGAATGTCTTTGTTCCTCTCTGACAGACCTCTGACGCCACATATTGATTCCCTGCAGGCGGTGTGACCTGTGAGCCACAGTGACAGCACCATCCTGACAGACTGCTCAATGCTGCATTTTGACCCAATATCAAAACAGATTTCAGTCATATTCAAAATTTTAGTTTCTGGTAAAAATGAGTTGATGGTTTAATGCACACTTATACATATATAGTCCATGAAATAATATTTTAAAAAGTCAAACATTAATAGCCCTTTTTTACACGTTACCAGGTTGTATCTAATTCTGCATGACATGACTTGCATGCTGGAGTTTAACACATCACCATTCAACTTAGATTAAACAAGCGTTCTCCTCTTTGAGCTGAGCCTGGTCTTCGCTTTGCAGATTCTGGTTTAAAGCCAAGTGGGGCGTGAGGTGTCTGAGTACATCTAAAATTCCTATGGTTTAAATATCTGATAAATTACCCGTTTCATTTAATTTTTGATTGTACTGAATTGGCTTTCATCAATTATTTCCTCATTTTGGCAAAAAAGAAGCATGTTTTACTAACTACAGACACTTATGGATTATTGAGTGCTTAAATGGATGACTATTTTAACCTGTTCAGACAAAGCTAAGATGTTAGAATTTGTCATTCATTCAGCCCCACCCTATTACACTGATTGTTACCTCACAGGAAATCGACTGTGGAGAATAAAACATGCTTCAACAAAGTTAGAATGCCCATTGCGGAAACTAAGGGAACTATTGGCCCTAGCCTATAAATGCAGACTTGGTAAACATAAGTGATTTCTTTCAAAAACATAAAATAATTAACCCACCCCCACCCCACCCCCACCCCAGACCCCTTGTAACACAACAATCCCTCCATTTTTGAAATTTACGTATCCGTAATAATATGGTAACAGACAAAATATCTGTTTCAGACTGTTATTTTTTGTTATTTCATTGCAACGTTCTGTTATGTCAATGACTGTCTTGGTTTGAAGGATGTCACTTAATGAATTTGCTACCATTTTAATAAAACATTGCATCATTAATATTTTTAAAAAGTAGCCTACCAGTTTTATAGTAGCAAAAAATCACTCCTTGCTCTATTGTGATTAAAGCCGTAGTTAATGTTGCAATTATGACCTTGTAATGATGTCCTTTAGCCATGTCTGTATTCTCAATGTGCACTGGCTTCTTGTACCTTCTTGTTTATTTCTACATGCTATGCTTATTATTATTGTGTTCAGAAATATGTCCTTCTCTTTGAATCTGTGCTGGAATTTCAGCATCTTTTCTTATCATGGAGCTATACTACATTATTTCAAACCCCCAAACACACCTTGTTTCAACTCAACTGGCCCTTTGAAGAAGCAAAGCAATTATCTTTCCAATATGATTAATTAGAGAGATGGTATTTGGGTCTCAGTAGGTAGGCTAGATCTGCTGTTGATGCATCCAGTTCCCAATCATGATGCTGATGGTGATGCTGGGGATGAGTAGGAGGGGGGATCACCATAGCAATAGTGACGTCATCCCCCGTGCTCTAATTGGAGGAAACCCCGTGGCTACAAGTCAGAGTCTACGGGTCAACCGAACCTATTTGCTTCGGCCCGCCTCCATTCCCCGCGCTAAATTGCTATTGGATGATCATTTGAAGAATTACGCGTTATAGTGGCGAAGCGCGGCATCTGATTGGTTGACAAGCGGGATTAGCGACGTCCTACGGTAACACTTTCGATTGTCTTTCTCTACTACATTTTTTCCCTAACCATCCAAGCTCAAAGGCTATCAATCCGTTGGAGTCAACCGTTGATCGAGAGGTGAGATGCAATCTGATAGATTTAAGGTGTTATGTTTATTTAATATACAAGTTTAGATTCTTAAATATATTTTTTATTGTTGCAATAGACGGCGTAATCTGTATAACCGCGCTGCTCGGTTGATAGGCAGGAGGGGCTGCCAAACTGCGTCCATATCGATCAGGGGGGAAATGTTGATTTGCTTATTACTATGTAGTAAACATTTATTTCCCTTTGATGTGCGATACTTGTAGTCGCAGATTGAAAATTTGTTGTTCAAAATTATAACATGGATTGGACAAGATGAGACCCATCGCTGTTGAAGGCGGGTCGTCACATCGCTACAATGGATTTTCAACAAAAAAAAAAAAATGTAGCTGATTTACATCATCTTTGAGATGATTTACATCGAGCTGTATTGGTAGTGTAAACTAATATTTATGTTGATATGATATGCATATCTGACGGTTGAAATTGTCAAAATAACGCTTTGTATAACGAGCAGTAACCTCATTGCTACGGAAATCAGCAGGCTGGATTTCATTGATTCATATTGACTCGGTATGATTGTGATCAGTAAGTTAGCCTATATTGAACTGCGATGTCCTACTTTGTGTATTTGAAATCGGGTCCACTTTCGAGATATGTATGGCATATATGCACGATATTTTAGTGAACAGGGCAGGGCTATACGGATCACACTGACACAGATGTGTTAAGCCGCATACACACACACACACACACCCTGCCCTTGTCTCCAAACCTAGTGAGCTGCCTATCTAGATAGCATCTGTCGGAACGCGCCTAGAAATGCTGTCTGTTTTCGTGGGCTGCTCACTTTTAAGACGCATCCATTAATCTCGGCTGATATCCGTGTTTTTAGTCGGTGTGTTGAGAATGAACGTGTAAAATTCCCACGGAAGATCATTGGTTGCGATTTTGTCTCATTTCAGTGATTTGAATCTTTTGAATCATTCATCAAAAAAAGATTTGTTCACTGATTCTTTCTATCAGTTGCATTGTATCGCCTGTAGGTGGCGAAAAAAAAATGGCGTGTTTTGACGTGATATGAACGAGAACCGATTCTGTTATTCAGTCATTCAGTTCATTGTTAGACATCTTCTGATCTCCTAACATGGACTTGTTCAGTAAAGGGTGTATTTGTTGATGATATGCTGCTACACTTCTTGTACTCAAATGCTATTTGCTTGTGCTACAGCTAAAGCACTCACACACTTCAAAGAGGGAGAGCTTTCAATGTATAGAAGTGAAAAGAATGACTCGTTCACGTAAATGATTCTCTAATCAATATATGGACTGGAGTGTGACTGTCATTATCTTTCCTCCTCAGCGCCTCTAGGGATTAAGCAGCGGTTCATTCCCCTCCTTTGATCAGTCGAGTGTCCCATAGACCTAGAAACACTCACAGACTTAAAGAAAAGCAGCAGGATGGACAGAACAGAGCTCATCCAAAAGGCGAAGCTGGCCGAGCAGGCCGAGCGCTATGACGATATGGCAGCCTGTATGAAGTTGGTGACTGAAGCTGGGACCGAGCTGTCTAACGAGGAGAGAAACCTGCTATCCGTCGCCTATAAGAACGTGGTGGGTGCCCGGAGGTCTGCCTGGAGGGTCATCTCCAGCATCGAGCAGAAGACTGAAGGAAACGACAAGAAACTGCAGATGGTGAAGGAATACCGGGAGAAAGTGGAGTCCGAATTGCGAGACATCTGCAACGATGTGTTGGTGAGTATGCATGTCCATATAATGCAAAAACATTGTGTGACGTTTTTAAATACAATAATTTGTGGTATCAATGGATGATGAAAGGAAACCCAACACACAATGAAGAATGCAAATGTCTATAATAGGGCTCAAGTCTCAAGCTCTATTGAGACTTGAGAGATTTATAGAGCCCATTACAACTACACTGTAGACCAAAGGACTGTAGAGACAGTATAATACAAATATATATAAAAAATACATAAAAGATTAAAGCACAAAACGCTCGCTTAATCAAAATCAATCGCGATATGGCTCACGATATGCAATTTTGCCGTTTAAATAATTAAATATATACCCAGTGTGTGTTTTAGACTGATATACATTTTAAACACAAGCAGCTTGTGATCCAGTGTCACTGTAAAAGCTGCCCATAATTCAAACTAATCTCTACATGTCTTCTGACTTTGGGTCACTTTATAACTTTATGTGCCAAAAATCTCCCCAAACCTGTAATGAGAAGTATTTATAAAACGCCTCTTGTCAACAAATGAGAGGGCTTCTTCAAAGGCTCCATTGCTGCTATTTAGAAATTTTACTTCACATTTAACAGTGGATTATTGTTTCACTTTAATCTTCAATGTTATGGATATATTGCACAGCACACCAACGACCAAAATAATTTACAATTTTGAATAGAATCTGTACCACTAAGTAGTATTTGACGAATTAATCACACAAGCAAAGTGCCTTTGTTCTGAATATTAGCACTGCTGTGATTCAGTCATAGACATATCTGTATATATCAGAATATGTGTTCCTCTGTAGACCACATATGTGCAATACACACAACATGTCAGAGAATATGTCCTCTTTTCTGAAGGAACAGCAGCCCAGTTTTGGCTCTCGCTGGAGACGATGGTTTCTATATTAAGGGGAGCATGCACAGTCTTGCACGACGAGAGTCACAATCTCGTTATTTTTATATCTAGCTTATGTAGTGTTAAGTCCAATTAGAAGGTGTGCAGTTTGTATTTTAATACCTTTTTGTAAAGCAAACCTCTCTTGATGTAATTGACATGAATACAATAACAAGTGTTTCCTGCTAGACACTTCCCACAGAGGGAAGCGTTTATTTATATATTCAAATCATATGCCTGGCTTTGTCTTTGCCTTGTCCACAGAGAAATGAGATGATCAAAGGTCAGAGGTGGGTGTGTGTGAAGGTGTGTTCAGGTGCAGTTTAGTAACGCTGTCTGCTGGGTAATAGTGATTTGTGCAGTTCCTCATTCTCAATGCTTGTGCTTCTGGTTGAACAATTCAGCCTCATCCTCTCAGACACTTTGTTTCTTTAAATAAATACAATGTTTAACATTGCCTGAAGGAGGTTTGTTCTAAAAATGGAAGCTGTGGTTTATTTTCTCATTGCCTGTGCTGAAATGGTAGGACGAGGCTGCTATTGTGCAACAGAAAAAGTGGTGTATTCATTAAAAAGACCCTGTTTTATATATGCAGTGGTCAACCAAAATGTGTTGTTTTTTTGTTTTCAATGGCAGATGCTAAAACTAGAGGCGGGGGTTTATAAATACATGATCTAGGGGGTTTATAAATACATGATAAAATTTAGTGACAACATGTAAGATATAGACAAATTAGCGGATTTTAATTATATTTGATGTGTTAGATAAATATTGGTCAATATTGGCTATTAATGTGATTAACCGAGCACGTTGTGTCCGAGCCCAGCCCGGCTCGACACATTAACTGTAATTATGAGCCCGAGCTGGATTTAAACTTGGCCATTTTTTAATACGTGGGTCATTATTATAACTGACGCTCTTAACTACTTTCTATGCTATTTTCTTCCACCCGCAACATGTATGTTTTGGCTCCCGCTCCCGCCCGTCCATTTCTGTACCTTCAAATACTTTCAAGTTAGCCTATGTGTCGCCACCATACACATCAGCGTAAATGCTCCCGATAAATGATTTGTTATTAAAGCATTAACACACAAACCACACTGTTATAACATAAAAACTAGCAGGCTAACTTACGGTCATGCATGGTTTGGCAGAACTGATGTCAGCTGCTAAAAAGCTGACATCAGTTCATTGTAATCTCACACACCTCTGTTATTATCAATTAATCTTTTATGATTTCTACACTTTGTTTGTTATAATTAGAGGATTTGCCAGCATACAAAATTCATCACTGAACAAAAAGTCCGTTTTGAGCGAGCGGGGAAGTCTATCGTAATGCTTCTGATTGGCCATTGCGTTCTAGAAATCAACACATGTCTCTGATTGGCTACATCGTGCAACGCTGCAAACATGTTGTAAATAGAAACTCTGGCCTGTAAATTATTTCGGTTTTGTTTTAGGTGTTCTTGTTGCTTTTCTGCAACAGATGAATAAAAATGTATTAGTTTTTATGTTTTATTCATAGATATTTCTATATTTAGTTTGCGTGAGTCCCGCGAATCGTTTTAATCTCCCTCAACCCGCACACACAGAGTGAGTGCATTACCGCCCGCGCTTCCTCGTATGACATCATCACCCAGTTACTTTAAAAAAACTATTATTTTAACACATTTTAAGACAGAAAATTTAAAATAAATACATATTGAGCACTTTAATTTTGACATGAATTGTTTAACCTGCAATTTACAGCTTAAGGTTAAACTTTTAAAACTTTAATTGTATAATAACACATTTTAATGAATGCTTCAGCCAATCTAAAAATGAATAACCATGCTTCTTACTCTTCTGAATGTTGTGATGGCTAAATTCACTTGTAGATTTTAAAGGGCTCCTATTTATGCCCTTTTATGAAGCCCTTTTTTGGGGTTTACTAGAATATATTTTCATGCTTTATTGTTCAAAAATGTATTATTTTTCACATATTTTACATTATTACAGCTCCTCTCTCCGCAGTCTGGTTGAACTCATAATTTTCGATGAAGCCCCTCCTTCCAAAATATGAAATTTGCTGTGATTGGTTAGCTGGCCCGTGTGTTGTGATTGGCAGCGCTTAGGGCGTGTTCAGAAATTGTCACGCCTTTTTATAATCGCTAGCTCTAATCCTAAATATTAATGATGGTGGTCAATTTCTAACCATTTCAAGCCTCGATTCAGACCCTGACCATTTTAACTAACAACAGATTTCACTGGACGTTTCAGAGTTGTATGTTTTTTTTTATTGTCGGAAAACTATGGTAATACAAACAGTAATCAATAACAAAATCATGGATTATTTTCCTAAGGGATGGTGAACAACAGTCTTACACAAACAAGAGCTTACAAAAGCTAAAGTAACCTACATCAGTACTGTAGTCTTGGTTAACAGGCTAGCAGAGGCAAAGCTTTGCCCTTCGTTTACATCATAACTAGTGGTCGACCGATATTTTTTTTTTTTTTTTTTTAATAGCCGATGCTGTAATGAAGCCGGTATATATTTATTTGAATTAATATTTCATAAATTAGAAATAAAATATTTGAATAGAATAATGAATAATAGAATACTAAAGTTAAGTATTGCTCAATAACATGTATTTATAAAATAGGGTGAATTTCCATTTTATTCCAACTTTAATATCAGCCAATTATCAATTTTCTTTTAATATCTAAAAAAAAATTGAAGATTGTGCTCCCTGAAAGCGAAAGTAGCCGGTCACTGTAGTTTCCTTCTAGTAAGTCAGTGGGGCTGTTATCAGTGTTTTTTTCTGTAGTCAAGTCTAAATCCATGTGATTGGTGAACTGTGTTTGTGTAGTGAGTCATGGCCAGTTTCTGTGCACGATTTAGTGAGAACTCAAGCTTAATTTCCCAGCTTGTCTGAGATGGCTAAGGGTGTGTCTGTGACTCATCTCACTGTTGAATCTGCTCTGGGATCAAGGATGTTCCACACCCCCACCTGTCCAGACAGCCTACCACATGCTGCCAGCTCTCGTACTCCCAGTAGGGAGAACTAGGCTCAATGAACAAGTGCTTCCAGCATTTATCATTCATTTATATTTGTCACAACATCAGGGGAATGTTATAAAGATGTTCACCTGTGTGTGTACATGATCAACAATTAAAAATATTTGGAGTCTGACAGTAAATTTGTAACAATAAGCATGCTGACTGTAGCAGGGATGGATTTAGAAACAATTTCTCAGAAAGAGTTTTTTAGATTCCTGACCGTTACTGTTTCCACACTAAAACACAGCATGCTAAATGATAAGAGACGTGTGTTCCGTGTGCAGTCTGTGCACGTGTGATATATAAAATCGGCATGTCGATCGTGTGAAAATCGTCCGATTCCGATCACCAGCCGATCAATCGGTGGCGGTGCATCTCTAATTCTAATATGTCGTTTCTAATGTAGAAACCGGATGACTGGAAATTAAAAAACAAACAGAAAATAAATATTTTGTAAGTTTTTACTGTCTTTTAATCAACTTTATTTAGTCCTCGCTGAATACGTTTTTAATGATTTATCTTCCTAAAAAAACCAAGCCCAAAATTTTAAACTAATTTAAGTCCATACATATAAATTAGTCTCAAAATGAGATTTCAAGTCTGGATGCTCAGCTTTGTGCTATTTTGTGACATCTGTTTGTAGTCTTTTCAAATGCTGTTATATTTTAGGTCAGAAACAGGATTCTAGGATAGCACTGACCTTGTTTCTCTGGATTGGTCATCAAGACTGCCGTCTCTTTGCTGAGAATCCTTGACAAGTGTGAAGAATGAAAAAAATGCTCTGGCAGGCCTTTCACCTCAGGCAAGCATGAAGAAACAGGCCCTCATGCCGGAGAATGTTTCTTACGCTATTGGTTTTGTCTGTTTTTACATTTTAGGGTGCAGTTTGTACTATTTAAAGCCAAAAAAAAATGATTTGCATGCCTTCAGTTTAAAGGGATAGTTCATCCACAAAAAAATGTCGTTCTGCACCTGTGTGACTTTTTGTTCAGTGGAACATAAAAGAAGCAATGAAAAACTACAATAGAAGTCAATGGGGTCCAAAATGCTGGACTTTCATTGTATGGCCAAAAACATGTTTACTTGTTACCACAGAAGAAATTAATTCAAGTTTAGCATGACATGAGGGTGAGTAAATGATGGCTTTTTATTTTTGAGTGTGCTATCCCTTTGATCACTAAGAGAGCAATGAAATGTTGGACTATCCTAGATTTAATCAAACCTCCTAGCAGTTTCACTGTGTGCTGATCTGAAGCTGGGCTGATATGTTTCCTAATGATTTCTGTGTTGTAACACTGTCTGTGAGGGACAGAAGTGTGGGAGGAAGCAGAGAAAAAATAAGCTCTCGTTGCATTTTCTGACCTGATCTTACCATAGCGTGGTAAGGCGTGGGTCATACCTCATGATGTTGTGTTGGCCTTTCTGTGGTAATCTGTCTCATCCTTGCTATGGTGGTTAATCTGGTATTTACCCGTGCCTTAAGCTGTTGCTTTCACTGACACAGATTACTTCTGAAGCAGTCTAAGATGGATGGGAAGATCCAGCAGAAGTGCTAGCCTCTGAGACTCAGATTAAGTTTAAATCTGGACTAAAATTGTTTGGAGTGAAATCCCTTAAAACTGTGTTAACGGTACTAACAGGACGATGAGCTGATACTTAGCCTGTATTTGGTGGTTTGTGGATGTTTATTGGGGTCTTGGAGAAATGACAGAAATAAACGACATGAAGAAAGTGTCTAAACATGGTCTCTAGCTAAGCCTTCATGCCTTTCCATAGGTTCATTTCTTTCATTTACTCTTCTTCTTCAGGAGCTGCTGAACAAATATTTAATTGAGAATTCCACAAATCCCGAGAGCAAAGTCTTCTACCTGAAGATGAAGGGCGACTACTACAGATACCTTGCTGAAGTCGCCTCAGGAGATGACAAGAAAGGTAAGAATGCATGGCTGTTAGTTTTGTGGATTTTACAAACATGTTTGCAGAAAATGTAGGACTGGACTTTCCTTGGTATGACGCAACTGGAAACATCGAAACAAGGGGAAGTTTGTCTCGTGTCTTGAGTCATCCGCTCAATACAAATGCTCATTTCTTTCCCTTTTTTTCTTTTCTTCTTTAAATTTCATATATTATAATTTTTTGGATGGCCTGGTTTTAGGCTTCTTTTTGCAGCTTTGTAGGCCTGAACGGTAAAATATATATGTATGTATATATATATATATATATATATATATATATATATATATTAGGGCTGTGCAAAAGTTCATTGCGATTAAAATCCAAAATAAAAGTCTGTGTTTACATAATATATTTGTGTGTGCTGTATATAATTATGCTGTATATATAAATACACACACATGCATGTATATATTTAAGAAAATGTGTTATTCATATATAAAATATTTATATAATATAGATTATGTATTTATAAATGTATACAGAATTTAAGCGCAAATAATTCTTAAATATATACATGCATGCATAGGTATTTATATATACAAAATAATTATATACAGCACACACAAATATATTATGTAAACAGACTTTTATTTTGGATGCGATTAATCGCAATGAACTTTTGCACAGCCCTAATATATATATATATATATATATATACATTTACAATATTTGTAGTAATATGTAATAAATTAGCAATGTTGTTTTAGTTTGTTAAAAAGGTAGAATTTATGAAGCTAACGTAACTCCATGAATTGATAATATGCAAAATACTGCAGATTTTACACTGAAGCCATTCAAAAATGGTAAAAGCAGCACTGGCCTGAAACTTCATATTATTGTTGAGCCCTACTTTGACATTATTGTATCCAATATGCATTGCATGACTAACCATTTACTTTTCTTTCTTTCTTTTTTTTACAGCAACCATAGAAAACTCTCAGGATGCTTACCAGAAAGCATTTGATATAAGCAAGACAGAGATGCAGCCAACACACCCCATTCGTCTGGGTCTGGCCCTAAACTTTTCTGTCTTTTTCTACGAGATCCTTAACTCTCCAGATAAGGCCTGCGCCCTTGCTAAACAGGTACGTTTTTAAATTACAACGTTCGCTGTATATCCATTACGGATGTGGATATTTTGTCATCTTTAACAATGTGTTTTTGTACATATTTAGGCATTTGATGAGGCCATAGCAGAGCTTGATACGCTGAACGAAGAGTCTTACAAAGACAGCACTCTTATCATGCAGCTACTGAGAGACAACCTCACAGTAAGTAACAGCAGAGCCATTTTATTTCCTCACAGGTGTGGGATAGTGAGCATAGAGGCATCGCAAATAGTTTTTAAAATGTATAGAGGCTTTGAAATTGCTTATTTGTTTTAATAGAGTTGAGAAATACCGTAAAATGTCAAAACGGAGAGAGATGTGATTTAAGAGATCAAAATAAATCCCTCTGTTCACAATCCTGTTAACTGACCGAGTCTCTTCAGAACATTTACTAAACCACTCAATTCATAAAGATTAATTTTACGATCTCTTTATGAACTCTTTGAAGTGTCAAAGTGGTAGTTGAATAGACAGTCAATGGAGGGACAGAAAGCTCTTGGATTTCATCAAAAAGATCTTCACTTGTGTTCCAAAAATGAACAAAAGTCTTAAAAGTCTGGAATGACATGAGGGAGAGTAATTAATGCCAGAATTTTAATTTTTGAAAGTTTTGCACTACAATCGGCTGCTTTTCATGCCTTCAGTCAACAAAACACATAGATGAAACTGGTTGATGCAAATGTGATACAACAGTTAAAAGAACTTGAAGTAAATATAAACTATTGTAGTATATAAGTAATACTAAAATAACATGGATTGTGTTCTGACCCTGGTATATAATTATTTTCTTCCACCAGTTATGGACATCTGACAACGCACCAGATGAGGGAGAAGGAGGCGAGGGAGGAGAGAACTAATCTACACACTCCTTCAGCAAAGAAAACAACCTTTTTACACATCTCCTTTCCTTTATCACTCCATGTCAGAATTCCTCCAGTAAAGATCAAACCCATGATTAATGAAGAGCTGTTTATGAAAAAAAAAAAGAGAAAAAATCATTTAGTCTTTTCACAAGTGCAGCTTTTGGACAAGAAAAGAAAGATATTTGGGGAGAAACCCTGTTCCCTTAGTTTGTTTGTCTTGGCCTTCCATAATGTGCAGTTTCTGCTGTAGAAAAGTATGACTAGTGTCATTTTATACAAACATAATCTTAAAGTAATAGTTAACGGAAAATAAATTAATGAATAAATTAAAATTAAGGACATGCATTTCATCACAGCTAAGTCTGAGACTAAAAAGTAATTGCAGGGATATTAAAAGCATTTAGATAACTGTTGTCATATACACCTACTGTATCTTGTACTTTAACACTCTTACCTGTTTCACCTCAGCACTACCACGGGTTGTGCACTTCCACTGAAAGCGGTGGTCAGTCACGCTTTAGATAGTTCAATATGGAAATGTAACAACAACAAAAAAAAAAGACGTTTGTTGAAATGGCGTGCATTTCAGATTTTACTTGGAAATATTAGCATCTGCAGTGGTATGTAGTATCTGACGGTCCTCCGTTTATAAACTGTTTAATTATATATTTACAGTTTTTCACTTGATTTTGGTCTGTTTAGTGTTCCCTTTGCTTTTTATGGAAATCGAAATCATCCATAGAAATTAAAACCATTTGTAAGATGACTTAGGGCATATTTTATTTTATTTGTTTAGTAATGCTATGTTAAAAGTGAAACTGTGCATTTAGCAGTACTCAACTAGCATGCAGACCAGTTCTGACACGATCTGTGGCACAATGTGGTAATATGGTCTTGATGGTTTGATGCACGTATTAATGGCCCACTCTAGAAATTGATTTCACGTAACGCATGTTAAGAACGATAGAAGTCCAGAAACGAGTATCTTTCTTCTGACTGCTAGCGTTGAATTTGTGTTGTTGGCAAATAACATTGCCTGTGTATGTCCGGAACACTGGACTGGGAATCAATGCCATATTGCCAATATTAAAGTTCTGTTTAGTACTTTTTAATGCATTGTGCACAGGTGTGTGTGGTTGTCCGGAGAGTGTCATTATAGTTTGGACCACTATTACCTTGTTTCTCCTTTTTGTCTTTTTTTTTTTTTATTGTGTATGTGATTGATTTTTTTTTTCTCCCTCTCTCTCCCATGGATTTTAGTCTCACAAAAGCCTTGTGAAAATGTTTTATGCCCTATGTATGTTATGTAACATGCTTAAAAATTACATTTTATAAACCAATTTGCTGTCCTGTGTTTTTTTATTTTATTTTCTATAATTACTTTATATTAAATAGTGGATAATCTTCACTTTGGAGATTTATAATCGAGAATTGAACTACTGTATATCCAATTATTAGGTTTTGAGTCAAAAGTGTATCTACATGTGTTTTGCTTGTTCTGGGTTTGAATGTTGGTTTCAAACATATGCTAGTGCCCATGTGTTACGCTGTATTGTGCTGGGGCACTGGAATTAAAGCTGGAGATGCTGGATAAGCTTATTAAGAAGGCGGGCTTTGTTGTTGGAATGGATCTGGATATTATTGAGGCTGTTGCTGAGAGAAGAATAACGTCCAAACTGCTGGCCATTACGAACAATACCTCACACCACTTCCAAGACATCCATGTTGGAATGAAGTTCATTCAGCAATCGATTGATCCAGCCCTGGTGCATCAGAGACTGCTACAGGAGGTCATTTATGCTTACTGTTGTGAGACTTTACAATTCATCTATCATATGTAACCTTTTACGCTAGGAACTGGTATCTGCTCATCTCATACTTAATGCAGTAAATTCAATTTATTACATTTTACTGTTATTTTTTCAATACTTCCAACAAATATGTGCAATAATGATTGTTTCTTGAATCATGAATACTGTTTTATAGGGTCTTAGCATAATTACAATACACAATAATATATATTTTAATTTAAATACCTCATATTTAAATAATTTATATTTTTAAATTGTATAGGGTATTTATTTGTTTTGGGTTTATATTGTAGTCTGTTGTCCTGGTTTTTTTTATATACAAAAGTCAGTGAAGGCTTGATCTGAACTTTTTGATTGATGTTTTTCAAGTGTGAAATTGGGGAAAGTTGTCAGACATTTTAGATTTTCTATAGTTTGTTTAATTACATTTATTTTTTAATTTTTTTTTTTTGGGGGAGGGGGGCTATGTTTCACATTTTCTGATTGGGTTTATGAATTGTTTTTCTGTTTAAAATTTTCTAGAGAGCAAGCTATTTACCTCATATAGTCACGACGATATAGTCATAAAGAGCTTAAAGAATCTGGAAAAAAATACAGAATGTTAATTCCTAGTTCATTTAAGCTAAAGTTTTAACCAAATACTACACTACAGTAGGATGACCTATTTGTTAGTATAAAGCCTAGTTTCAATACAGTGACACACAGTAACGTAATTAGGCCTATTACACAAAGAATCCTCAGTTGGTTATCTAAGTTTTTTGATCCCAAATAAGGCAGCAAAGTTTTCCAGTTTTGGGTGAGCAGCGGCTTATAGGCTGAAGAAAACAGCCTTAACTAATTCTATTTAAAATAGAAACAATCAAAAATCAGGTCAGAGACATTTACCATGTATGTGCCAACTGGCTTTCTTTATACAGATACATGACTTTTATTATGTAATGTTTTTAAACGTTGACCAGGAAGTACAAAATACGTCACTACAAAACGGTGATTTCACGTTCACGTTGGATTGTATTTAAAATGTTTAATAAAAAGCCGCGCAGAAATTTCAGGCAAAGAAAAAATGAATCCAGTGATGAAGATGAGAATGAAAAGCTCGGCGGTGTTGACGATGGAATGGAAACGGAGAAAGCAGATTCAAAAGCAAATTTACCGCGAGGCAGGATTTCAGGTAACGTTAGTTCAAAGGCTCGCGAGTGTGACTCCAGTGATGGTGAGGAGCCCTCTGTCACCGGACTCCAGTCCAGAGACATAAAACACCAGTCGAAGAGCAAAACACTCAGCTTCTTTGACGATAAAGACGGTGAACATTTTACTATAACCAGTCATATGCTCTTATATGGTAAATAGATTCGTTTTAACGAATAAACCTTAACGTTACTCTCTTAAGTTACAGCCACTGAGGGAAGTTTTAAAGTAAAACGGTCAGTCAATAGAGAAGTTGTGTTCCAGGCGCGGAATAAAGAGGATGCTCCTGTACCATTACAAGGTACTGTAACTGAAATAACTACTTAGGTCTGATCTGAAGACATAATTTTCATCTGCCAGTGAATGTTATAGTCCATAACACTTTATCTGTTTTCAGTTAAGAAGAATAAGGATGTCAGTTTGCAATCTGACAGTGATGCCGATTCTTCTGTGGAAGAAATACCCCCTGACAGTGATGATGATGATGATGATGATGATGATGATGATGCAAGCTCTTCTGCCATGTCAAGTTCATCTTGTTCTTCAAAACCACAAAGAGGTTCTGTCTTCACCTAAATCATTTGCCTAAGGAACCAGTTAACTATCTGAACAAAACAGATTAAATACAATAAGCATAACGTTTTGTTTTTTTAATTAAATTAATGCACTATATTATTTCATTAATATTTTGAGAGGATCTCATGGTATCTCTGAATTAGCCACCATTTATTTCTATATAAATTCAACACAATATTAAGGAGATAATATTTTCCCCATTTACTTCATATTGTGGCCTTTTTGGGGCCATTTAGCCTTAAAGGAGTAGTTCACTTTAAAATTTCACTTTCTATTGCAATTGTCTACAGGGGAACTTTAAAACCCTGAGGACCACCCGAGGTTTAAAGCGATGGTTTACCAAACTATGAAAAATCTGTTATTGTTTACTCATTGTTAATTTGTATTGTTGCAGTCATCATTCCTGATGCTAGAAATATCCGTGCTGCCAAAGAGAAAAGGAGAAATGCCAGAGGCCAGCAAGATTACATCTCACTGGATTCACCCCACACTCCTGGAAGCCTACAGGAAGAAGATCCGAGCAATGAAGAACAAGACAGTGACAATGATCTAGATGATCATGAGCGCAGAATCGAGTTTGCACCCAAACCCAAGACTCTCAGAGAGCGAATGGCTGAGAAGATGGGTGAGAATCTTGTGTTACTTGTGTATATTAAATCACTGCTAAAGTAGTTTGGAGAGAGATGAAATGTTCTGGGTTTGTGCTCTGTAGGAAGTGATAGTGACGAGAGTTTTTCTGATAGCCAGGAGGAGGAAGACCAGCAGATGTGGGAAGAGCAACAGATTGGAAAAGGAGTCAAAAGACACCAAGTGAGACCTGACACTGTGACAGATTTTAATAATCTTAAGCCTTTTTGGATAGTATTTAACTTAATATTAATAGTGTGGATAATATTTAACTTAATATTAACTTCCATAGTGTTTCAAGGACCTTTCCTTGTATTCTCAGAAGGATTGGCAGGCTCCTAGACCAGCCCGACAGAAGAAAATGGACATCCCTGAAAAGCTACCACCAATCAGAATTGATGTCATTAAGAAGAGAATCATTGGAAAGTAAGCTGCTGTTATGCATTCCTTATAGATGTTTTTAATTAATAATATATAAAAACATTTAACATTCATAAAACATTCTTAAAATATGAATATTAACTATACTACTATTTTGGTCAGTAAGATTTATTTATTTTTGAAGAATAAATTAAAACTTTTGAGCAAGGATGCACTGATCAAAATTGAGAGTAAAAATGTAGCGTTAAAAAAGTTTTATATTTCAAATGAATGCTTTTCTTTTAAACTTTCTATTCATGAAAAATCTTGGGGGAAAAATTTATCATGGTTTCCAGAAGAAATCAAGCAGTATAACTGTTTTCAACATTGATAATACTACGAGA
This sequence comes from Pimephales promelas, assembly GCF_016745375.1. The sequence continues at coordinate 17,835,189 of NW_024121099.1, read as the reverse complement.
TATTTCTTGAGTAGCAAATCAGCTACTCATATTAGAATAATTTCAGAATGAAGTATCAAGTGACACTGAAGACTGTAGTAATAACTAACTGCTGAAAATTCAGCTTTACCATCACAGGAATAATTTCAAATAGAAATGTCTTTTTTTTTTTTTTTTTTTGGTGCATTCACACCAGGCATGAATACCGTGTCAAATTTGGCGCCTACCGTAGTTATACGCTTGAACACTTTGGCGCGCATAAAAAAACAAAAGTTTGAAGCAAAATTTACGCGAGCATCTTTTTACATTTGGCGTTTGGCATTTGGCGGGCATCTTTTTACAAGACGGCTGATGTTGATCGACCATTCATCAAGAGAGTCACTGCTCTGTATTTGAAATGGAGAGTAGAACAGTGGCGTAGGGATCATCGTTGCCGTATTTGGGTACACCGAATCCTTCTAAGGCGAATCGAGTTTGGAGAGTTTCACCATTTGCTCCAGGAGCTGCGCCTGGATGAGGGGCCGCTTTTAGCCGTACTTCTGTCTGTCCCGCGGCCAGTTTGATGACTTGTTGTCGCGCATCGGAGCAACCATCAACCTCACCCACCTAATCTGTCATTTATTTTGTTTTGATGATAAATGGAGCCAGCCTCTAAAAGTGATTAACCTGTCCTGTGATTTTTTTATTTTATTTATTTTTTTATTTTTTTCTCTCTCGCACAACACTGTCCAGACACGATCTAAATGCAGCCTCTAGAACATTAGAAAAAATCATACTAACTTACTAATCTTACTAACTTCAATGGCAGTATACAGTATATAATTGATATAAAAAATCTCACTGCAGGTTGGAATCGCTTAAGGAGGTGCACAGGGCGCGAGAGGCAGAGCTGAGGAGGATGCAGCTGGATGTGGAAATGGCCAAGAGCACTTTAGAGAGCCTCGAAAACCACCCCGCAGATGAGCAGCTCCGATTCTACCGTACCATGAACGCTTTCTCACAGAACCTACTGGAATGCCTGTCTGAGAAGGTAGGCAAAGTTTATTGTTACTAAATGAAGTATGTATGTAATACAGAATAGTTATATACAATTTAGATGCTCCACGGATTTAATGGTGTAAGGGCTATGACACACCAAGCCAATGGTCGGCCAACGTTGGGCCATTGGTGGGCGTCCTTGGGGCTAGTTTTTGCTGTGTGCAAAAAGTGAGTGCAGTTCACTTCGTGTATACATGCAGGAGCCATCTTCGGACAAGTCGAACCACGAATGCCATTCATACAATTCGCTGAACTTCATTGAGTTCAGCTCACTTGGCACGTCGTTCGTGGCTCCTGCTCCATGCGAGGGCAACAACAAAATCAGCTTCCGTCACCTCTAGATGCCGACTTGGGGTGTGTCAGCCTTTAAGTAGATTGTTTTATTTTTCAGATGGCTTTAATAAACTCTGTTGAGCTGGACATGCACAGTCTCTATATTGACCAGGCGGAGGCGCTGTTGAGTCAGAGAAGAGAAGCACTACTGGAGGAATCCTCACAGATTCAAAAATTAACCTGTAAGACTACAACTGTTTTTTAGTTTCATTGCAAAATTATTATGTAGAGGAGGCCTCACATCTTATACCCTCGTTTATTTTTATAATGATCATAACTTCCATCAATCACAGCACTGAATGCACATTCATTCAATAATATTGTGTATTGTGGATGTCTCGTAGATAACACTGATTCACACAGCAATGGTGACGCAACTGCAGACTCTAGCACCACTCAGCAGAGGTGAGATGGATTATAATGTATGCACTTTCACCATTACTGAATGTTATTGCTGTAAACACTGGATATACTTAGCCTGACATTATGAGTCTTTATAGATTACAGCCTTTCGAGGCTTTCTGAGATGCTTATAATCTTTAAATTACCGTTGTCAAAGTCATTTATCATTGGGTTTTCTATTCTCTATGTGTTTTCATGTCTAAGCTTGTCCTATGAAGACATTGGGTGCGTACCTTGTGACTGGGAACCAACAGTAGAGCAGGAGGCAGAGCTACAAAGTAAAAGAGGTGTGAGAAGCTTTATTGAAGCACAAATAAAATCATTTTTAGTCACCATGAAATGAAAATGGACAATTCTTTTTTTTTTATTGTTATTCCTGTATTTATTATAAATTATATATCCATGCACATGTAATTTTTATTCAAAATAGCTAATTCACCCCACCTACTCCCCCCAACACAGGAGGAAAGTCTATCCGTTTAATGCTGACTTTGAACAGTGGTGTCAGAGCCTAGAAATGCAGAGATCACATCCAATACTTGTGTTTATATGAAATATGTACGCCATCTATAACTTTGATTCAATTTCAGATGATCTACTGAAAAAGGCCCAGGAAGTGTTTGCAGATGTTCAGACAGACTTCTGGGACGTGAAAAAAATCCTCTCCAGATTTAATGAGTGGCGCGTCTCCTTCCAAGAGTCTTACAGTAATGCCTACATTGGCCTGTGCCTCCCTAAGCTCCTGGCACCCCTGATCCGACACCAGCTCATTGGCTGGAATCCTCTTCAGGTGAGCTATGGTTATTTTGACTTTCCACCTGATTATTTTGTGCTACATTCAAATCAGCTTGAAATGATATGCTGTGTTTGGATCTGAAACAACCGGTTTTTCATCCATAAGAAATTGTGGATCAGGACAAACTCAGCATTTGACAGTATGAGTAGTGATTAAGTATGCTGCTTATTGTCAAATATTGCATTTTTACAGCTTACAGCACATATCATATGTATTTGTATCAGCACGTATTTTTAGTTATTATTTTATAAGCCAGATTTCCCAGTCTGCATTGTAGATTTGAAGGTGTGTATTCAGCAACTTGTACGTCAAACAAATTAAATTATGGTACTGAATAAAATTGAATTTGTCCTTACAAATTGAATTTGTTCTTACAATTGAAATTGATTTTGTTCTTACATATATTTCTTCATTAAATTACTAGTTTATTATATTAGCTTTTTAACATTAACATACAAAATTACATTACAGATTATTAGAACTGCAGTGCTGTGCAATGTCAACACTAAAAGCTGTGTCACCAATTATACTGGAATTGACGATAACCATGATAGTAAAAAAATGAAATCCTGATATTGTGTTAATAACACTATATTACTGTACTGTACAAAAATATTATAAATAATCCAGCATCAGTAACTATCTGACTGACAATATAGCAGATGGAGGTATTGCAACTTAACGTTGGTTTCTAGCCGTCACAAACTGTAGCTACAATATCCGCACAGAATCATGTTTGAGGAGAGGACACGGAAAAGCAAGACACTCTACCTGCATTTATTTCAAAGTTTCTATAGATAATTTGATAATATTATTATGAATTCTTGTGGCTATGGTAATCGCCTAGTGAAAATCTGATATTGTGATAGCCCTAATACCAACTGACCATTTAAATCAACGAATGTTTACACATGCAAAAATTGTTTAATGAAATGACACTTATTTCCAGAACTCTATTCCGTCCTAAGATTTGATTTAGATTGTCGATTGGCAAAGATTGACATTTCTTTTAATGACCTTTAAATGTTCACTATTTTTATATATGTCTCTCGTTGACGTCTTGCTACTCATGTTATACCTAACATATTTTAACAATTTTTTGTAATGTAGGCAGATGGTGATGACTTTGAGGCATTGCCGTGGTATTCTGCTGTGGAGAAATTCTGTCACGGTCTGGGTTTTGAGGAATCTGAGAACATGGATAAGACGACACTGCCCACCATAATTGAGAAGACGATCCTCTCTAAAGTTCAAGGCGAGTCATTTGCACATATTTACGCCAACATTTTTACAATTCCCACCAATCTGCATGCATTTACATTGAGTTTGAAAACAGAATATTTCAGAGAATATTTTAATATCAAGCTTTTGATTATAATTTACTATTAAAGGGTTACTTTTGCTGACAAATAAATGTGACGTTGCACTTTAAGCAGATTAGAATGTCTTGCTTTCACTGTACGATTCGTTTGGAAGATCAGAACTAATTATCTCATTCAAATATTGCTTGATGTTTTTGGCAGGTTTCGTGGAGCTGGTCTGGGACCCTTTGTCAACGCAGCAGTCTCAAACCCTCACGACATTGTGCAAGAGAATACAGGATGATTATTCTGTATTTGATGGTGAACAAAGCAAACCTGTCAAGGTGTTGAGCTATGATGCATTAACACTCTGTATGGATCAAAACGAATATAACTATGGATGTCATGTCAGTAAGTATAATGAACCTGTGATTTCATCCTGCAGGCCTTTGTTGAAGCAGTTATTCAAAGGTTAAGGAGTTCAGTTGATAATGACGTCTTTGTCCCACTGTACCCAAAAAAGTAAGTTCTATCTTGATTTGTTTGTTTTTTATATTTTATTTGATCATAATTTAAAAGGTTGATGTGTATTTTAAGATTACATTACATTTGTGTGTGAAAGACATGGTGACTTTGTGTTAGGTTTTTAGATGATAAGAGGTCACCACAGTTCCAGTTTCAGAACAAGCAGTTTTGGTCAGCAGTGAAGGTTTGACATTTCACTTCTGGTCTTGATGAATGTTCATATCATCTTTTTGTACATTAAAGTTCAAATGTTTGGGGCAGGTAAGATCTTGAATGTGTCCTTGCTGAAAAAAAAAAAAACTATTCATTTCTTTTCTTTTTTTCTTACTGACCCCAAACTTTTGAATGGTAGAGTATGTGTTCATGTTAATTAAACTAATATTTAGAGTAAATTGTTTCATTGTGACATGCTGATTGTTTGCAGATTTATTTTTAATTTTTTTCAGTTGCTTGGTAACATGGCATTATGGGATGGTTTGATTCCTGAACATGTTCTGAAAGAGCTAATGTTGGAGAAACTTCTTGGCCGTTACTTGATGATAACCATTCTTAACATATCTGATCCGAAACACACCATCCAGAAATGCAAAAAGGTGCATAAAGTTACATCAATCTAATTTTATGGTTACTTCTTAGGTAGTTATAAAACTAACTTCTATCTTTCGAAAAAGATTGCAGATGGTTTTCCAAACTCATGGTTTATTGATGTGAACGCTGGATCGTCACTACCTCAGCTGCAGAACTTCAGCAAACATCTTCTTCAGACCGCTCATGCGATATTCAGGGACAACAGTGACTCCAGCAACACACGGTATGTAATGTACAGTAGTGTGTGTGCAGTTATTTACACTTCTTCTCACTATATTTATGCTATTAAATACTAAATCATAATTTGTAGTAAAATGACTCCAATTATTCTTATTTTATAATAGATCTAATACTAGTTTCCCCTCTTTTTTTTTTTTTAGAGCACTTTTATCTGATGTGCTGTTTGTCCTTAAGAACATTAAGGCACATGACAGTATTAGGACAATAACAGAAAAATATCAATGTGAGGATCTGTTAAAAGCTCTCCATTAGCAGCCATCTTGTGTCTGCAGAAGGTTTTATATGTTTTTAATTTGCAAAGTCAGTTTTGATATGTGTATGTATAGTGAATAAAATGTTTTATTTTGGCCCACATGGTTTTGATTTTCCTTACCTTGGTTGGAACTGTCATTTACTTCTGTCCAAATAATGAACTATTATTGTTTTTACTATTCCACAATAGTTATTTTTCTGAAACAATAGGCCTATATGGTACTCATTGTACATAGATCCCAATAGAGGTGTTTAAGCCAGCATTTTTAGATCCAAGACTATTTTAAAGACTTAGTCAAAGACGTACCATGCAGAGTCACCATGAACGGTGATTTAGGTTCCATTAATATGATTCTTTTTAAAAGATTTCCTGTTGTGAAGTAACTCCAAAAAAAATACTCTCGCAGATTTCTGAATCTGAGAAGCTATCCAACTGATGTTTCCCCAATTGCAAACCTATTTTTCCACCACTTTATTTGCATCTGTACAGAGGTCCATGTTTCAGTGATGTAATTAGTGGTGCTATATCAGTTTTACATTTTCCTGGTTGGAGAAGCCGTTTGACTTGGATGTACGTCACAATAGGGAAGAAAAGACTATCATGTCTTCCATTTCATACCGAATTTTAACAAATTGATAATACGCTGGCATTGATGCAAGTTTTGCATGGGCAAGTATCCAGAAAATATGGTTGTATTTTATAGTTGTTGTTTTTTTTATTTATTCCGAGACTCAATAAATAGGTTTATTCTTTTGTTGTGGCTTGTTTTCCCCTGTGCATGTTTCAGTTTATGAGGATGACAGATGATGAGCATTACTGGTAAACCAAACAATGACATTTATTTTATTAATGAATGGATCCTCAGAGACAACTTGCATATCCAGTAGACACACATGACCAGAACGTAGCTGCCCCTTAAATTGTTTATGTGTAGTGATTTCATCTCTCGACTAGTCCGTCACTGTTTGTTTTAATTTCTTTTTGATTCTTTTATGTTGAGATATTTTGTGAAACAGTTTCACTACTGTCGCTATGTCAACCAGAAGCCTCTTGAGAAAGTGTATTTTGTCCAAGGATTTTCCATGCTGTGAAATATTTACTGTTCTATCCTTTGACCCCTCAAGTGGGGCTTTGCTAACGTAACAATAGGATTAAAAACCTTGTAGGAAAGAATAAATGTAGGAACAGAACTACTGTAGGGATCAGACATCCTCACTGAAAATCTGGGATTTAAAGTTTAGCCCTGGAAATAAACAAAAGGTACACCAAAACCAAGCATTCAGAAACAACATAAGGTGCTCTTTGTGAAACTTTCAAATCATGCTGGATATCATTATAATCAGGTTTTGCTGTCAGGATGGATGTTCTATAATGGGCCTGGGAAACAGTGGAATAGTGGTGTGTGGCAACAAAAAAAAGTGTGTGACCGAAAGCTAAAATAATTTGTCTTATTTACTCTGAGTAGTCTGTTCAAAGTGATCAGCGTCATGCGATATATCAGTTTTTTTTTCCAATTCTTTGAAGTGCTGATTCACATCTAATATAGCAGAATCAATATGATCATGAGTTCTAGATCAATGGAAGTGTGTCATCATGCACATCACATGAGCTCTACACCAGCCACATGAACGATGAGATCTCAATTGTTTTTTGTTTTTTTACAGATAGACATGTTTTGTTTGCTGTCTTCTATCTTAACCTTATCAGTTACAGTTCTGGGGCCTTGTTCATAAAACGTGTACAGATTTTATCTTCGAGTGTGCTTACACTAATATCCATGCTAACGTTTATTTTTTTTAAACTCGGAAAAGTGTTTAGCGTCATGTCAGGGTCTAAGCAGACGTACGCACTTTTCCTTGTGGCGGAGTCGGAGTAAAGCAGGTATTTGGAAATCTAAGTGATTCTTTATGCTCGCTGTTCTCGAGGAAAGGATTTAGACTCTGACTGTTAATGAGATTAATTAGGGGGAGTTTACAAATGCTGAGATCTGAGACCATTCGGCAGCGCACAATTTCAAGATCATTTGAGATTTATAAGTTTCAAACATTTTCTGTGCTTGCATTCATTTTCTGAATCAATTGTTCGCAAATGACCGTAAGATGTAGGACGGTTTATACTGATGGTCTCAGATCTCACTATATGCTTCGATATCAAATCAACTCTGTATTAATTTGTAGACTGCAACTTCACATTTTGAGTTATGTAGCTTTTAGTTCACATTAAAAAATATTGATGACTCATCCTGCACTCGTTCATTTTGTCCAATCAAATTCTCTCTATAGTGAAAATATCCCCACTCCTTGAACTAGCAATAGCAAGCTATTTGGTATTTAAATACACGGAATCTAAAGTTTCACTATAAATGAACTCAACTGAATTGTACCTCCTTTCCTCAAAGGTCTTATCTCTGAAGTTTTGCTTGGCAATTCAAAAGCTGATCCAGGATTTGCAGTGGCATTAATGTTATATGCCAACTATGGATTTAGACTAAGTCTTAATGGTCTAAAAATTTCATGAAAAGCAGATTTGGGGCAAAGGCTAGGATTTGGCTTGCATTCGCAGCTTGAATTAAGTGATGGGGGTCTCGTACAATATTCTTTTCCTTTTGTCTTCCCTTAGGCATAGGTATTCAATCCTTGTTGTGTCTTTCTTGATTCATTCATGTCTTTTTGGTTACACAATATACCTACAGAGGTTATTCCAGGGGTAGAGTTTGATGGGGATTCAATTTCTCGTCTCGGTTAGGACTCGGAGGGGGTGGTAATCCTTCCAAATGACTTTAACAGACAGTTCAACTTCTGTGAAAACAAAGGCTGAACATTTGAATGGGAGTTGCTGAATACATTTATTTTGCCTCATCCTGAACTTTTGCTTTCCTATTAGATTTCTCCATCTTAAGAGTCACAAGGTAGAATCATTATCAGCCCCTTTTCTACGCACACAGTGAGCCTTTTACGTCAGTTCTGAAGATGACTCACAAAGAATCCAATAAGCATTTCACAGCAAACAGGACATTTACGAGTAAAACGAATCAACACAGATATTTTAGTACACATAAAAACGATTTATCATTTTTATTAGGAGTAAAAAGCTTTACTATGTTCCAAAGTGCATCATAGCACTAATTTTTTTTTAATATTTAAAACTCTTAAATGCTCTGTTTATTTGCAGGTTTAAAATAGATTCTGAATCCCAGCTCTTCAATGTGTCCTTTGAATTCCAATATACACTAAGGTAATATTTGTCTGCAAGCTTCATATTTTTGTGCCGATAACACACACTATCAGGAGGCAGCAAGGGCAGGACTTCAAATGTCAAGCACTGTTAAAGTAACTCTAGATTTAACCACGTCTAGTGCTGCGGCCATGCTCTGAATTCGAATTCTGTTGCTTTTGATTAGCTATATATAAAGATATTGTTTTATTTCAATGAAATTATGCTAATCCATCTTTTATTTATATTCACAGATTTCAATAAAATATGATAAAATACATTTCATTAAAATACATGTATGCATACACCGTGTTACTCCTCATTAAGAATGCATTCTGTGGTCTCTAAAAGTGAGAGATTGTTTAAGATGTTCAGCTAATGTAATATCAAAAAGATGACCATTATCAAAACATTTCATGTGAAAGCAGACATAGCCAGGAGGATAAGTAGGAACTAGGGCATATAAATGCTTGGGTGGGCATTGTTCAGACAGCCTGTCAAGAGACCAGAATAGCATCATCTCCATGTACTCTGTTAGCAACATTTTGTTTTTCACATTTTGTAATTTATTATTATTTTATTTATGATTATTATTATTACTATTAATCAGTATTGGCACTGAATACTGATCTTTGTTATTATTAATTAGTGCCATTGCTGTCAAATCGATTAATCATGATTGATTGATTTTAAAATAAAAGTTTGTGATATATATATATATATATATATATATATAAATATAGCCATTTTTGGCTCTTTTTTGGATTAATCGATTTGACGGCAATTAGTGCCATTGCTGTCAAATCGATTAATCATGATTAATTGATTCTAAAATAAAAGTTTGTTATATATATATATATATATGTATATATATATAATATATAATATATATATAGCCATTTTTGGCTCTTTTTTTAGTTTTTTTTGCCCAAGAGTGTATTTTATACTTGAAATGTAATAATCTTGGAAGAATTAAAATTATCCTATAATCCACACACTTGAACTGAATACTGTTGAATGTCCTAAAGTGTATGCAATGTATCAGTGTCATTTTTCCAGTGCTGACTCTGTGTGAAATGTGTTGACTGTGGGCAGCAGGGCAGTAAAAGCCAGCACATGGGGCAGCTGATGGCTGATGCTGAATTGTGCTGTTTCAGCAGACACTTATGCCTGTTCAACAGGAAAACAAATGAGGGATGGGGTGTTGTTAAGGATGTGGTTTATACTTATATATCCAGGATCCAGATTATCAAAATTAAAGCAGTAACATTTTGAATCGCAAAGCTGGTAAATCATACCCCTGGTTTTACAGACAAAGCTTAAGCCTAGTCCCAAGCAACTTGCACAAAAATTTCTTAAAGCTGCAGTCCTGCATTTTTCATCTTTGTCGCCATCTCTGTTTGAAATCTGCAATTGCAGTCATTTGCGGAATTATCAACTTTACGTGAGTTTGTTCAACACCCTTGAAAAATGTGTTCTGACGATTCATGCTACCCATTGAGATTTGCTACTTACTGGTTATGCGCATGTGCAGATTCATTTTTTTTTAACAAAAGTGTTCTAAAGTAATTTCCCTTTAAAAAATGCTAACTAGCATATGAATATTTGTCCGGTCAGCCAGCTGAACAAGAATAACTGAAAGTTTCAGTTACTATGGAAAGGTGTGCTTCGACAAGTCAAAAATGAATATTTGATGATAATATTTCACTTGTAATGTAATCTTTTAAAAAAATAAAAACAGTAGTCTAGCTACTCACAACTTAGAATTGTATTATACTTGTATTTCATATTATATTAATCGACATTCTGTGATCGATTCGTGCTACGGGAAACATTTTTCGACAAGGCAGCACAAATCGTCAGAACAACTGCACAGCATGGATGAACACAATGTTTGAGGACAGTGTGCAGCTGTCAGTCACCGTGCCGGTGTGGATACTGGCATTCAGAATCACAGATTATTGTTTTTGAAAGTATGACCAACCTAATAATTTTCACCGGAAAATGTCATCTGAACAAGAAAGAAACATCCACTTTTGTTCTGGTTCTGACATTGCAGTAAATCGCGCTGATTAAATCCAACAATCACTTATGCCGAGTTCAGACTGCATGATTTTAGCCACGATTTTGGCTCGCCGACAGGTTTTGAGAAATCGCCGACAAATGCCCGAAATCACAGGCAAATCGGCGCTCGTTCACGCGAGTGACAATCACGCAGTGTGAATGAACAAAGACGCGAACTGAGAGAATCACCGACGAGTCGCCGACGCCCGTGAGATATTTGGCATGCTAAATATCTGGACCTGTCGGCGATTCAAAATCCTGCTGTGTGAAAAGTGTTTTGACTGAAAACTACATCGGCGATCACCGGCAGCCAGTGAGAGAGCAAGATACAGAGCAGCAGGGAGTTCGGGGAGGAGTTATAGATCACATATCAACATGATATGGCATTGTTTCAACAAAAAAAAGCTTCTTCTCGGTCTATTTGGACACAATAAATGGAAGAAAAATTAGTAGAAATTTGGCAGGAGCACTCGTGTCTGTTTCACCAGCTGTACCACAACCGGGTCGAAAAAAAAAAGTCTCACGTGAGAACTCCGGTCTTGCACGTGTGGTGTCGCGCGTTGTTTCCTTTTCATATCTCACGCGTGTTTGTTGTGAAATGTAGTTTGCGTGCAGCGTGCTAGGCAGAGTCTGTCGGCGATTTTTCTAAAGTCATGCAGTGTGAAACCTTCTGTCGCCGATCCATCGTCCAGTGTGAACACAGCAGCGACTGAATGCTGGCCAAGATAGTCATGCAGTGTGAAAAGAGCAGCGACCTGACTACTTTGAAAATCGTGCAGTCTGAAAGAGCCAAGTTATTATATCACGCAAAACCGTGCAAATTATACTTTGTTCTCAGATTGTTAATGTTAACAACAGCATCATTGTGTGACTACATGTAATGCCCTTCAGATATTGTCCTTGTTTTCGCATGGGTCTGGTTGCAGTCGCGTTTTTTCTGTAGCCACTCCGAAATCCGAACAAAGTCTTTTGCATTTTACAGCGGGTGAATCTGTTGTCACTGGTGATTGTCGTTCAAACCTTTCTGGATCCGCCCTCAAATTGACAAGTTTAATTATATCAAGTGCCATGAGAAAAGGCTATAAATCTCCTCCTCAAACATCCTCACACGCAATATAGCCTACTAGCCGAAACTCCTCCTTTATGTGTACAGATGTGACGTAATGACGCAAAGAAATGCTCGAATCTCCCGCGGAAATCCACCTCTAACATTTTTTTTTTCTTTCATTTTCTAAAGCATGTTTATAACAGCTATTAAATTTCCTAATTGAACTAAGGCCTAATCCTGGCTTAATCTAAGCCCTGTCTGTGAAACCAGACCTTATTGTTGTACCTGTCTATACAAAGTTTAGTTGAATGCATTGTTTTTCACTTGTGTGCGTCATCAATATGGTTTTTGCTGTAGATGTAATCTTTGGCCAGGAAAAGATTTCCTCATTATTTTTTCCCCTAGGGATGCTCCAACGTTACGTAAAGCTTTTGAACAATCACGCTAATCTAATCATCTCCATGAGTGAGTTTGGACTTCAGTAGCTCTGCAATCTGCTACATAATGTTCCTTCAGAATCTGTGGATCTCATCTGGCAGAGCACGGCTCTGTCTCTCTGCTTTTATTCGCTCACATGGTCTCGTGTGCTTTTGACATGCCCATTCCCTGGGAAAAGAGGTTTTCTTAATCATCACAGCCCCATTGCATTTATCTGGTTAGTGACAGTGTTTTTCAGCCATTTGAGAATTGAAAATAGAAGACAGACAAGACAACAAATACAGAGCTCATTGTTTGCCACTGTTTGTTTATCGTGGGCTGTCTCTGCTCAAACAGCTTTTATTACCAGCCATTATCTAGTAAGGTTACATGAGGTATGTCAACGTCAGCGCTGGGGTACTCTTTGATCGTGCACTCTCATGCAATATGCACTATTTCTGCGACTACTAAATTCTCATATGGCACTTCATTGTTTAGAATGATAGTAATGTAAGCTGCAGCAAATCTAACCAAACTGTTTAGCCCCTTCCTTATCTTTTCATTGATTTAGAACAGATTTAAATCATTAAAACACTGTTCGTTAGTGATTTTAAAGCATTTGCTTGATATTTAACCACAGTTCCTTCCGTTCACATTTAACTAACTTTGATCATTTCATGGATGGTGATAATGGAGTTGTTAGAAGATCAGGCTGAGCGATCAAAAGCTCAGGTCTCAGTCGCAGACAGACATCTATAGTGGTTCCTATCAGATTAGAGGAAGATGGCCACATTGGGTGGGCAGGTCAAAGACTATCTAAGGCTTTTATGGCCTATAAAAGCCACCGAAACTCAGCTTAATGAGTGTGCTCAAAGTTCATGGGAATGCTCGTTGTTTATATGGACAAACTAATGTTAAACGCATTAAACCGTCATTGTTTTTTTGTTTTTGTTTTTATCTTTTGTCAAATACGAGCCAAAAGAATTTCGCCATATGAATTTTATTGCATTCTATAACACTTCAAGTGGCAGCTTCAAACAAATGATGCTAGAACTAAATTCAGCTTTGCCGCCTTTTTTTCTGGTTCTAAAGTCTCTTATGCTCAGCAAGGCTGCAATTATTTGATCAACAATACAGGAGAAACAGAATTATTTTGAAATATTATTACAATTTAAAATAACTTTTCTATTTTGATATGTATGGAAATGTCTGTAATTGTGGACAAATGTGGGCACAGAGGACTCAGGTGTGATCCTAATTTTTATTTATTATAATTGTTATATCACTGTCTTCGATTAAAGTTTTGTCTATCCATTTATGGTGGGTTTTTTTATTTTGGGGGTATTTTTGAATTTATTTACTTCAAAAAGTACCATATTTTCTATGTAAATTATGCTTATTTTTATGTTTTATTTTTTTTAACTACATTAAAATATCATTCCAATAAGTTCCTAGAGCTAAAACCTAAAGATGAAGTGACTTTGCTGTCACCTGGTGCCTTATTTTGGCTTATTTTAGAATGCTCTAAATTACAGTTTTTCCCATTCATTTCTATAGGTGCCAATTTTTGACCCAAATACAAGATCAAGGAGTTTTTTTTCACCCGCTTAACATTGTAGAATTGAGTCAAAAAAATGGTGTGTGTTCAGGAGGCAAACTTAGGAAAAGTAGCCAAGTCTTGTACCGCTCAGATTAAGGGAAGTATTTTTAAAAAAAATAAATCAAAACTATTTTGCCCACATTTGTCCAGAATACGGTTTTAGGGTTAATTCCTGTGATTTCAGATTTGATTCTAACATTCTGATTCGCTACTCAAGAAACATTTCTTATTATTATCAATGTTGAAAACTGTTCCTTTTCACACAGATATCCTACAGGTCACTAGGTATTTAGCTGTCCGTCTTTAAAACAAAGGCCACTTTGTGTGATGTTTTGTTATATTTGGCTACTGCAAAGAAATGCATACATTATTACGTGTGGCTTACGTTACATATATATTCTCGTACCACTGTGTATTTCTCATTGTTATTTGATGGTAGGCTAATGCATTTTAAAGAAGATGCATTTTTTATGAATGTCACTCCTGTACACGTGCACACATATATGTACAAAAATGCTTTTTTTTCCCCCAGAGAGCCTCGCAGCAGAATTCCCAGCACAAGTTAAAAGGCAAATTCCAAGTACAGGCTGAATGAAATTCCCATGTCATGTCCTGTTCTCTACTTGTAGTCCAACCATCCCCCTCGTTCTCCTCCTTTTCCAGACTCCCTCTCTCTCTCTTTCTCACTCAGTCTTCCAGACCTCCCTCTTTCCCTTTCTTTCATACTCCCTGCTCTCCAGAGTTTCATTCTGACTGGTCTGTGTCTGTCAGTGGTGAATATTTCTGCCTCCTGCCTTCTCCGTGTCACATTCCAGCTTCTAGGGCACAGCGTCCTCCTGACATGGGTTATAAAGAGAAGCACAGCTCTAGTATGCATCTGCACTCGGCGCTATGACCACCTTTTGCCATCAGTGAATTTTTTGAATTGTTTTGAATAGGCAAACAGACACTCCAGGAGAGTTTACCTTCCCTTCTTTGAGACCTTTTGGACTTGTATGGATTCTCATTTGTACAGAAAGCTCACTTATGCACAGTGGAATACTCAAATGAAACGGCTTCAGCTCAGATGTGTGCATGGACAGAATACAATGGGTGAGTTTGAGTGGAACTGTGTGATGATCATATTGCAATTGTGGGTTTGGCAGTTACTGATTAAACAAAATTGAACAGTCACACTTATTGAATGCTTATTAAATCATTTAATTTGATATACTAATAAAAATTCATTCATATACTAATTTAATATATTCAAAATAATTATATTTAAAATATTATAATAAAATATTTAAGATATTAAATATATAATATTATACTGTTTTTATCAATTATACTGAAATGTTTTACAATTATAGTAAATAATTATAAATTATAATTTTATAGCTTATTTATAGGTGTTTCACTGCCCTTTAACTTTAATGTTTTTATTTAATGTTCAACTGTAACATGAATAAACAGATCACGTTGAGGTCATAATCCCCCTGTCTATGGCCATACAGATATGATCTATAGGCCTATCCTTTTTTTCTGCTAAATTAATATACTCTGCTAAAGCTATGAATTATCAAGGTTTGTATAACGTGGTTCAGAGCTCACTATAAGGAAGATATAATACCACGACGCACCATTGCAAATGAATTGACTATGCAATTAGTTTATCCACACCTTCAACAACCAAAACAAGAAAAGAAAAGGGGAACACCTTTGCTCTCTGTGTTAAATAAAAGCTGTTGAATGACTCTCAGGGGTTATGGACTCTGTTTGAACAACAGCACGCTCGCAGGATTTCCCTTACAACTTCACATTAGATTGATGTCTTTTCTCTGCTCAGGAGGGCCAAATAGGGTCAACATCATCCCTCAAGCACAACCAGACATCCATGAGCCATGAAACAAAACCCAAATGGTGATTATGGCTGTTTGACACAATTAAAGCAAGTTTAAGATTAACAATAAGGTTCGGTTTGTTACCATTAGTTAATGCATACCATGCATTTACATCACTTATTAATCCAGGTTAATAAAAAAACAAAATATTGTTCTTGTAATTCATGATTGTTCATAATATTTTAACCAATGTAGATTTACACAACTTCAAATGTTAAGAATTTATAAGTATAAGTAAAAATTAAAATGCTATTGCAATTTCATGTTAGCTAATGCAGTAACTAAACTGAACCCAACTGTAAGGTGTTGACGCTTTTTGCTACTTAGAAGTGTACGCACAATTTCAGGGCCCAGATATATCCTCAATCAGGTTTTTAGCATTATATTATAACTAATGACATCACTAACAGGAGTTTCTCTGTGTGTGCCAGCGGAGTCAGTGAGGAGGAAGTGTCCTTTAGTCAAACCTCTTATTTTATACGTCCACGTCCACCCTCAAATACACAAAGACCTCAATGTCTAGACCATAATTGAACTATTAGCTAATAGCTACCTAGCCAATTGTTAGAGTGTGATATCCTTGTGGCCATAGACCTCATGACTAGAAACAATACTTTCCCTCACCTTAAGAGTTTGTCTCACTTTTAGAGCCTGCTGTCGCCTGCTCTGGTTCTCGAAGGTCTCTAATAGAAGGACCAGATGTTGGCAGGACTTCCTGCAAATCAAGTGGTCTCAGACAGCTGCTTTGTGTCAGCTCCTGTCCCTGTTCCCGCTCCTAGAGCAGTAACGGTGGGGCCGGTGGCCCTGAACGCACACAGGGCGGCATTGTTCAGTGAGACAGGCTGAACACACAGGATTCATACAGGTCTGAGTTGAAGTAAGTGTAGTGGCCAGAGACTTCAAACTGAATGGCCATGTTGTTTCAAACCTGTGTGAGTTTTATTTATCCTGTGGACACACAACACAAAAGCAGATATTTAAAATAATGTTCTCGTTGCTTTTTTCCATTCATTGGAAGCATACAACAACTTGCGGCTGTCAAGATCCATAAAGGACAAAAAGCACCATAAAATTACCATAAAAAATATATCATTCTCACATACTTGAAAAGTAGTGTCAATGAATAACATTTGATCATCAGCTTTTACATATTTCCTGAAATCTTTTAATGAGCCTGCTGTTGTTCATTATGTTCCCTATTTCACTCTTTTTTTTTTTTTTCTTAATTTAATATTTTCCTTGTTGGTTTGGCTGCTTGAAGTCACAATGCAGTGTTATAATGTAATTCCACAAAGCCTTCTATTGGAAAAAAAAGCCTTCTGTCAGTATGAATCAAGCTCAAAAATACACAGGACCCTGGCAAGGGAGCATGTGGTATTTCATGAGCCCCTGTACCATTATACTCAGGGATTTGCCTGTTTTGTATGAGATATGTGTTTTGTGCAGCATTACGACCAGCCTATCACATGCATGCTTTCATGATTCAGCATATATCAGCACTGCCAATGGGGTGCAGTTAAGCAATTAAAAAGAGAACAAGTGGCTATGGTTAAAACGAAAACATGAGGGAAACAAACTAAAAACAATGGGGCATTGTGTTGTCTGTTTTAGGGTTACGTCATTTAAAAGCAAGCCTGCCATATTTACCATTTTCAAATTTAAAGTTATATGGTAATAAAGGGCCATTCACACAGAACACGTTTTGCATTAGTTTTTTCATTGTGTAAACATATATATTTTTTTAATCTTGCCGTTTCTTTTTCAGATACACTGCCCTTCATCTTGTATACTTAAACTCATTGTATTTTGTGTTAAATAGCCATAGCCCCCTATTGTTTATATTTGTGTTTTTGAATGCAAAATACACTGGACGCAGTTGTGAATCTCATGTCATATTTAGAATGCGGAGTCATGTTAAAGGGATAGTTCACTTTGAAATTAATTTTTGATATGTTTTAGCTTAACGTTAGGCTACCTCAAGGGCATCCAAGATGTAGGTGTCTTTGTTTCCACTGTATTTTCAATTATGGTATTTTTCGGTCAAACCGTTGTTGTTTATCAGTCATGTTTGTCAGTCAAGTTGTTTATCAGTTCTCACACAAAACGCTCGTTTCGTGTCTTGGGCCATCAATGTGTACTTACATTCCCGAGTCATTAAATCATGTTTAATTTGGACTTCTCTGTGCATGCTCTTTTAGGTGGGCCCCGTAAATCTCCATTATATGACTGATGGACAACGGTTTTACCGAAAAATTTCAAAATTGAAAATACTGTGGAAACAAAGACGCCTACATCTTGGATGCCCTTGAGGTAAGCTAAAACACATAAAAAATTCATTTCAAAGTTAACTATCCCTTTAAAGGGATAGTTCACCCAAAAAATTAAAATTACTCATCTTCAAGCCATAGGTGTATATGACTTTCATATTTTAGACAAACACAATCTGAGATAAAAATGTCCTGGTTCTTCCAAGGTTTAAATGGCAGTGTATGGAGGAGATTTTGAAAGTGCATCAATCCATCATAAAAGGGCTCCACACTTCACCGGGGGGTTAATAAAGGCCTTCTGAAGAAAAATATTCATATTTAACAATAAATATTCATATTTAACAATATTCATATTTAACAATTCCAACAGGCCGCCTTCTGAAGAAAAATATTCATATTTAACAATAAATATTCATATTTAACAATATTCATATTTAACAATTCCAACAGGCCGCCTTTATTAACCCCCCAGGAGCTGTGTGGAGTACTTTTATGGTGGATGGATGCACTTTTTTGGGCTTCAAAATCTCGTCCTCCATTCACTGCCATTATAAAGCTATAAAGAAGAATGTCATGTATAGAATGGCTTGAGGGTGAATACGTCATGGGGTAATTTTCATTTTTGGGTGAACTATCCCTTTAAACGAGGTTCCTTTAAAAAAAAACATTGGAGACCTTGCTTTTTTTTTATTCCACTGCCCTGAATCTCAAAAAGGACACAAAGGGACTATAAGTTGTACACAACAAAACAACAACACTGTGGATGCATTACAGCAAACATTCCAAATCCATCTGTCATGTTGCCAGAATTGGCAAAAGCACAGGGAGTACCTCACAAATAGAACGGAGCATCCCTTTACTGTTAGATACTCAATGCAGGATAAATGTGGACATCAGACAGTTTTTGACCCAATGCAACACGATTCTGTGCTTGTACGCAAATATATTATTACTTCTGACGCCATTTGATAGTTATGTGTTCCGTGAAAGAAAGAAATGTATACAGGTTTGGAACGACATAAGTGTGAGTAAATTAAAAAAATTTTCCTTTTTTGGATGAACTATCCCTTGAAACCTTTATATGCCTTTCATGAGCTTGTGTGGTGAACAAGTTCAGCATAATAAACCCAAAATACTTTTAACAGTTCTGTGGCAGCCATAAATTCTAATGTGCATTAGAAGCTTGATCTCGCATAAATATGGTAATACTTAGCATCTGTCTTCACAGACGGTCTCTTTCTTTTCAATTAAACTCTTGTACTGCAGATCACTTAATGTCTTGTGTTAATAGTGTTGACTCTTTGGCCTATAATTATGGAGTTGCTAACTGTTTCATTCTGAGCCAGGTGTGCGTGGCCTCTAGCAGATCAACTGAGCAGGCAACGTTTCAGCTGTTGCAGGCATGTAACCATTGCCACTACACAATGGCTTCCTTTTATGGTTGATATTGTTTTACACCCAGTGTAGCAAGTGACTTCGGCCAGCTGTTTTGATTTGTTGAGTCTTACAGGTTAAAATCAATATTTTTTGGAAGCAACTAAAATGTGAAGTGTATGATGCTTTATAAGACAGAATTGAAAATGAAACAAATGTTCTTCAAAATAGTCACATGGGCCTCTCAGGTCAAAGACGATACAGTGTACGGTACCATGCAAAAAGCCAGGCTGAATGTTTGTTTGTTTATCCTATGGGGTCTGCTCTGAATGTGTGTGTGCGTGTGCTTCCATGTGTGTTAGTGTGATCTGTCAGTAAGAGCATAATCTGGCCTCCGGCTTGCTTACGTGGTAAAGCTGTGTTCTGAGAGACGGGACCTTTGTGAAGGACGGTGGAATGGCACAAATTGTAATACTTCAGTGTTTTTAAACGACTGTTTCTCAAATGGAGTACAATATGTAAGAAGAGCCTCTGAATATACGTTTCTAGAAGTTGTACATTCCAAGAATAATTACCCATGACCCCAAGTTTAAAAGAAATGTTCAGTGGAGAATAGGATTCAAATGGGAATGCCATGCCAGCCAGTTACACTCTTAAAAATAGAGGTTCCTTAGTGGCATTGATGGTTCCATGACCATGAAGAGAGTTAACATCCATGGAACATTTCCATTGCACAAAAGGTTCTGGGTCCCCTGACATGGGATTATTTTAAAATGTTTTCTGAGTTGCCCTTATAATGTTAGTATGCTTTTTAGATAAAAAAAAGTCATAATTTAGAAATAAAAGACATTTTTCGTAGCCTGATTTTAGCCTCTGATTTGAATGCTGTGTTTGAAGGGGCGTGTCTGCTATGAGATTCAGTGTAACCGCCCACTGCTGTGATTGGCTGACATGCTTGCATATGAAATAGCTACATAATTACATGTGAGACTCTCTCAAACACTTTTCCTACAGCTATTATACTTTTTACTATTACAGCGATCGAGATTAACAAATCGTGAGAAGTTTATTAAGTATTTAGATCTATTCCCATCACATAAAATGTTGCTGTGATGAGCATCGAGCAAGCAGATGACAGTCTGTTGATCGCGAGAATCAAGATCTTATCATTGCAATGCATTTTCTGCACTCTCTCTAATGCTTTCACCAATGCAAACACACTGTTGTACATACAGTAAGAGCTTTGTTGTGCAGTGTAACGTGCGTTATTGATTTCATAACGGGTTTGCCTGATCAACTTGCGCTGTGTGGAAAGATTGTTCTTTGATCGCTTTCTGTATATAATTTGTCCCTAATTTAAATAAGATCATTTTCATCCTAAAAAGAAGTGATGTAAAGTTGATATTTTAGTCACTGGCTTGACTTACTGATGCATAAACAGTATTGAACGATTTTGAGAGAAAGATTACCTGTCTGAACTTGAAGACTTAGGCAACACATTAGAAATTGTTGCTTGGTAGAGTTGTGGAAACAGTCGTCTGTGAAATGTTTGGACCATACAAAACTTTGGGAAGTTGTGTCGGCACATGCAGAGAAAATAAAATTAACCCATTGTTTCTTCAGAGGCTCGGATAAATGAACTATTGCTCGTTTGCAAGCTATGATATCTCTCGAGGAAAAATTCAAATCACCCTAGCTCATTTTCTCATTGGCGAGCCAAATTTTCTGGGCAGGTAAAGCAGAGAAAGGGGGGGTTACCTTTCCTCCGGATGACATCATGGGGAGGAGATTCAAGATCAGCCCGTCTGAACTTTCATTTTCTCAAATACAGAAAAAGATAGCCAAAGCTCGGTTTACACCGATTGAAATTTCTAGCCACTGGGGGACCATGTACAGGCCAGGTGAACTCATATTAATATAAAAAAATTTCATGTCATTGGACCTTTAAGATTATCAAAATGTTCTCCACACTAAGAAAAAAAGGTTATTCTTGGAACTGCTAAAAGAAAGGTTCTTCAGAGAACGCAAAATGGTTGTTTTTGGTATCGCTATGAAAACTGTCGCTAACTATCGCTGCTTTTCTCGAGGCGCCGTCCCCTTGCTGGCGACTCGGCCACCTGCGTGCAGAGTGTTTGTGCATCGTGTTTTATGAAAATTTTTCTTACTTATTTTACAAAAAGTCCTCTTTTGGCATCTTAATTTTTAATGCACACAGAGTCGTACAAACACAGAACACCAACATTGACATCCCTTGGGGCTGGTTTGAACATAGTTCTCCACTAAAGTGCTCAAAAAAGGTGATTCTACTAAAACATTCTTTAGTTGAAAGCTTCGTTCCATTTCCAAGAAGCCAGACCTAAATAAACTCATCATGTTTTTCTTGCCGTTAAAGCAAAAACCAGCAGCATGTTAAACTGGTGCTGAATCAGTACAAAAGGGCAACATCCTTCAACAGCCCATTGTTTTTCATCCAAGTAAATCTCTCATCATGACAATAAATAGTTAAATGTGGCATTATAAAAACATTTCTGGAAAAAAATGGCTATAGTGACGTTAAATAATAGCAGTCTTGAGGCAGCTGAGGTATGGAAAAGCTTTAGTTTTCCCATCTGTGTGGGGTTAAGCACATTTAGGTCCTCCAGCTCCACTGTTCTGCTTCACTGAGCTAACTCTCACTGAGTCGGAGAGAGCCGAGACTGGCCCTGCATTCTGAAACCTAATATTAGAGAAGAAAAAAGCACGGGAGAAAAAAAAAGGGGAAGAAAAAAAAAACACAAGGGAGAGGAAGTGTAGCATTAAGGTTGGCAAATGAATCTGCCCAAAGTCATGTTTTGTGATTATAATGAGGGTGAAGCGGTGTGGTGCAGGCAAATGAGAGTCAAATAAATCATGGCTGTATTTAGGATCTCAGGCTCTAACATGAAATACTCAGTGATGCAAGATAATAGGCTATCTGTTCGATCCTGTGAAATCGTAACTGGAGTTTAGTGTAGTCTTTGGGTTTTTACTTTGGATATGTTAGTGTACTCCTGAAAGGTGACAAATGCTTTAGCAAACACATTTAAAGGGTTAGTTCACCCAAAAATGAAAATTAAGTCATTAATTACTCACCCCCATGCTGTACCAACCCCGTAAGACCTTCGTTCGTCTTCGGAACACAAATGAAGATATTTTTGATTAAATTTGAGAGCTGTATAACTACCACATTGGCTCCTAAGGGACTGCCTCTTGACGGCCCAGAAAGTCAATGAAGAAAATGTTTAAATATCCCAAGTGACTACCGTGGCTCAACTATATGTTTATCAAGCGACGCGAATACTTTTTGTGCGAAAAAACAAACAAAAATAACGAGTTTATTCGACTATTCCTTTTCTTCCTTGTAGGCCAGAAACGAGACTTCCTTAGATTTCCACGACGCATGCGCGAGAATTGCGATCTCCTTACACTACTTTAAATCGCAATTCTCGCGCATGCGTCGTGGAAATCTAAGGAAGTCTCGTTTCTGGCCTACAAGGAAGAAAATAGTCGAATAAACTCGTTATTTTTGTTTGTTTTTTCGCACAAAAAGTATTCTTGTCGCTTGATAAACTTATAGTTGAGCCACGGTAGTCACTTGGGATATTTAAACATTTTCTTCATTGACTTTCTGGGCCGTCAAGAGGCAGTCCCTTAGGAGCAAATGTGGTAGTTATACAGCTCTCAAATTTAATCAAAAATATCTTCATTTGTGTTCCGAAGACGAACGAAGGTCTTACGGGGTTGGTACAGCATGGGGGTGAGTAATTAATGACTTAATTTTCATTTTTGGGTGAACTAACCCTTTAATATCTGTCTATCTGTCAGTGGCAACAGTGGCAAGGAACCAAAACTCCATAAGATTGGATGGAGAAAAAAACCTTGGGAGCACCCAGGCTCAGTCGGGGGCCAGTTCTCCTCTGGCTAACATTCATATTGTTTATATATAAATATTAAATATAAATATTGTTTATATATAAAACGGCGCCATAACATATCGCCGGCGTTGAGTCGTCTCTTCACAGGCGTTGGGGCATCCAAAATCCCTGTGAGAGGCTGGATACAAAACTGGACCTGACGAACGCCATTTTTCTCAAATGCCATTGAGAGAACAGCAGAAAAGTGTAGTCTGTTATTCTGTATATTCAGTCTGTCTGTCTGTTAAAAGCTGCTCATTATGTTCTTTGTTTTGTACAGTGTGTAAATGTGCACTCAGTTATGTCTATAAACCATGCAGGCTTATGCTGAATTAAGTAAAATGAATTATTAGAAGAAGTCAAATGTGTATGTGGGATTATGTGATCAGACATGACATCTTGAGCATTCATTATGCCATCTCTCCTAATCTTCCTTTATGAGGTGTGAGGAGATTGAGTGGTTTGTGGTTCCAACAAACTCCGGATGGGATAAAAATCACATGATACAAAAATAAAACAGTCATTAGTAGAGGGAATTCAGTTTTCTTTGCGTTTGATCAAATGCTCACATGCTCTTTTAAATCTAGTAGAGGGATTCCATTGTTTTGCACTCTTTCCATTTTATATTCTGTATTGTCATGCATCTTCCTTATCTTTCTCTGAATATTCTTTGACCAGAGTTCCATTTTGCCATTCCTTCTGATCAGAAACAGCTGCGGGAAAACTGTGTGCAGTTCTCTATTTTTAAAACATTTCCTCTAAAAATAGAAAACTCCCCAATGAATCTTTTTCTGTGATGTCTAATCTCTCTCTCTTATGAAAACAATGATGAAGTCTGAATAATTCCCCCTGTTCTTTCGAGTTCATGATAAACAGACCCCTGTGAAAAGACATATTTTCATAAGGCCACTTGCAGTATCAGACTCCCTGTGATATTTAGTGATATTTAAGCTCTTATCCCAACCCTCTGACAAAAACGTTTATGTAATGTCCCCCAAAATATCTTCTTCCGAGGAAAACATTCAGATTTCCAATGACATGAAGGCGAGGAAATGTTGACTTATTATTATTATTTTTTTTTTTTTGAGTGAACTGTCCCTATAATCTTGACTAAAAAATGCACCTATTTACCATTTCACCTGTTTGTTTGTTCTTGAGGAACTTAATGGCACAGAAAAATGCCCGACCAGCTAAAAGTGACCTTCTTGGTCAACAATGCAGGCTTGTGGGAGGTCTAGTTGACATTGACTCACTCTGGCCCTGGCTGTGAATACTAATGACAGCAGATGTCCAGCCATTATTGTCTCAACCTAAATATCATGTTATAGTTGAGAAACAGGTGCTTGAATTCCTGTTCAAATTATGAGATCCTGGAAACATTATAGAAGTTTGTTGTTTGTGACTATGCGCTTAAAACAGGAGAACGGCCATGCTTCATGTTTCTTATTCAATGAGGAACAACTTCCTTTTAGAGTTACTCGTTTTCTGTACTTCTATTTGTGAAGTCAAATGAAAGGGTATTGGCTTGTGCCAGCTTTGAAGCTCAGGTTTGGGCTTAGCTTTGGCCCGGCGTCTGATTAAAGCCAGGCTCCATTGGTCCGGGCCTTCAAATACTACAGGCTTCTGGATTCAATAAAGCCAAAAATGAGCTGCCGCTTTCTTCTCTTGATTGCGGCGCATAACGGTGGTTTCATTTGGAGGATAACGCTGAAAACTCTCAAAATATTTGTAATAGTCTATTCCAGGGAACACAGTAAGCATAATTCATTCAAGAATGTTATGGGCCCTTTGACAAATCGGTTTTCTCGTGATTCGTGAATGTAAAACACCACATTTGACATTCTGTATTTTGCTTTTATATGTTAGTATACGTATTTCATTGTTATTATAGCATGATAGAATTACATATCTCATTATTTTGTTTAATGTTTTCATAAAATGATATGCTGTGCTTAACTTCAACTTAAATAAGAGTTTTGAGTTTTGATGGACGTCATATAAATGTTTTTGTTTTCTTTGAATCTGAACATATTTAAACCAAACCTGTCTGTCACAGGAAATGCTAAGATAACTGATTTCAATCATAACTTATTATTTATTTAAAGGATTAGTTCACCCAAAAAAATGAAATTCAGTCATTAATTACTCACCTGAGCCACTTCTGTAGACTCGGATTAGTTAAATGGATTAGTTTTACGATATCTCTTTTTGACGCTTCAAAGTGATAGTTGTGTAACAGTCTATGAAGGGACAGAAAACCCTCAGATTTTATGGTCTTCATTTGTGTCCCGAAGGTGAACGAAAGTCTTATGGGTTTGGAATGACATGAGGGTGAGTAATTGATGACAAATTTAATTTTTGGGTGTTCAAATATTTATTTATTTTTTTTATAATTATAACGAATTTAATGCTTTTTGCAATGTGTAGTTTGTATATTTTGCCTTGATGAATGATGGGATTAAATTGCTTTTCTGTGATCTCTCAAAATTTTGTCTATATTTTTTAAACGAAATCATCCTTTTCAAGCTTTTAAGATTAAATAACTGGCCTCTTTTAACCTTGTATTGATATTGGAAGAAGCTAAGTAATTTAGATCTATTTTAATATGATGACCGGTTACGACCCATGAGATTTCTGTGGGAAAAAAGGACTTGTCCTGCATGGGAAAAGTCAAGTGAAGTTTTCCAAAAACATGAAACGCTATCTACCACAAGAACAACAATTTACTGTTTTCCAAAAAATAGTCTGAAGTAAAGATATGAAAACATAATTTAAATTTTTATATTAATAATTTTTCAATCTGTTACATGCAAAATTGACTGAAAAATCTGAAAATGACTGAAAAATCACTGACTAGTCATTTACCAACTACTGTATGTCATATATATTGCTCTAACACAAATCCTGATATTCGCATTGTGACCAAGTTTCATTATTTAAAAAAACATGTCATAATTCAGTAAGCAGAATTTTATGTTTTAGCTACTCATTGTGGCTTTCAAATAGTAAGATAATTGGCTTGTCCCAAGCGAACTTTGTACAACTTCAACACACATTATTGTTTTTGTTTTTTTGTCTAGTTAGGGAGGGTTTTTGTCCTGACTAATCACTGTGGTTAAATGGAGGAGTGTGTGTACAGGAAAAGGACTCATAGTGATACTGTGTGATGTATGAACTCTAAGTTTGGGGAAATAGCGTTTTTCCACTGAAGGTCTTATCATAGCACTGAGGGGGCTGCTCTGTTATATAGATCACTGTGACTCATACAGTAGCCCTGCATTTTTCTTTTTCTTTTGCTTTGTCCGTCAGTTTTGAAGAGCCAAAGGGAGGATGCTGAAGTTTCTTTCTCATTGTGTCTTGCTTGCTTTTGTTCTCTGTTCTTTGCAGTGTGACCTTAAAGTTCACAGATGGACCACTATGTATCGACACACTCCAGGTAAGACTCTACAATATTACAATTCTCATGCTATCCTGTGTTAAACAGGTAAAAAGAACCACAAACATGTCTCTGCAAAACAATAACATCAGCATCTCAGTATTAATAACAGTAATTAATTTGTGTTGCTGTAATTTTTCCAAAATTTTCACAGGCAGATGCAAAAGGTTATGTTATTGTCTTGCATGGAGGCTTCACATAGCATTTGAGTAGTTACAACTGAAAATAATGTTTAAACATCCAAATTATGGTGCAGAGCCTGGGAGATATTCATAATTATAAGATAGTAATGAGGGTGAATGAAGAGCCTCATCAGACTGCACAGACTGAGAGACTCAACAGTTACATGTTACATAATGAACAGTTGCTTAGGAGTGCGGGGTATTTTAAACAGGTATTTCCAAGTAAATGGATACCAATTAGGGCTTTAAAAACATGCAGTTAAAAATCTGATTCCCAAGAAGTTAAATGCACTTTCATACATGCTGTTTTATTGTGTATTTATTTTATTTTACTAAGACAATATTACTGAATTCTAAATTTTCGGTCTAAAAACTGATTTTTTGTTTTTGTAATTTTCTAGCAATAGATTTTTACACAAAATGTTTAGATCTTTAAATGCTCTATAGGTGCATTTTAGTTAATTTAACATAGGGGTGTCCTGACTTATGCACACTGTATTTTAAAGAAGAATGTTTATTTATTTATGATGCATTTTTCATACACAAAGAAAATTGGTGTCCTTAAAGGTTGGATTTTTCCTCATTTTTCTAATCAAGGCATTAAGATCAATTTCCAAAGGATGATTTTTTTATTCCTCTTTTTAGGCAACTTTAGCATGGGTGTCCTAACTTATTCACATCACTGTATATAAAAACACAGCAAAAACACCAACATCCACCTATATCTGTGTAAAGTGTCAACAGTCTAATTCCTTATTTACGCTGAAAGAGCAGCCTGTCTTCCTCTAAATGAGACGGACCAAGACTCTACATTCCTTTACACCCACGTGAATGACTGGCTCTGAGTGCCGTCTACCTTCAGCCCAGCCCCAGACTATACTGAACAACATTTAGTAACCCAAGCTTTCTGTCCAACCATCCTGCCACACTGATTCTGTGTTGTTTGTGTTCAACCACCTTTGTTTCATTACATATTTCTTCATTTTGGGATGAAAGACAAAAACCAGCCAATAAGTCCTGGCAATAATTTACGGGTAAATTTTCCCCGATGCCTAGAAATAGTTTTACAAGAGAGAATGAGGGAATGTCAAGGGTAGGATGCTGGCATAAATAATTCTTTATTTGTGAAAGGTTATAATTTCTATCATGATTGTCTCAAATGCAGTCATCAATCACCTTGTCAGTGAATAATAATGCATTAGATCAGAATGTCTTTTTTGTCTGATCTTGTGTGACAGTTTGATGAGGAGAAATTACATTTTAGGTTGTTACAATGTCTGTGGTTGCTCAGAAATATAGCATGATTCTGGTGTTCGGAAATTTCCAGCCTGTCTGTAAAAATAGTTTTCTCTGCACATGAGGTTATGGTACAGCCTAAATGTAGGGAGAAATCCCAATATAATTACACTCTTTAAAACAACATCATTATAAGCTATGGTTCAGTGCTTCCCTTTATGGGGATTTTAAAAAACGAAGGTGGGTTCAGACTGGTTTTAACTTGCGGTATATCTCCCTCTCTTTTTCTCTCTTTCAGTACCACACAATAACTGATCCATAGTCTGTTCGTGTATGAAATGGTTACAGCTTTCCTCAATGAAAGGCAAGCCACTACCGAGGAGATGGCTTTAGTGAGCAATGCACTGGCTGCTTACTCCTTCATAGCAGGTAAAAACAAGTTTGGGACACTACTACTACACTCACATCCCCACTAATCTATAGCCTGCGCAAAAACTGGCCGATTATCATAGATAATCATGTGCATAATTGCAATTCTGCAATTTTTGCAATGGACCCCCTTCTTTTGTCATGTTTTAAATAGACCCTTTTCCTTTATAGGCACGTTTTTTGCCCCGTCCCTAAATGGACTTTTTTAATACTTTATATGCCCAACATATTTTTTATATTGAATACATGTTTAGTAGCCTACTTTTCAATGAAAACTGCTAATAATTCATTCTATATATAAAAATTAATTATACAAAATAAGCTCAAGGACTAAGGAAGTGCAATATAAGAATGTATAGGTCTATTTAAATCTAATTTCTTTTCATTTATTATTATTATATTGTTTATTTTCACCCATTTTAATTATTCAATTATTAGTTTTTCAATTACATTTAAAATTCAACTGTTAAAAAAATATGAGTTTAATTACTGCATGATGTTTCCAAAGTCAGTGAGTAATGGTGTTAAATAATCTAAAACTGCTGTATTATGCAGCCAGGAAACACTACACACCTATAGACTGAACATGTAATAGAGTGTTCACTTTGTAGGCAAGTTAGCATCACACTTCAAGAAAAACCCAATAGGATTTTCCCATAGGCTTTTGAATTATCGCTAAAAACAAGGTCTGTGATCAACAAAAAGTTTATGATACTCAACGAGATTCAAACTGAGCCAGTTACGTGAGCAACCTGTATGTCTTCTAGTAGCTGTGGTGAGTGAAATCTGAATAATTCTCTTCAGAATATCACAGAGATGGAGAGAGTAAGTATTAGCTGTCCATGAGCTAGCAGCAGGAGCAACTTTATGACTCTCTATGGGCTTCTCCCTCGACTTTATCGGACTTTTATGCCTCCACGTCCCCCTGATTGCCTGCGAGCTTCTCTTCCTGTCTATACGGCAATTTCTCAACTGTGCGACGGAGACTCGATTCGTTATGACACAATCGTTAACCTATTTTTAAAAACTGCTTCTACAGGGCCATAAGAGAAGATACAAGGTAATAGAGGCTTTTATACTTTGTTGTGTTTGTTTAGAAATAATGGACAAATTAAGTCTTTGGACGCCTCAGATGTAAAGTTATTCGCTGTCAAAATGATGCCAAAATGAATGGGAGACAATGGGATGCTAACAGCAGGTGAAGTTCTGAATGGCGGCTCCCGCGAGGCTTTGACTTCCGGCTGATGGATAACCCCCTTGGATGGAACCGCTAAAATGTTAACTCGCTTTCGCAATTTATACGCATACAAACACGTTTCCAAACACATGTAAAGTTATTCGCTGTCAAAGTGACGCCAAAATGAATGGGAGTCAATGGGAATGCTAATGCAAGTGAAGTTCTGTTACAAGATGGCAGCTCCCGCGAGGCTTCAACTTCCGGTCGATGGTTTACCCCCTTGGGTAAAACAGATAAAACACACTGACATGTTTTACTTCATGCTTTCAAAAATATAAAAATATAATTTTATTTAGAAATGAAAAAAATCACCAGAAGCATAATCATTATATATTTTATTGTAATTTATCCGGACACAATCCGTAACACCTAACGAATGCAAACCTTCCTAACCTTTTGAACTTTTCTGCAGATCACCCGGAACGGGCGGCACTGTATTTTGTGTGTGGAGTGTGTTTGGGACTGGTTCTCACTCTCATCGCGTTAGTGGTGCAGATCTCCTGTCGAACCGACTGCAAAAAGGAGCAAGCGCCCAGAAAAACAGGTAAGACTATGGAGAGCACCAGTGACACGAGCGACAGCGATTCAGACTGGGACAATGCCTCCGACCTGTCAGCACGCCGCCACCGGCGCTTTGAACGGACGCTCGGTAACGTGTTTACCTCCGCCGAAGAGCTGGAGCGCGCACAGAGATTGGAAGAACGTGAGCGGATTATACGGGAGATCTGGATGAACGGACAGCCTGACATGCCGGGCACACGCAGCCTGAACCGCTACTATTGAACTCGTTGCAGGATACAACATAGGGATACAATTGCTATTACACTTTTTTGGGGATACAGTAAGGGACTGGGACATGAGGGTCGCCAACATTTACAAGACGTCTAGGAACATCTCTTCTGGTGGCACTGGCACTCGTGTTTTCAGGTGCACTATGTTGCGCTGTTATACTGACCATACTGACGCCTAGTGGCGTGGATGAAAGATGAAAAAACATTCAAAAGTAATGTTTTTAGTTACTGATGACAATGAAAAAAATTCCACACTTGGTAATGAGAAATTAGGATAGAGAATTTGGTAATTACCCATTTATGGTTTGAAGTATTCAAATAATAATCATGTGATATTATTTTAAAACTTTTCAAATAACAAGCAGGCATTATAATTATTTTAACACAATAAAAATACATCCAAGGCGCATACATTGATAAAAAAATATATAGTTTTAAATGCCACAAACCTTGAGCAACTTCAACAAATCTACATTTTGCCCTGCTCCAAGAAAAAATGAACAGATAATAATGAGGGAAATTACCGAGTGCACATTTTAATGAAAACTCGTTTTAATGAATAATTCACCATGAAATATAAAAGAGGTGGGGGAAAAATAATATGCTTGAGCTTTGACAATGCTTGCCTTGAAATACTGTATTTCTAATTGTAATGAATTGTGTCTGAAATTAGTTGTAGTCACTGTAACAATTTGACAATTCAGACAGATCTTAACCTTTAGTTGGCTGTAATATTATTTTTTTATTTAAACAAAATGACTTTCTGTTACAAACACTTTTAATATACGAAAGCTTTGTCTTGGATCTCAGGGTTTTCATGACCTCTGTGAAGGATTTCTTCTCATTTGTGAGATATTTTGTCAACTGACAAAACAAAATGATTGTCTAAGCCTTCATTTTCGAAAGAAATCGCTGTAAAAATAAAATGATATTAAGGTGGAGGACTTATAGACATCATAATCTCTCATTTTTACAGTGTAGGATTTTTCAAGCAGGTATTAATTGCATGGAAGGCAATCACCTCTATTTGTATTATTTTTCACAGGAATCAGGAGGATAGTATGAATTTTCAACATGGTGCTATAGTTAAAATCCATCCATGCATGAGCACAGTTGAGCAGTATGGTCCAGAAATGTCAGATACGTCCTCAAATATGTCCCTGTCCTTATTTTACCCATTGGTGTTCAACACATGCAACATTTTAATAATGTAACAAAGAGGCTCGCCTCATTCTACACTGATTTAGTATGCGTTTCAAAAATATTTTAATTTCATATACTTCATATTAGAAAATTATTTTGTGAGGAATTTACATCTGGTTGTCTTTTTTTTTTCATTGTTGTTTTTAATGTGTTTGAGGGGGAGTAATGTGCCAAAAGTTTGTCTGTGGATCCAGTCAATACTTTCCATAAAATAAAAACCGAAGCTTTTAAAGCGATTTGTTCATGCCAATACTTCTGTAAGTTAATTACATTCTGAATATCTCTTTGCACAAACTTTTACTGAATGTATTAGTGCCCTCTGTTGTCTGATGAGAGCAGGTGTTATGACAAAATCCAATATAGGCTACATTTGAAAGATTTTTATTCCAATATTAGGCCATGTAAATGAGGAGACGGACAAAAAGAACGAAGAAAGAGTAGTACCTACCTAAATAACCTTTTATAGCAGTTTAGATGACTGAACAAAGAAACAATATGCAAATCTATGAAGTAGCATGGTAAAAGACCGTATTATTACAAATGAAAACAAGATAGGAAGTTCTGAAAAGCAAAAGGCAAATCTGTCGACGTTTTAGACCTATACACTGTAACTTTTCGTCCTCTATCTAGCGTTTTTTTTTTTCCCGCCAAAACATCCCGTCAGGTCAATTAATTAAACAGTTATATTAAATGCCTATTAGCATAGAATCAGACTGAGACAAAAACATGTTTTGAAAGAAGTATTGATAATGTATTGACTCATTTAAATGTTAATCTTGAAGAAAACAAAAAAGTTACAAATAGTACCAATTTTATAAATACTTATTTTGACACTGAACTATAAAATTATATTAAAACAATTTTTTCTCCACAGATTAATAAAAAACAATCTATATTATACCTGATAAAATATAGATATAGAAATGAGACAAAATATAAAATATACATGAAATATAAAATTAGATGGTAAAAAAAAAAAAAATAGAAATGTATCAAACATTACGGTACAAAAGAGCAGCAAGTAAAATATGTCCATGTAACTTAATAGTAATCAATGTAAACTGATTTTAATTCACTAAGCTTATAACTAATGGTAACAAACTGCAGATAAAGATAACCTGCAGCTTATAGTGGTTATGTGCTAATAATAAACAGATAATGTTTATTCGCCTTATCCCAAATAATTCACATATTTTTATGGTATGCCAGTTTTAATATTAAAACTGTACTTGTCTTCGAGCCCCTGCTAATCGAGGACTTGTACTGTGCATAGTTTTGAGGTCTTGCATTGGAGTTGAGGTATAACATGGGTTCCTGTTTAACAGCTGTTTAGCAGTCAGGATCAGTTCAGCTCCATTCATAATGGGACTGATCACAGTCATATTCTCTTTATCTAAGGTAGAATCGCTGACATTATAGGAGGAGTGGGGTTCCGCACTAAAGTAAACAGTACTACTGCAGTCTGCGGGACAGGTGTTATACACCGCAGCCTTCTCTGGAGACTGCAGTCCGACTTCAGCACCAGAAAATCCCTCTCTGTTTTCAACCGGACATCTTTCAGATCTTTCACCTCCTTCCACTGATGGCTGGTTACAAGGGTTCCCTTCAGCATCTGTGTCGGGTGCATCATCATTCCCTAGGAAGAATGAAAGCCCTCTGTCTCCATACAGGCAGTTGATCTTGTCTGCGTTTCCAGTTTTGAGAGCCAGGTGTATTAACATACAATGATGGTGCCAACCGCCCTCTAGAGGCTGAACAGAACAGTCTCCTGCATGCCTCACAGGAGCAAAATCGGTCACTGAGAAAGTACCATGATTGTGTGTGGACGATTCAACTGTTGTGTCTTTGCAGTGTCCATCCACTGTTCGGTCAATAGTTGTCAAGCTCATTTGGAGTCTCAGACTCTGGAGGATCTCAGTGGATTTTGGATGAAGAAATCGGTAGTAGAGAACCACAAAAATGACACCTAGAAAAATAGAGACCAGAGAACATTATAATAGTAATTTGCTTTAATGTTACATTACACTATGTGGGCTTTTTATGTTTTTATAAGAAAAAGTGATTTCAAGGAATGCACAATATACACCAAAGAAAGTGGCAAATGTAAAAAAATAAGTGTAAAATGACCCCTTTATCATTATCTGGATATTTAATTGTACGTGCTCATTTCCCCTATTTTTCTATCCAGATCACCTTGCTGTCATCTAACGGTAATCTTTAAAAACACTAATAATAATTTAATAACAATGTTAAATATAATCTTCAGTAAATCTCAAAATTAAAAAAAAAAAATGTCATACTGTACATTTTATGGTTGTGATGCCTGTAGCATTTTAAACAACTGATTTTAGTTGTTTAAGTGTTTTATTTTTAATTGAATTAGACAAAATAGTATGACATTTGAATAATGGAATGAAAATAATCAGTGAATCCATAATGTTTACCGATAAAGAAGCTGCATAAGACAGCCACAGGAATACTCATGCTGTCCCATGTAGGCCCACTGAGCGAGTCTGACGCCAGAAGCAGAAGGAAAGTGTTCTCCAGCAACATTAACTGTAAAATCAATCAAAAACAAAGATGTTAACAAAGCTATTATTCTTGAGAGAAGATTCACTATATCTTAAATAGTCATCAGCATAAAAGTCAACACAACCGTGCAGCATTTCACACAATCTGGACACAAACAGTCCAGACAGTTTTCCAAATATTTTGCACAAAGTTAAAATTTTCTGCTGATTTTCCCATTTACATTTAATACTGACAGAGGAGCAGTGTTTTATTGTTACTAAAATTACAACTATTAAAAATGTATTAATTAAAAATGATAATATTTTTTTTATTTTTAATATCCTTTTATTTATTTTTTAGTGAACAAAATATTAATGAAATTAAATACATTTTTATATATTAGATGAAAAACAATCAAAAGTTCTAAAATGACAAACTAAAACTGAAAAAATAGAATAAATTTACAAAAGCACTTAAGATTACTAAAAGTAAAATCCAGACTAAATATTTATAAATAAAAGTTAATTAAAATTATATTTAATAAATATTATAAGTCGATATAAAAATAATAGTAAAACAACACTGCTGTGCAGAGAAACCTACCAAATAGAACCCAGTCATGCGGTACCGCGAGGGACCGTCTTTAACGTTGAAAAACAGGAAAATGTGCAGCGCCCCTAAGATGAAGTTGAAGAGACGCCAGGAACTCCGGTTAATGCAGATGTCTGTCTGCTGGGACACTTGCCAGAATGTCATAATGAGCCAGTGGAAACCTGAGCAGGGATTTTAAAAGACAATCACAAAGCAGCCATTTATTAACAAATCATCCTTTTCCAGGTAAGAGTTGGGCAATGACAAATTACCTTAAAGCCCTCAAAACTGTCACGCAAACTAACTGTGAAGACTTTTATGTGTAAGGATTTGACACAAGGCTTGACTCACCCAAGACTCCAGAGAACCACCAGTGAAACGTACTGCAGAAGAACATGAGGCTGGCCACCCTGGCACCCAACATGCCCCCTCTCCATACGAGCTGGCACAGCATTGCAGCCGGAGTCATGTGCAGGTGACCAGGACGAAGCAGAAGGCATGAACGGCTGAACAGGACCAGAAACCAGGACACATTCAGTAGGTTCAGCCCGACACATAAGACCACTGTAGAAAGAGGTTCAGGGAATAAACAGTTTACGTATACACTTGGCAGGTTTGATTCGATTAAAACGAACTCTGGTGTGATTGTTCTGTTATTACGTTTGAATAAATGTGCATGTGATGCATTGATACTGTGGTAAATTTCCCTCTCCACTTCAAGTGAAGAATCGATCAGTCCCGATTATGACGTTTGTTGTTGGTTTCGTTTTGTTTTGTCTTTTTTTTTTTTCATTTATTTTTTACATTTTTTTATTTTATTTCACTTTACGAATTTGTTTTTTGATCAATCGTTTTAGTCTTTAGTTTCAGATAACAAATAGTATGTTATCTGAACCACATACATGATCTAAGCTGATTTGAAAAACGAAAAAATGTTGTGATAACAAAACATGAAAATAATTTTGTATTATATGCGCTGTCATCATTACAGTTTGGTACTGGTGTCAGAATCAGTACTTGTTTAAGGTCTTTACATGTCTTTGTTTGTGTGCAATTAGGAATTCCTGGCACTGTTTTGATTACACATATATACACACATACAACAAGCACAGCACACAGTATTGTTTTATATGGTTTGTTTGATAGGTTCCATCTCAAATATACAGTATGTTGTCATAAAAGCTGTCCAATCAGGTTGTGACCTTATCCCTTTTGTTTTGTGTCTTTAGGTTCTTTGTTAGAAATTATAGTTTGCTAAGCGAACCAGGACTAAATGTATAATTTTCTTTTTTTGGTAGTGTACACTGTGTCTCATTTCGAAGGCTGCGTCCCCCGTAGGTCACATATGTCATTGAGGCTGCTTCATTTCAGTAAGCTGACTTATTTCATTACTTCCACAGAAAACTGTTGACGTTGAGCTAGTTCTGTTCGTAACAATGGGAAGTCACATACCTGGTGACAGAAAGCCGGGGTGAAGGGTGAATAAACTGTAGGTCTGCAGTAGACTTTGAGGCAGGCTGAGCGTCAGGGCCTCGATCAGACACAGAGCAGAAACATCAGCCTCCTTCATTAGTAATGCAACAAACTTCAGCTGCTCACCTTGAGACTTCATGCAGCTCCATAATCTGTAAATATAAAACATACACACACATCTTAGACATCAACAGCAGCCTTTTGTGTGATAAATAATATCATTGGATGAATCCACCTGAATCATGAACATGCAAAAGTCATATTTCACTAAATTAAAACTGTACAAAATTTTTAGATTAAAAATACAGCAAGAACAGTAATACTGTGAAATATTATTACAATTTATAATTCTATTTTATTTAAAAATGTTAATCCTGTGATGGTAAAGCTACATTTTCAGCATCATTACTCCAGTCTTCAGTGTCAGTGTCTTAAAATATCATTGTATTAATGTAATATAGTACAACAATACTGTATTACGGTATGGAAAATCAAAGTTGAGAATAAAGGAAATTACAAAAGAAAATGTTAAAAACTAAACAATTTGAGGATGTGGGGGGAAAATGTGTTTAAAGGGTTAGTTCACCCAAATTGACAATTTTATTATTACTATTATAATAGTAATTTGCTTTAATGTTTAATGACAATTTTGTCATTAATCACTCACCCTCATGTTGTTCCAAACATGTAAGACTTTAGTTTATCTTCAGTAAACATATTAAAATCTTTTTTATGAGAGCTTTTGTCCCTCCATTGACAGTCCACACAACTATAAAACAGATTTAATTTATATTAATAATTATAATTAATAAATTATATTAATAATTTATTCACATATTCATTTGTGTTCCAAAGATGAATGAAAGTCTTACAGGTTTGGAACGACATGAGTGTGAATAATTGACATAATTGTATTACATCTAATTATATTGTAATAATCTATATTATATTTATTAAATATCCCTTTAAATGTGTCACAAAGTATTTTGGCACAATACAACAAAAACAAAACAAAACATTTAATGGTCCTAAAAATAGGCTTAATTGTATTCATGCAAAGTACAACCTAGACAGTTTTTTATGAATTCGCTAGATTATACAGTATGTTACTGTATATGGTACAGTAATTTACTACAGTTTTCACCTCACTCTTTATAACTGAATGAATGCAGTTATGAATCTAAACGATTTAGTGTTTTGACCTGTGATAGATGCCCAGATGCAGGCAGTGCACAAAGATGAGTGAGGGCTTGGATCTGTCTGCATCATCAGTGATGTACCACCTCAGACTGAGCAGCTGCACAGCAGTGACAGAAGGCAAGCACAGACCCAGTGTCAACCAGGCCAGCAGCTCTTCTCCCATCCAGAGGTAGTGTGTGAAGCACAGTACAACTGATGACAGAAGAAACGACAAAAAAGTCGTTAAAAAAAAAAAAAAAAAAAAAAAGAAACGACAAAAAAGTCGTTAAAAAAAAAAAGACAAAAAAGTATGTCTCTACTCAAAAAAGAGTAGAGACATACGTGACTCCATGTGACTGCACTTCCCTTTCGATTCTGCATCGTTGCAATTCTGTCTTTCTTTCAAAGTTTGTGGTATTCCGTTATTCAAGGACTCTTCTGCGCTTTGTGTAGTTCTTTCTGAGTCGAGTCTGTCTCATAGACAGGGGGGTCTGACTCTGGTCAGTTTTTTGGAGGCTGCCGCTCAATGTGACGTCACCTACAAAGCAAATATGAAATGGTTCAAAACCATAGCCATAATAAATCTTCCAAACGGATACGTCATGTAACTAACACAAAATACTACTTATTCAATTGTAAAACACAACTGGAAAAACATCAGACATAAAAAACTATTTCATAAATGATCTAAATCTCAAAAAGGTTTCGTAGGACTATTTATGGAAGCTTATTTCCGCCATAAAATAAATAAATAAAAGGTAATTGTGAATTTTTATTTCACAATTATGACTTTATTCTTGTAATTGCGAGTTCACTAATTCAGAATTGTATAGCTGTTATAAAGTTGCGAGTTAAAGTCAGAATTGTGTGGTGTGTAAACTTGCAATTGCAAGTTTTAAAGTTAGTTTATCTCACAGTTTATATCCCACAATTCTTTTCCCAGAACGGTGAGATGAACTGTTAAGGGTTTAAGGTTAAAAGGTTAAGTCAGAATTGTGTGATAAACTTGCAATTGCAAGTTTTAAAGTCGGTTTATCTCACAGTTTATATCTCACAATACTTTTCTTTATGTTATGTCCTATTCTGAGGATTTTTTTCTTATCTTTTCCCCCCCTCAGAATAGCGAGTTTATTTTTCAATTGCCATTGCCAGTTTATATCATACAACTCTGAGAAGAAAAAAAAAGTCAGAATTGCGAGATGTAAACTCACTAATTGCGAGAAAAAAAATCAGAATTGTGAGACAAAAAGTTGCTTTTTTATCCTGTGGCCTGAAAGAAGCTTCCTTCAAAATAGCCTAATGAGAGAAAGAAAATTATTATTAGATATAAGTAGCATGAATAATTATGAGATCATAAATCGAAAAATTATTACATAAAAGTTTGAAATTATGATATAAAAAATCATATGTTAGGACTTTTGTGTCATAATAA
The DNA here is from genome assembly GCF_016745375.1 of Pimephales promelas. Next base: position 17,796,236 of record NW_024121099.1, on the reverse strand, counting down.
TTATGACTTTTTATCTCATAATTTACCAAGCATGTTTTTCTTCTTATGTGGTGGAAATTAGCTTCCATTCTATTCATCACATTTACATATAAAAGAAATTAACAAACAGTGCCGTGATCAGTCAGCAGACTCACGAGCACATGACTTATCATCACGTGATCGGTCTTTGCTTTATATAGCCATCGGCGTGTTCTTTGCTTGTTGTTTGTTTCCGCTCAGTGTAACTTTTGGGGAGCGAGACACTTTGAAACAGCACAACTGCCAGTAGACAGACGACAGGTAAGACTGCTACTCAAACCTGCATTTAAATCATGAGACTGTTGATGTTTTTTCTTTCATTTGAATTTCAAAGAGATATTCAAAAAGGTCGTGGTGATATAGGAGCGTAAGATAACTTATCAAACGAAAATGATTGTCCTAGACCTAGACATTTATCAGGGAATGCATCTTTATTTGTGCAACGGCACTTCCTGTTATCAAATGTAAGCTCAAAGGATTTCAGACGTCTTCATTTGACCTTAAAATATGGATTAACTGTTGGTTTATGTAAACAAGGCCTGCAGTTAAAAACGAAAGTATGAGGAATGGAAACCAGAGCTTGTCTTTAAACGCATGATGCTTCAGTAGCTCAAGTTGACATTACACAGCTAGTTTACTTAAAGAGACACTAGCGTTATTGTGTTTCAAACACGATCAGCCTCAGACAATTAATGGTCTTGCCATCTTACATGACCTCCCCCAAATGCAGCGAACAATATTTCATATTTGCATTCTTCTCTATAGTTGGTTTCTGACTGCGTTCGTATATATTTTTTTTCAATAGTTACTAGTAATGGTCCAGATTCCCCCTGGGTTTGGGGTCGAAGTAGGCTGGCTTTCTGTTAATAAGCAAGTTGTTCCTGTAAAATGCGCTGACTCACGCACACTTGATGTCGTCATATGCCCTTTGGAGGAAGTGCAACCCAACATGAGGATATTTGTGATGACCTTTTACTAAGACAACTACAATTGCATCTACAGATTTTTTCGAAATTGCGTCTTAATAATTTGGTGTGGTGGTTTTAAAACAAAATTAGTTCCTCGACTACCGCTAAACCACTGAGGTGGATGTCCCTTTTATAAAGATGCCTAAAACCTAAACCTCTTACCTGAGTAGCCTAGTTGATCAAGGCTTGTCTTGTTCCATAACCACTAAGAAGTTGAGCATGTACATCTTAAATGTCTAGAGCTTTCACTTTTGCATGACTGCAGCTTAAAGATGACACTACTGTAGGCAGTCAGTGAGCTGTTTCACTTGAAGATTGAAGTGACCGTGATGTGCCGCTTGACTCTTTTTGGTGTTTCAGACCATGGCCTGGTTTCACAGACAGGGCTTAGATTAACCCAAAATTAGGTCTTAGTTAAAATAGGACATTTTAAGTAGTTTTTATAAATGTGCCTTAGAAAAAAAAAAAAACCTTACTTGTGTATCTTGAGACAAAACGATGGCACTAACACATTAAGATGAAAGTTGCTTTCAGTTAAAACTGCTCAAACATGTATTTTAGTCTTGGTCTAGGCTTAAACCTTGTCTAAGTGGTATTGATTGAGTTTTCTTGTTTTCAGAATGTGGCGCCTGCCTTTCCTATGTGTGATCTCAGCCCTTTCAGTTAGCTGGGCTCGACCTCGCCTCGCTCCCCTGTCCCATGAGATGGTCAATTTCATCAATAAAGCAAACACTACTTGGAAGGTAAGATGGTTTTCTACTCTGATGCTCTAAATTGCATTCTAGCGAGGATGACTGAACCGGTATTGAGAAACTATTTGTAATGCTGCTTGATTACTCTTAATTTAAAATTGAATTCAAGAGTCTGGTGTTCTCCCCTGTAGGCTGGACACAACTTCCCTGATGTTGACTATAGCTATGTGAAGAGGTTGTGTGGGACTTTTCTGAAAGGACCCAAACTCCCTGTCATGTGAGTGCAATTGAATGGTGTGAGAAGAAATGAGTGGGGAATCTAGTAGAGGAAGTGCAACTTGTTAACTTGTGCAGTCATGATGTACATGCTGTGTGACTACTTTGTCATGTGATTTCGTTCTTTATGTAGGTTTCCACATACCTATTTTTCAGTTCTGCTTCTAGGTTTAGTATACAACAGAGTTTGTTTTGTCTTTAACCAGGGTACAGTATACTGGTAACCTCAGGCTCCCCACTAACTTTGATGCCAGAGAGCAGTGGCCCAACTGCCCCACTCTTAAAGAGATCCGAGACCAGGGTTCTTGTGGTTCATGCTGGGTGAGGTCTTCTCTTTGGTGCACACAGTATAAGTTTGGATTGCAATTTGCATTTGTTTCATGTTTTTACTCCTGGTTTCATGGTTTTACACAGGCATTTGGGGCTGCTGAAGCCATCTCTGACAGAGTATGTATCCACAGCAATGCTAAAGTGAGTGTGGAGATCTCTTCTCAGGACCTGCTGACCTGCTGTGACAGCTGTGGCATGGGGTAAGTTAAGTGTGTGCTAGTGCCATCTATTTGTCAAGAACAAGACTTCACAAACAATGTTTAATTTCATCCTGTAGTGACTCTGATCTTTTTAGTTGAGTTAAGTCTGGAATGCACGGCATGTTTTGGCATCATGCGCTTGCTGACTTTCGTAATGGTTTTAAAGCTGGGTATCATAGGCTAAATGATAGACTAACTACACTAAACCAGACTTTCCAGTTATAAAAACTCTCGACAAAAGCATTTATTCTAAAATTAGATCATTTCAAAAATAGCCTTGATTTGTTGATCAGGGCAAAAAGTTGTTTAGCGGTTGTGTATTCCAGCCTTGATGTTTGCATTTTGATGCGGTTTTTAGATATTACACTAGATGCTAAGTCAGTGTGTTTTGATCTCAGATGTAATGGTGGATACCCCTCTGCTGCTTGGCAATACTGGAACACAGAGGGTCTGGTTACCGGTGGACTCTATAACTCCCATGTTGGTTCGTATCTACCTTGATTTTTGATGAGCATTTTAAGCGTTGAGCTTCAACTGTGTATTAACAAGATTTATTTTTAGGCTGCCGACCATACACCATTGAACCCTGTGAGCATCATGTGAATGGCAGTCGCCCTCCTTGTACTGGAGAGGGTGGTGACACTCCTAACTGTGAGATGTCCTGTGAAACTGGCTACAGCCCTTCTTACAAGGAGGACAAACACTTTGGTAAGAACTCTGGGGAAACAAATTGGTTCAGGTCACATTTCAACGTTATTATAGATCTTATGTTAAAGTAATTTTTTTTTTTTTCATAACTCCTTGTTCTTCAGTGATCTCGCTTTTAACCAATGAATTTACTTGTCTTCATTATTGTGACTTCAGAATAAGGACTGTTTCAAACCTGATCAAATATTTGGCATAAGTTTAGCACAACTTAAAGTACATTCCTTACAAAAATGGACAGTATTTGAAGATAAATTTTCATGACCCTTTCCAGGTCTAGAAATCCCCTTAATCAGATTTACAGTTCTGCCAAGATCTTGGAAACCCTGGTTATTTAAAGAAAACCCATTATTGGAGTGAATTAAGACCTCATCTTTTAGTTTGTTTAAATGATCAGCCCCCCTTGGAAGTTTGCTTAGCTGCTCTAGTGGGCCTCTGCCTCATGGGTGAGAACGGGATGGTTTAGAGTTGGGATGATTTGAATGCTGCAAGATGTTAATTCATGAATTGAACCCTTCTTTGTCGTTCTAGGAAAGACGTCGTATAGTGTCCCATCAAATCAGAAAGCCATTATGCAAGAACTCTTTAAGAACGGCCCAGTCGAGGCAGCCTTCACGGTGTATGACGACTTCCTGCTGTATAAATCTGGTTGGTTTCAGTCTATTCATGTGTCTGTCTAGAGTACTAATGCAGCATGGAACAGTTATAATTCTTTTCTTTTAAATAGGTGTATATCAGCACGTGAGTGGAGCTCCACTAGGTGGTCATGCTATTAAGATCCTGGGCTGGGGAGAGGAGAATAGTGTCCCGTACTGGCTTGCTGCTAACTCCTGGAACACTGACTGGGGTGACAATGGTGAGTCATTTATTTAATATCAATTAATTTTGTCTGCAGTTTGTAACTCAAAAGCTGATTTTACACAACATGCAGGCATTTGCTTCATCTGCTTTATTTTCTTTTGTCGCCAATTCAGGATTTTTCAAGATTCTCCGAGGTGAGGACCACTGTGGCATTGAATCTGAAATTGTTGCTGGAATCCCATTGTAACCACCAAAATTGCAAAAGCTGAAATGAGCGCAGAGTTCAGAGTGTGGACATTGACTGTCTTCAACTTAAGCTGACTGCCATCTTCCATGCCCATGGTACAATAAGCATTTTAAGCAATGATTGAATTTTATCAAGTCTTTTAGACCGAGACCCCCAACTGATGTTTTAGCGTTTTATTTTGAATTGGGGAGTGACTTTTATGCACAGTGTAGTCCTGTTAATTGGAGTCAGGTTTGGACCAGTGTCTAAAGTTTTACGGTAGCACGTCTTGATGCCGTCGCCACATTTTCAGTATGTTTGACTTTTTAAAGTTGCTTTTTAGATTGAATGATTTTTACTTGATTGTGTTTTAATGCATTTTGTCTAAAGTGTAATAAATATTAAAACCAAACTGTTTTGTCTTGACTGCTTTTCATTTGCAACATCTCTATCCTTGTATGGTTTTCTTTCCACCTTGGTAGAAAGTGTAACTGTGGCATCAGACACATTGTATAGAAATTCTCAATGCTGAGACTCAATGGGTTTTATGAGATCTCTACTGGAAATTGAGTACAAGTGAGCTTTTTGTTTCTCTGGAAGTGCAATACGGCACTTCACTAACTACTTTCACAAAAGTAAAGCACCAAAAAATTGTTTACTTATGGCAAATTAAGACGTCTATATTCTGATCCGTCCAAATCCTCTTGCATGGAGGCAGAAATGAAAGTAGTTCCCTTTTGAACGATTTAATTCAAAGGTATTTAACCCCCAGAAAAGTGCAGTATAGAAATATGACAAGAGTTGGATACAAACTGTAATAATGGTTATTGGATCTTGGCTGTGACCAGATTTTGCATTACATTTTCAGTAAATTAAAGGTTTGCTTTGAGTTTGCGAAGTTTAAATGGTGCAAAAAAAGATGACCAGATACTAATTCAGATGGTTGTGTGCCTGGATTGCACAACACTGGAAATTTCTGTAGTTTAGCGATTTCACAAACTGTACAATGATGCTAATATCATTCACATGTTTGGACCTTCAAAACATCCTTTACTATCCAGCAATAAATTACGTGTTGGTCATAGTACTTTGTATACAGCAGGAGAGGGGTTTCCTATGTATGGCTGATTTGTATCTGTTTGAAAGATGTCTTTAAAAGTCACTTCATGCTTAATTTGGCATCACATCTCTGGTTGCTCCTGATGGACTGGCATGTTCTTCTGCTCCTGATGATCATCTTGCAGCTCATCCTGTTCTTCAAGCTGTTCAGGTATCTGGTGATCTACAGGCTTCTCTTCCTGTGTGTGTTCTTCTTTAGCTGGGTCTTGTGTCTCATTCTCATGTTCAGACTCTTTTTTGACTTCTGTGTCTCCATCCTCTGATTTCGCATGTGTTTGCTCTTGTTTTAAGGCCTCGTCAGCTGGTGAATCAGGGAGAACAATATTGCTTTCTTGCTGTTGGTCAATCGTGGATGGTGATAAAAGCTCTGAAGGAGCCAGTAGTCCATCCAGGTTCAGATCCTGAGCTTGTAGCAGGTAATCCACCAAAGATACAACCTAAAACGTAAATGAGTTTAAGTCGTAAAAGAACTCGAGAGATGACTTAGAATGTTATGACACAACGAAACAGCACTCACAGAATCTGTTGACTTTGGCATAACTTCATGATAAGTCAGGAAATCTGTTAGAAGTTGCATCAGTTCAAGGCCATCCATCTGCCCACTTCTATCATAGTCATACAAGGAGAAAAGGAAGAACACTTCTGCGACAAGAGAACAAATCATTAATAAGCTTATCAAAACCTAAGAGTAAAATACACACATGAATGCACATGATTTATTATATATTGTCTATATGCTTTTTATACATTTCACAGCAAGGCATATACATTTAAAAATGGATCAAAAAAGTGAAATCAAAGTTGTCCTAATACAAGAATGAGTCCTGTTGAAAATTTATGTATTCTGTAGCTTTGATGAACGGTTTTGATCCACTTCAAATGTTTACTACTTTTATAATATATATATAAAGAAAAAGTACTCTGTGCCTGTAATGGATAAATAAATGCTATTATGTACATAGGAAAATAAATATACTGTACTTTTAGTATACTACTGTACTTGAAGTATTTTTAATGGAACTGTAACTGTTTAAGATCATAGGCCTTAAAATGTGTTCACATTCAACATCAGGACCCAGGAACTAGGTAGTGGAAATAGCTTAATAGAAAATCCATGCAAAGCACAAAGGAGTGAAATAAAAGCAGGTCATTGAGAGATCATGTTCATAATGATCCATTAACCTTGTTCCCTGGTGTTCAGCTCTGGACTGCTCTGTCCTTCCTTTAGGCTGCTCTTGATGTAGCTTTGCAGGAGCCTGTAATACAGAATCAAAGATCATCATCGCCCACTTTAGTTCTGCCTTATATGATTCCAGTAGGTACGTTTATATAGGGATATAAGCATGGGTCTGAATTCATTCAGGATTTTTTCCATTTAGACTTTAAATGTACACTTTAAAGATAAATACTGGCATTTTTGTGCTAAAAATGCACTGTATAGAAAACTGAATAGCATTTCTCTAAAATATGTTACATTTTTTTTTAAATAAGCAGGAAAGCACAACAAAGCATTTTGTTTGTATTGCTTTTTTTATAGCTATTGCTTGTTCAGCATGTGTGTCAGCTGTGGGTATCTCAGCATTATCTCTAATGTGAAAATGGACTCTGAACCTTGGAGCAACTGTGCTACCTTGTTTGATCAGGTAGGTTTACAGACAGTAAAGGTAAGATCAGGGAAATGTATTCAAAAGAGATAACCTCCGGTTTTCTTCGCTGGACCCAAAAGGATTAGCCAGGTCTGGTGCAATAAGACCATCACTAGAAAAACAGAACAAACCAACAATAAACAGAACAAAACATCGACATCAGAAGAAAAAAAATCTTTTTTTTTTAACAAATGTTTCACACCATCTTTGATGCCAACACTGCATCTTAGCATATTTTACAATTGGATAACTGTCTATCTATCCTAATAACAATTATGTGGGTTAATAGTGTAGTACTGTATAGTACAGTCATAATACAGAACAGTAGCATATACAAGCACGGCGTTATTGCGGCCTACCTGAGTGTTTTCTGGGCTTGTTGTGGAGCACACAGACTCAGTGAAGGGAGGATGAGCAAGAACAGAAACCGTGTTGTGATCATATTAACTGCTCCACTGGATCGCTTTGGCACACCTGTCACCATAATCAGTCCAGACGGTCAAAGAAATGACCCACGAATCGTAGGAATCGATCATTCAAGAATGATATAATTATAGAGCAATTTATTGCAACTGTTTGAATCAAACACGGATATGAAGAATCTGACTGTTGAACCAACATCTTACACTGCGACAAAGTCTGTTCTTCTTTTGCCTTTTTTTTTTTTTAAATGCATCGTACTAATAGATGCTAAATGAATGACTAGCAAGGCAAACAGTAAGGATGTAACAGCAATGCTAGAAGTGAAATGCGACTGTACCTCTCGCAGCGGCTGCCAGCGGTCGCTCCATGATGAAACTCAGAAGGAGAGCAGCACTGCCCCGTGTGTTTGCACCAGTGACGGGCTACACGTGGATTCGTGGACGTGTCGTGGCCCGGATAAAATCAGCTCCTCCTCGAGCTCTCCACGTTCCGCCAATCTAATCCGCCTTCCTCCGGCTTCCATCGTCGCCACGTAGAGTCGCTGACACTGCGTTTAAAACGTGCAATTGCTTCGCATGCACCGCCTCTTATGTGCAGATCTTATCCGTTTACTGGGAAGATTTTATAAGAACATGTCTATAGTATGGGCTGAAAAATGTGCCACCAGAAACTAAATTTGAACCATTTATATTTGAATTTGAATGGCTTTTTCATGATCCTAGCCTAACGAAGATGCGACGCGAAGTGGCTGTTTTTGCGAAGTTCTAGCTGTTTACAATGAAATAAAGGCAATCAAATATTATTGTATTGTTGTACTGTTTTTTCTTGGGTTAAAAATAAATATGTGTTTATTTAGCATGTTTTTTTATGTGTTTAATTACAATTGAATTTATTCAAAAACAGAATCTGAATTGTATAATTTGATATTGAATTTATTTGTTTGGAACTGAAGTCCAATAAAATTTGATCCTCACTGAAAATTAAACTCTCCCAGAGCCCGTCTTGGTTGCAGTTCCATTACAATTCCACTGGAGGTGATCGCGGGCGAGAGCAGAATGAATGGGAGTCTATGGGGCTAAACGGCTAAATGTGTCTCTTTCACCTGCTTGTCGTTAAATTAACATAGATTTTATTGTTGATTCCGCAAGTTCAATATAGATTATAGGCCAAAAGTTGAATGAACGAGTACTTATATCCTTTTGATTTCTTACAGGTTAGGCCGTTGTTGGCCGGAACACGCTAGCATTCTGCTATTGTGTGACGTCATCACATGTTTGAATGGATTTTTAGAACAGATAAGTGAACTTAAAAATGCATTTTTCAGCTGAGTGTATTATCTTAGCCTTCCCTTTTGAATTCAACTTTCAAATTACTTGACAAAAAAATACATCCTGAGAAAAGAGGATTTCTGGGGGTGAAACCCCATTGACTCCCATTCATTCTGCACTCGACCGCGAGCGCCCCCGCATGGACAGAGACGTGTTACTGCAGCCAGTCCAGAACCCGGAAGTAACCAGCCAGTGCCAATTCTCTTCAATTAGACTTTCTCCTAGACATTCTCTGCTTTCTCTGACTCTCCACATTTAGTTCTCAAATTCAATTTCAAGTTACTGAGACAGACATCTGGGTAGTTGGAGGATGAAGGAAGAGCAATCGAGCGCAGATCGATAGATTGCGTTCATTGGCGCACAGGACTCCTCTTGGGCCAATCAGCACCAATGTTTTGGAGCACAGTACACTGTAAAAAAACAAGCAAAACATTTTTTCTTTTTTCACATCAACTTAAATAATTTATATAGTTCAGATAACATAATACTTTGAGTTTCTGATGATTAAATCAATCTCCTTCATTGTATTAACTCAATTTTTCCATTTCAATGAACTTAAAATTTTAAGGCAGCCAGGTTACTTAATTTTTTAAGTTAAACCAACAATATTTGTTTAACAGTGTATGTTACCCGCCATGAAACAAAGAAGAAGTGCTTGCCTGACTTGCCGACTGGCGTGACCAGTGACCACCACCATGGATTTGGCTTGGACAAATACGGTAATGACATTCTTTTTATGATCTAACAATCTTTTGTTTAACGTTGTTAATGTTATAGCTATTTTAGAAATGGGGGAAATTAAATCTTTATCCCGACAATTGCTAATGCAAACACAGTCCGGAAACTGTAGAGCATCCTTGCGTCAAATGCGGAACTTATGCGTGCATATAGCCCATAGGTACGGTGGCCGAGAGAGCTCACCGCGCTGCAACCTGATGAAGACGAATGCAAATACAAAAAAACGTGTGCAACTATATACGTGTTGTGAGTACTTGGAGCACACGTGTGTTGTGGAACTGATGAAGATGTTTTTCTTAATTTGCGGATGTCTTTTTGTATTTGCACGCGTTTTTATAGTTGCACACGTTTTTTTGTATTTGCATTCGTCTTCATCAGGTTGCAGCCCGGTGAGCTCTCTCGGCCACCGTACATAGTGGTCTGTAAATATATTGCCTATTTTATTAATATTTTTGTTTATATTGATATAGCTAGCCATATAACTTTGAATAACTTTTTGCAATATATTTTCTTTGGAATAAGGAAAACATCCCACTTTGTAATTTTTGATTTGGTAATATTTAAGTTATTTATATTGTTTTATGGGTTATTAAGTTGATGTATTGTATAGCTTTTCCAACCTACTGCTGAATTTGTATATTTTGACAGGGAGACAACTCAGAAGTAGTCAATTCAGCAAGGCACCTCCTAAATTTGCTCACAAATGCAACACCTTCCCCTGGTCCTGTTGGGTCCATTGCCCAACACAGAGCTACCCCTGTTGGGCCCAGTGCCCAACATCAAATTGGCCCAGAGACTCCAAGGTGTTGTCTGGTTTCGCAACAAATAAGATAACACACACACACACACCCAGATTAACATGCATAAAATAATTTTATGCATCTCCTGAACACGGCATGTCATTCTAGCAGACAGGGAAGGAGTCAGGAAAGAGTTTCTTTTTCAGTTCACAATTTTCTTTTTCTTTCACAATTTCTTTTTCAGTTTTGTTATTCCTCCTGACAGCCTATGTGTTTTTTGTGTCCTCAAAGACAGAGGTATGTTGTGATGTGGAGTGTTTATTTTTGATGTATTATTGTCTCCACCTTTCAATGTTAAACATTTAAGTGATTCCAGTTGCAGACCGTGTGTCCAGTCTGTGGCCATAATTTTCCTCCCGATGACCTGGAGGAACATGCAAGCGAGTGTGGAGAGAGGTAACAGAATCTTAGCACAATTTAGTCAATATAAAAATGTCAAGATTTTGTAGTATTTTAGTGAGATATTTGTGATATCCCTCCAAGCATCTGTCTTCCCACCAATGGATTAATGTATTGACCAGTTTTTTGACTGAGCTGTTATTATCATAAAGGCTGACTGTGCTGTGTGTGATATACATTTACTTTCAGTACACAAGTGTTTTTTTTTTTTTCTTGGTTGTCACTGTTGCCATATGATTTTTATTGAAATTAAAAAGTTTAGTTTTAAAAAAGTTTAAATTAAACTTTCATTTCAACTTTTCTATAAAGTAAACTTTTATATGTGGCTTCTGTACTGAGTTTATTGTACACATTTTTACAGTTAAGGTCAGAGGATATGGGTTTCACTCTTAAATTCATACTCGTTTTGTCATTTCAGCAAAGCTGACTTCATTCCTTCAACTTCATCTTCAGAACAAAAGATGAGCATTTCTAGGTTTGTACGCTTCTATAGTCTCCTTCAACAGTGAATAACCTAAGGCTCTCAAGCTTTTGGGGCCAAGTACCTGATATCATGTCAAAGAATCCAGGGATTACCTGTAACCTATGACTCTACAGAAGCAACGAAAAAGTAAATGACACAAATATGCAAATACTAACACACAATAGAGAAAGAATAAATGACATACACAGTTTGACAACCTCCAACCTAAAGGAATTATACAGACAATATACGCTTTCCAGAATCACACTGCCTGACAGGCATTTATTTCTTTTTCAGCCTTGATGATGTCCTGCAGGCCATCTCTGCTGCTGTTAACAATGAGGAAGAATTTCCTCTCACTGTATCAAGATCCCATGTGGTGGAGCAGGACCTTGCTCGATGGAAGGGACAAAAGAAGATACCACGTAGCATTTATGCCATTATAAATATCTCAATATCTCAGCTCTGGAATGGTCTTGAGCCTCCATTTTTGCACTCAGGTGTAAGTCCCATGACCCTCTATCAGAATCCAGAGTTTCAAGAAGATTGGAGAAACTTTTTTTTTTGCTCCCCCCCAAAAAAAACGACAGGGGTAACACTGTCGTTTTTTTTTTTTGGGTCGAAATTTTGAGTTTCTCTGATCTTCTTGAAACTCTGGATTCTGATAGAGGGCCATGGGACTTAAACCTGAGTGCAAAAATGGAGGCTCTAGACCCTTCCAGTGCTGAGATATTGAGATACCACGTAGCATTTATGTCATTATAAATATCTCAATATCTCAGCTCTGGAAGGGTCTAGATCCTCCATTTTTGCACTCAGGTCAAAGTCTCACAGCCCTCTATCATAATCCAGAGTTTTGAGAAGATTGGAGAAACTTAATTTTTCGCCCGAAAATGAAAAAAAAAACGAAAGGGACGCTGTCGTTTTTTTTCGGGTCGAAATTTTGAATTTTGATATCTCAGCTCTGGAAGGGTCTAGAGCCTCCATTTTTGCACTCAGGTCAAAGTCTTACAGCCCTCTATCATAATCCAGAGTTTTGGGAAGATTGGAGAAACTCAATTTTTCGCCCGAAAACGAAAAAAAAAAAAACGAAGACCTCTATCAGAATCCAGAGTTTTGAGAAGATTGGAGAAACTTAATTTTTCGCTCGAAAATGAAAAAAAAACGAAAGGGGTAACACTGTCGTTTTTTTTTCGGGTCGAAATTTTGAATTTTGATATCTCAGCTCTGGAAGGGTCTAGAGCCTCCATTTTTGCACTCAGGTCAAAGTTTCGTGGCCCTCTATCAGAATCCAGAGTTTTGAGAAGATTGGAGAAACGTAATTTTTCGCCCGAAAACGAAAAAAAACGAAAGGGGTAACACTGTCATTTTTTTTTCGGATCGAAATTTTGAATTTCGATATCTCAGCTCTGGAAGGGTCTAGAGCCTCCATTTTTGCACTCAGGTCAAAGACGAACAGCCCTCTATCATAATCCAGAGTTTTGAGAAGATTGGAGACACGTAATTTTTCGCTCGAAAACGAAAAAAAAACCGAAGACCTCTATCAGAATCCAGAGTTTTGAGAAGATTGGAGAAACTTAATTTTTCGCTCGAAAATGAAAAAAAAAACGAAAGGGGTAACACTGTCGTTTTTTTTTCGGGTCGAAATTTTGAATTTTGATATCTCAGCTCTGGAAGGGTCTAGAGCCTCCATTTTTGCACTCAGGTCAAAGTTTCGTGGCCCTCTATCAGAATCCAGAGTTTTGAGAAGATTGGAGAAACGTAATTTTTCGCCCGAAAACGAAAAAAAACGAAAGGGGTAACACTGTCATTTTTTTTTCGGGTCGAAATTTTGAATTTCGATATCTCAGCTCTGGAAGGGTCTAGAGCCTCCATTTTTGCACTCAGGTCAAAGTCGAACAGCCCTCTATCATAATCCAGAGTTTTGAGAAGATTGGAGACACGTAATTTTTCGCCCGAAAACGAAAAAAAACGAAAGGGGTAACACTGTCGTTTTTTTTTCGGGTCAAAATTTTGAATTTCGATATCTCAGCTCTGGAAGGGTCTAGAGCCTCCATTTTTGCACTCAGGTCAAAGTTTCGTGGCCCTCTATCAGAATCCAGAGTTTTGAGAAGATTGGAGAAACTTAATTTTTCGCCCCGAAAACGAAAAAAAACGAAAGGGGTAACATTGTCGTTTTTTTTTCGGGTCGAAATTTTGAATTTCGATATCTCAGCTCTGGAAGGGTCTAGAGCCTCCATTTTTGCACTCAGGTCAAAGTCTCACAGCCCTCTATCATAATCCAGAGTTTTGAGAAGATTGGAGAAACTTAATTTTTCGCCCGAAAACGAAAAAAAACGAAAGGGGTAACACTGTCGTTTTTTTTTCGGGTCGAAATTTTTAATTTCGATATCTCAGCTCTGGAAGGGTCTAGAGCCTCCATTTTTGCACTCAGGTCAAAGTTTCGTGGCCCTCTATCAGAATCCAGAGTTTTGAGAAGATTGGAGAAACTTAATTTTTCGCCCAAAAATGAAAAAAAACGAAAGGGGTAACACTGTCGTTTTTTTTCGGGTCGAAATTTTGAATTTCGATATCTCAGCTCTGGAAGGGTCTAGAGCCTCCATTTTTGCACTCAGGTCAAAGTCTCGTGCCCTCTATCAGAATCCAGAGTTTTGAGAAGATTGGAGAAACTTAATTTTTCGCCCGAAAATGAAAAAAAACGAAAGGGGTAACACTGTCGTTTTTTTTTCGGGTCGAAATTTTGAATTTCGATATCTCAGCTCTGGAAGGGTCTAGAGCCTCCATTTTTGCACTCAGGTCAAAGTCTCGTGCCCTCTATCAGAATCCAGAGTTTTGAGAAGATTGGAGAAACTTAATTTTTCGCCCGAAAATGAAAAAAAAACGAAAGGGGTAACACTGTCGTTTTTTTTTCGGGTCGAAATTTTGAATTTCGATATCTCAGCTCTGGAAGGGTCTAGAGCCTCCATTTTTGCACTCAGGTCAAAGTCTCACAGCCCTCTATCATAATCCAGAGTTTTGAGAAGATTGGAGAAACTTAATTTTTCGCCCGAAAATGAAAAAAACGAAAGGGGTAACACTGTCGTTTTTTTTTTCGGGTCGAAATTTTGAATTTCGATATCTCAGCTCTGGAAGGGTCTAGAGCCTCCATTTTTGCACTCAGGTCAAAGTCTCACAGCCCTCTATCAGAATCCAGAGTTTTGAGAAGATTGGAGAAACTTAATTTTTCGCCCAAAAATGAAAAAAAACGAAAGGGGTAACACTGTCGTTTTTTTTTCGGGTCGAAATTTTGAATTTCGATATCTCAGCTCTGGAAGGGTCTAGAGCCTCCATTTTTGCACTCAGGTCAAAGTCTCACAGCCCTCTATCATAATCCAGAGTTTTGAGAAGATTGGAGAAACTTAATTTTTCGCCCAAAAATGAAAAAAAACGAAAGGGGTAACACTGTCGTTTTTTTTTTCGGGTCGAAATTTTGAATTTCGATATCTCAGCTCTGGAAGGGTCTAGAGCCTCCATTTTTGCACTCAGGTCAAAGTCTCACAGCCCTCTATCATAATCCAGAGTTTTGAGAAGATTGGAGAAACTTAATTTTTCGCCCGAAAATGAAAAAAAACGAAAGGGGTAACACTGTCGTTTTTTTTTTCGGGTCGAAATTTTGAATTTCGATATCTCAGCTCTGGAAGGGTCTAGAGCCTCCATTTTTGCACTCAGGTCAAAGTCTCGTGGCCCTCTATCAGAATCCAGAGTTTTGAGAAGATTGGAGAAACTTAATTTTTCGCCCGAAAATGAAAAAAACGAAAGGGGTAACACTGTCGTTTTTTTTTCGGGTCGAAATTTTGAATTTCGATATCTCAGCTCTGGAAGGGTCTAGAGCCTCCATTTTTGCACTCAGGTCAAAGTCTCATGGCCCTCTATCATAATCCAGAGTTTTGAGAAGATTGGAGAAACTTAATTTTTCGCCCGAAAATGAAAAAAAACGAAAGGGGTAACACTGTCGTTTTTTTTTCGGGTCGAAATTTTGAATTTCGATATCTCAGCTCTGGAAGGGTCTAGAGCCTCCATTTTTGCACTCAGGTCAAAGTCTCACAGCCCTCTATCAGAATCCAGAGTTTTGAGAAGATTGGAGAAACTTAATTTTTCGCCCAAAAATGAAAAAAAACGAAAGGGGTAACACTGTCGTTTTTTTTTCGGGTCGAAATTTTGAATTTCGATATCTCAGCTCTGGAAGGGTCTAGAGCCTCCATTTTTGCACTCAGGTCAAAGTCTCACAGCCCTCTATCATAATCCAGAGTTTTGAGAAGATTGGAGAAACTTAATTTTTCGCCCAAAATGAAAAAAAACGAAAGGGGTAACACTGTCGTTTTTTTTTCGGGTCGAAATTTTGAATTTCGATATCTCAGCTCTGGAAGGGTCTAGAGCCTCCATTTTTGCACTCAGGTCAAAGTCTCACAGCCCTCTATCATAATCCAGAGTTTTGAGAAGATTGGAGAAACTTAATTTTTCGCCCAAAAATGAAAAAAAACGAAAGGGGTAACACTGTCGTTTTTTTTTCGGGTCGAAATTTTGAATTTCGATATCTCAGCTCTGGAAGGGTCTAGAGCCTCCATTTTTGCACTCAGGTCAAAGTCTCATGGCCCTCTATCAGAATCCAGAGTTTTGAGAAGATTGGAGAAACTTAATTTTTCGCCCAAAAATGAAAAAAAACGAAAGGGGTAACACTGTCGTTTTTTTTTTCGGGTCGAAATTTTGAATTTCGATATCTCAGCTCTGGAAGGGTCTAGAGCCTCCATTTTTGCACTCAGGTCAAAGTCTCATGGCCCTCTATCATAATCCAGAGTTTTGAGAAGATTGGAGAAACTTAATTTTTCGCCCAAAAATGAAAAAAACGAAAGGGGTAACACTGTCGTTTTTTTTTTCGGGTCGAAATTTTGAATTTCG